>VWYI01034194.1:9941-37326 GCA_013399455.1 Anthoscopus minutus
ACCCCCCCTCCGTCCCGTCCCCCCCGTGCCCCCCCCGGGACCGGGCTCTCGGGTCTGTGCGCGGGGAGGAGGAGAGGCGAGAGGGCTCGGAGCGGCAAATGGGAGCCGCAGTCCCCGGCCGGTGTGCGGGACCATTGCCTGCCCGCCCGGGGACCCCAGAGCACGCACCCAGCGCCCCGGCCCCGCGCCCGTCCCGCATGGAGCTGAGAGCAGGTAGGAGATACCCCCGCCAAGCGGCACGGACCCCGCACCGGCCCCGCCGCTGCCACTTTAACAAAAGCCGGGCAGGAGCCAGAACCGCACGGGGGGGGGCAGCGAGGGAGAAAGCGGGGGTCCCCCCCTTCCTACCCGGCCAGCGGCACCCCGGGGGACCCCCCTCTTCCCTTCCCTTCCCTCCCCTTCGCCTTCCGCAGCTCCGGGGCTCAGCTCCAGCCTCCCCACCTCTGCCCGATGCCGGGACCCCGGGGATGGGGATGGGGAAAGGGGGGATAAAGCCGGGGCGGGGGGAGAGGGAGGGAATGAATGGAGCCCGCTCTTGTGTACAATTGCATCAAATACATTCTTGAAAGCAACCTGGTTCTGCTTAACACTTGAATTTGGAAAAAAAAAAGAGGAAAGAAGGAGGCAGCAGCTTGGAGAGGGTGGATGCGAGCTCCAGTTTTTTTTCTTTTTGTGATTTTTTTTTTTATTTTTTTTATTCCTGCATTCCTGGACCCCAATCAAAAGAGCAAATCAAGGGAGGTGGAAGGGGGGAACGGCGGCGAGCGAGGCAGCCGGAGCGCGGNACCCAAAAAAAAAAACCACCACCCAACCCTGAGCGTGAGCGAAGCAGCGAGCCAGGGCTGAGGCGAGCGGGTGGGCTCGGGGCGCCGAGCAGGAGCCGAGCCCCTCAAAATCCCCCTGCACCCCGACTATGCTAAATGTGACCGGGGAGCTCTCAGGTAAGCCCGCGGCGCTGGGTGCAGGGCGGGGGGCTACCCCAACTCCCCTGCCTGCATCTGCCGAGAGTTTTTTCTCCTTTCCAAACTGACTGCTGATTTTAATTTGATGTGATTGAAAAGTCTGTCTGGCTTTGGGATTGATTTAAGACTTTCCCCTCTCTAGGTTGGGTTGTTGTTCTTTTTTTTTTTCCCTTTCTCTCGTTCCCTCTTTTCCATGCATGTTTGTGATTACCAGGGAGGGAACCGCCGCTGAGCACGGAGAATTAAACCCCGGGACTGACAGAGGGGAGGAAAAAGAAAGTTGGTGGGATTTATGGGGGGCAGGAAGAGTTAATTTTCCTGCCCGGGGCTGGATTTCGGGGTTTGACGCCGAACGCCGCCGCTGGAGCAGGCGAGATTCCTCTGGGACACAGAAGCGGGATTTTGGGGCGCTTGGGAGGGGACGGCTTTGTTCCCCCGGCTCCAGCGGCCGCCGGCACTGCTGGGGGGCCGGCCGGCCTGGCCGCACACCGGGACCGGGGGCTCCTCGCCCGGAAAATGCTGGAATACACCCTTAAAAGGTCAAAGTGTGGGCGCCGCCAGGCTCCCCGGAGTCCCGGTCGGCGGGACCGGGGCAAGACGAGGCCGACGCCAGGTTCGGCTCCAGCTCCCGCGGTGTCTGCGTGACGCAGGACGGGGAAAGCAGGGCGAGTACCGGGGAACCGGAAAAGCGAGGCCGGGATCCCCAGCGGCTCCATCACCCTCCTTCGCCCCTTCCTCCCTCCCTTCCCGCTGCAGCCGGTGCCGAGGCCTGCGGGGACGGGCGGGGAAGGGGACGCCGAGGAGGAGCCACAGGGCTGGAACTCGGCCGCCACAACCCCGCTCCCCGTTTTGAGACATCACTACCCGTAGGCTGCCCAGGAAGTGTCCCTGGCAGAGCTCGGGGACTCTCGGCATCCCCGGTGTCCCCGTGCCTATTTAGCAGGCGGCGCGAGGGCACGGTGGCGGCCGCACATCTGGGCTGCATTAGGCGCAGGCTCCGCAGGGACATGCGGAGGGCTCTACTTACAGGGCCGCGCTGGGGGGAGATTTATACCCTGCTAAGTGGCACCGAGCCCCATAAATCATTGCCTCACACCCCTTCGGGGCTGCATCACCAGTGTCCCTGTGCCACCCTCCCAGCGTCCTGGCAGGCTCATGGGGATGCTCTCCTGGATGGGGTATCTGGGAAGCAACTGGCCAGCAGTGTTGTGGTGGTGTGTGGCACATGGCCTGTGGGTGACAGAGGCGTCCCAAGCTTCACCAGGGTGCTGTGGGGACAGCAGGGCATGGCTGTGCCCAGCAGAACTGCTGGTCCCACGCTGACCTAACCAGGCAGTGTCCTCATGGCAGGCAATGCCAGCGGTGGCAGCGGGTCTGGAGGTGCCAGGGCGTGTCACCCACAGCTCTGCGATACCACATGGGCTGGCACTTGGGGTCCCCTGCCCTGCTGGAGAGCAGCCAGGCAGGCACTTTGCCAATGAACCCCCAGAATGGTGCTGTGGGGGCTGTTGGGCTGTGTGGCTCTATGACCTGTGCCAGGAGCAGTGGGAAGGGATTGAGGTGCCTAGTGTGGCTCCTGGGTGCTGGGTGTGCGTGCGGGGCAGCGGGGTCTGGTTGGGATTAGGGGCCTGCACCCCCCTCGCCGGCGGGGGTGTTTCCATCGCGCTGCTGGCTGGAGCTGGAACCGGATGGGAAATCCAGGCCCAGCTAATTATGGCCTCGCTGGAGTCTCCCGTGCGCGACCGCATTTATAAACACACGGAGGAGACAGGATGTAAACACTCAGCGCCGCGAGCGCAGGCATGGCCTGGATTGTGGGGGATGCAGGGCCATGCACCCCCAGCGCCACCACCCGCGCCTGGCACGGCGGTTTCACCTTGGAATGGATGGGATGAGATGGGGCGGGATGGGAAGGGATGGAGTGTGGTAGAATGGTATGAATGGGATGGGGACCCCACTGTGGTGGCTGTGGGTGCTTTTGGGGAGCAAGGGCACATATGTTCTTCCTGTTGGAACATAGAGAATGCTGTGTTCATGATATCTGGGTGTGGAATGTGAGCATCCTCATGTCCCCAGCATGCCAGCTCCACAAGGAAGCTGCTGTGCCATGGTGTCATTTCCCCAGACACAGTGGGGTTAAATGCCAGCAGTGTGGGGACACAGAGGCTTCTCTCCATGAGCCGTTGAATGTCACCCACTACAAGCCCCTCTGAGCTAGCAGCCACGTTGGGATGGGAAACGCCCTGTGGAGGGTTAAGTATCGGTTGGTGGCCAGGACAGTGGCTGGGGTAATGGGGACAGGGCTGCTTTGTCCTCAGTGCCCCAATCATGCCTGGCCACCCGAGACCTCCCATGCTGGCCCCCGGAATGGGGCTGCGGGGTGGGACAGGGCTCTGTTCGCCGCTGGACGCCGGCCCATCAGATACCGCAGCTCCCGCCGCAGCGTCAGGGGCCAGCTCTGCTCTGTCCGCCGCCAGAGGCTCCGGGGCTAGGGGGTCTCCCCTTCCCGGCTGCCACCCCCACCACCAGGGTTTCGGGAAAGCGGCTCTGGGCGGGCTGTGGTCGCTCAGCCCTCGGCGGCTCTGCCCACAGCATGCCCAGGGAACAGCTCACCGTCTCTGTGGCCGAATTCCTGCCTCGGCTGCTGGCCAGGAGGTCTGGCCAGCACCACCGCCTGCGCCGCTGGGTGGATGGCAGGCCAAGGGTCCCGGGTGTCACCCCAAAAGCGGGTGAGCCACATCCCTGATGCCACGTGTGCGAGGGGTGTCCCTGGCACCACCAGTGTTTCCAGCACACGTGTCCCCAGGGTGCTGCTGGCAGAGCAGGGGATATCTGCTCCCATGGCCCCCCATCACCCCGGCTCCTCGGGTATCCCTGTGGCCCAGTGGGTGACCCTGGGCAGGCACGCCATGAGCTGCTTACGTGGGCTGGGAGCATCCTGGCCGTGCTCCACGGCCGGTTTTGAAACCCTCGGGCTCTTCCTCTCCGACGTCACCGGGATCCAGCTGTGCCGGCTGGAGTCTCCCTCCTCCACTGTCTGTGCCGATGGGTGCCCGGCGCCAGCCGCTGGGACAGGGGTGGGAAAGGGATAGCGGGGGCACCGGCTATGGCTGGGCCATTGTCACTGCTGTGCCGTGGTCACCGTCACTGCTGTGCCACTCTCATCATCACTGCTGTGCCATGGTTACTGTCACTGCTGTGACAGTCACCCTCATTACTACGGAGTGTCACTGTCACTGCTGTGTCATGGCCATTGTCTCTTCTGTGCCCCAGTCACTCTCACTGCTGTGCCAGGGTCACCATCATCACTGTCATGGTCACTACTGCCCAGTGCCATCCATTCTGTACAACCCACCATTCCCATCCCTCAGATACCCACCTCCATCATCCTCATCCTCATGTCCGTGCCACCTGCCCAGAAGCCACCGTGGCTCCATCCCAGTCTCCCATCCCTGCCATCCCCCCTTCGTCCCGCTCCCCGGCTGTGTTTGGTTTGGCACTGGCCAGGCCGGGGCGGGTGTAAATCCCGCCTGGAAACCGGAGCCGGTGGCGGGCAAGGGTCCGGCCAAAGCAAACACCAGGAAGGGGGAGTATGTGTGGTGTGAGTCACCGCGGCCCCCCCGCCGGCCCCCCCCAGCCCACGCTCGCACGCACGCAGGGCCGGCCGCACGCTCCGTGCGCCAGAACGCACCGGAACACGGGCAAGCGGCGGCACGTGCCCACCGCGGGGCAGCGGGCGAGCCAGGGCTGGCTGGGGCTGCCATGCACGGGCATGGAGGGCACGGGGGCATATGGCCTCACACTGGGTGTCACAGCATGGTGATGTGTGCACGGTGTGTTGCACGTGGGTGGCACGAAATGGACGTGGTCCCCCCACGGCGTATGTGCACAGCACAATGCACGCTTGTCTGGCATGTCCTGTGACTGCCACATGTGTGGCAGGTGTGGTAGGTGACACACCTGGGTGGTGTCTCATGCGTGTGGTGCATCATACACGTGCACGGTGTTACACGTGCACGGTGTTACACACCTGGAAAGTGTGCTGTTCCCCATGCCTGTGTGATGCACACACACAAGGTGTATTCCTGGACATATCCCAGAGGTATCACAAGTGTCCTGCACACCTCCGGGGTGTATCCCAGGTGTGACAGCGTCCTGCACACCCACAGGGCACTTGCATCCCCCACAGTGAGGCTTGCAGTTTGCAGGACACCCACGGCGGTGAGGCCGTTGTGGCCGGAGCTGGGGTGTCCCCGAGGACCATCGTGCGTCACCGGTGGTTGGTGACGGGGAGTGGTGACGTGCGGGGGCACGGGGTGCTGCCCGCAGCAGGAGCCCCGCAGTGCCGAGCCGTGCCAGCGGCCGGTCTTTCCCGGGAGGCGCTGCCGGGAAGGCCGGCTGCGGCGAGCCGGGAGTGCCAGCTGGCCGGAGTGTCCTGGCCGCGGGCCGTGATCTTTGCACAGCCGCCGGCCAGCGGGGCCGCGCTCCCGGGCCGCCCTGACGTCAGGCCGATGACGGGGACCCCGCCGGCGCTTTCCGGTGGCTTTGCAAAGGTCACCCTGCTCCGGCCGCTCCTCGGAGCCGTGTCCCACCCCCTCTGCATTCCCGGTGGCCCCTCGGCGGGGGTCCCTGCTGGGTGCCCGGCCCGCTCTGGCGTTAGTGGTGCCCAAATATATCCCAGGCGTGTGTCCCGGCGGGAATGCCGCGGCCGCGCTGCTCCAGACCATATAAAGGATTGTTGGTGCAGCCGCGGGCGGGAGCGCTCCGAGGGGAGCCGGAGGGTCACCGCTCTGAGGCTGGGGGTCCCTGCTGCTCCAGGGGTGCTGAGGTGAGGGGGCCCTACCCTCCCCACCTCCATGCCTCAGTTTCTCCGCGCTCTGACTGGTGACTCGGGGATACTCTGCAGGCTCAGCGCCACACACGCGGAGATGGAGTGTCCTTGTCACTCCCCCTGAGGTGTTCTGTGTCCCCCACAGGTGACTCTTGGGGGATCTTCACCTTCCTGTGCGCCGCGCTTTGCAACCTGCCGGCGCTGCCGGCGCTGAACTGCTCCGAGGAGCTGGGCGCCGGCCAGTCCATCCAGCAGACCTACGACCTGACCCGCTACCTGGAGCACCAGCTCCGCACCCTCGCCGGCACCTACGTGAGTCCCAGACGCAGCCCCCGGGATATCCGACCCATGCCCAGCTGCTCCCACCCCGGAGGTCACGGAAATGCCTCATCGCCCTCTGGGCGCAGGGCGGCTCCCGAGCACCCTCCCCTCGGCCCATGATTCCGTCACGGACGCGGGCATCCGCCTCTCCCTTCCCGTCGGCGTCGCCGACTCACCCGGAGGCTCCCGGTCTCTGCCCTGACGTGCCCTCGGCGGTGCCTGCACGTTGGGTGCCAGGCGGTGACGGTGGCCCTGCCTGGGCTGTCCTGGGAATGTCCGGCTTGGGCAGAGTGGGAAGGGGATGTGGTAAGAGAAGGGAGAGCTGGAATGAGTGGGATATGTTCAAACTGAGGGCACGGGGGATGTGGAGACTGGGGACAGGGTGGACATGGAGACCTGACCTCCGGCACCCTCATTCCCTTCCAGCTGAACTACCTGGGCCCCCCCTTCAATGAACCCGACTTCAACCCCCCGCGGCTGGCACGAGCCGAGCGGGTGCCCAGCGCCACGGTGGACCTGGACCTGTGGCGGGGTCTGACGGACAACGCCCGCCTGGCCGCCAACTATCGGGCCTACAGCCGCCTGCTCTGCTACCTGCGCGTGCTGGATGGGCAGGTGGGCACGGCCGAGCTGCGCCACCGCCTCGCCCACTTCTGTGCCAGCCTCCAGGGGCTGGTGCTCAGCATCGGCGGTGTCATGTCCTCGCTGGGGTACCCGCTGCCCACTGGCCCCGCTGGGCCCCCTGCACCTCCCGGTGCGCCCGCAGCCCCCAATGACTTCCTGAAGAAGATGGATGATTTCTGGCTGCTGAAAGAGCTGCAGACCTGGCTCTGGCGCTCTGCCAAGGACTTCAACCGCCTCAAAAAGAAGGTGCCGCCTGCTGTGGTCACTCTGAGGCTGGAAGCGAGGGGATTCTGAGTACCTGCTGGGCTCCTGAGTCCGTAGTGCCACCACGGCCACACAGGTCTCCTCTTCCACCACCAGTGTGCCTTGAGAAATGGGGCTCCTGACCCCCAAACCACCCCGTAACCTCATCATCACCTGGCAGTGCCTTGAAAGATGGGTCTCCTGACGTCAAGCATCACCACAGCCACCCTGCAGCCCCTCCATCATCATCATACTGTGCCTCAAGGAACAGGGCTCCTGACCCCAAGTGCCACCATGGCCACCCCATGTCCCCTGTCCACCACCAGTGTGCTTTGAGAAATAGGGTTCTTGACTTCCAAGTGCCACCACAGCCGCTTCACAATCCCACTTTCATCACTGTGCCTTAAGTGAGGGGCTCCTGACCCCAAGTGCCACTCACTACAGCCATCTCACATCCCCTCTGTCGCCGCACTCTCCTGCAAGGGATGCATCTCCTGATCCCAAGTGCCACTGAAGCCACTTCATATCCCCACTTCACCACCAGTGTCCCTTCAAAACTGTGTCTCCTGACCCCAGAGTGCTGCAAAAGCTACCCCACATTGTCATCATCATCATCACCCAGCTGTGCCTTAAAGGGTGGAGTTCCTGACCACAAAATGCCACCACAGTTACCCCACAGCCTCTCTGTCACTGTATTGTGTCCTAAGGTACAGGTGTCCTGACTTTCTAGTGCCTCACCATGGCGTCCCCAACCCCCGGGATGCCTGTCCTCTTCCCTAAAATATCCAGTGGGCAAACCCCGCCCATCCCAGAAAGGACCAACGCCCTCTGAGCATAGGAATAAACCCTGCCCCAGCCAGCACTAAGCCCTGCTCCCGGAGCATTAGGCTCCGCCCCAATGGCAATAAGCCCCGCCCACTCGCATGTGTAGCAAGCCCCGCCTCCTCGCAACAGGTCCCGCCTCCTTTACCCAAGCTCCGCCTCCCCCATGGCTGCCCATCGAAGCAGCGGTGGGGTGAGGCCATGGGGCGCGGCCGGGGCGTGGCCGCTGTCCCGGTGCGTCTGTGTTTATTTATTGGAGATGTTTGTTATTTATTGGGGTATTTATTGCAGAAGATCTATTCTTGTATGAACGAATAAAAGCCTTTCTCCAGCCCCCCGCCCTGCCCGTGCCACGCCCCTCTGGGGACCGGAGAGAACGGAATTCGGGGTGTTCCCGTCAGTGCCATCGGTAGGGAGCACAGTAAACATTTCACATTCTGAGCTCAGTGTGAGAGTTGGGGTGTTCCTCTCTCTCACAGAGAGGGCATCCAAGCCCCCCCTGGGCCCAGGTAACCCCACCCCGAGGACAGACACCCCCCACCTTGGCACCTCCTCCCTGGGCACTACTTCGGGGTGCCCAAGATCATGTAGAAGGTTCCGGGCTGGGGCACGAAGCCGACGGCTTGTAGGGAGCGCAGCGAAGGCGTGTTGTGGGGCAGCACAGCGCAGTAGATGGGGAAGCCTCGGGCGTGCAGCTCCCGGCCCAGCACAGCCAGCGTGACCCCAGAGAGGCCGCGGCCGCGCCAGGCGGGCACTGTGTAACCGTGGCGCAGGCAGCCCTGCCCGTCCAGCAGGCTCCAGGACACCGGGCGGCCGCGCAGGTCCAGCAGGCAGGCGGAGGGCAGCGTCCGCACCAGCCCCAGCAGGAACGCCTGGCTGCGGGCATTGCCCCCTAGGGCCCACGTAGCGTTGAGCAGCGGGACATGGGATGGGGACACGGCCGCCAGGCGCAGGCCCGGGGGTATCCTGCAACAGGTCATGGCAGAGTGAGGAATGCTGAATCCTGATCCCAGGCGGGATAGCAGATGGGACGGGATTTGGGGCCAATTGGAATTACCACCCAGGAGTGGGATTGGGGACCCCTGTGCCAGCCAGGGGTGTGCTCAGCGATTCATGTCACCCTGTGCCTCTCAGGGATGTGCTCGGGGACTCCTGTGCCACCAAGGGATGTGACTGTGCTACCCAGAAATGTGACAGGTCTCCAAGTGCCACCCAGGGATGTGACTGGTCCCTCAGTGCCCGTGTCCCCCCAGTGTCTCATGTCCCCCCAGTTCCCCTCACTCACTGCCTGCGGAGCCGGGGGGTTTCATGGCTCATCAGTGCCCAGTACTGGATCGTCTTCACCTTCAGGCCCCTGGTACTGGCCACCTCCTGCATGACCTTGTCCAGCCCATCCTGCATCCCTGGGACCCCATGTCAGCCAGACAGAGGACCCAGATGAAGGGTACAGGAGTCCTTTGTCCGCCCCAGTGCCATCCTTACCCAGAATCTGGAAGGCTCTTTCCTGGGTCACTGCCTCAGTGCCCTCCAGCAGTGCCTGCAGGGCTCCCTTGTCCCGGTAGAACACAGACAGCTGGTTGGTGTAGTAGTCCCTGGGGTCCCTGTGGTCCTGGAAGGGACATGGAGCTGAGGGTGGCACCCCAGTTCCCAGGGCCCCAGGGTGTGGGGTGCTGCTGCCAGAGCAGGAGCACCCGGGGCAGCACCTCTGGGCGCAGGCGGGTCAGGACAATGCCAAAATGGGGCCAGGAGTCCACCAGCACCTCGTGGGAGGCCGGGTTCCCCCTGGCCACCGTCATCACAGTCCCCAGGACCTGCACGACAAAGTCGTTGTCACCGGCAAGGCAGGGGACAGGGGACAGAGGGGTGCCCAGAGGCCTTGGGGTCCCCTCACCAGCAGGGGAGAGGGAGCAGTGGAGTCCCCAGGGTCTCTGTCTGCAGCAGGGCAGTGGAGGGGATAGACTCCTTGGGTCCTTTTCACCACCAGGGCACATGGGGAGAAAGAGGTGTTACAGGGTTCTCATCAATGGCAAGGCAGGGGAGAGGGGACAGGGGATAGGGACAGTGGGGTCCCGGGAATCAACACTGACAGAGCAAGAATGAGGGGACAAAGGAGTCCCCAAGGTCCTCCCTACTGGCAGAGGAGGAGGGAGGGAAGAAGGGAGGGAAGGAAGGAGGGAGGGACACAGGGGTCCTCAAGGACTCTGTCACCAGCAGGACAGGGCAGAAGGGACAGAGGGATCTCCAGGGTCCTTGTCACCGGCAGGGTGGTGGGCAGGCTCTTCCGCAGGGTCTCCTCCAGGAGCTGCAGCTGGGCTGGGCATCTCAGGATCAGCATGGCCCTGTGACCGTGGGGCAGGCGGTGACACCGAGGATCCGTGAGGAGCTGGTGGTACTGGGGCAATGTCCCAGAGTGTCCTAGCCAAGAATCCACCCCGAGGTGGTCACAAGGATGGCCCAGTGCCCAGTGTTCAGCAGGATGGACCCTGCCCACTGCCCCCCAAGGCAAGGGGCACTTGCTGGCCCATGACAGTGGTAAGCGTTGTCACTGAGTGCCACAAAGTCTCCAGACTCCCAGTCCACGGCCCTCTGGAATCAACAGACTCAGGGCTGTTGCAGGGTGAGTGCTGGAGGAGCTGGGGACGATGGGGACAGGGATGGGGACAAGGGCCATGCCTTATGGCCCTGTCCCCCTATTATTGAGAATCTCTCAGCAGGACAATGAAGATCCTGACGTGCCCAGCCCAGCTGCAGCGTCTGGAGGGGATCCTGAGGAAAAGCCTGCCCCTTGCTCTGCCGGTGATGGGGACCCTTCTGTCACCTCTGCCCTGTGCCATGATAGAGACCCCAGTGCTACCCCCACCCTGCCAGTGACAGGGACCTTGCTGTCACCCCTGCACTGTGTCATGACTAGGACCCATGTCATTCATCTGTTGCTGTGATGGGGACCCCAATATCCCCCTTGCCCTGTGCTGTGAGGGGACCCCAATTCCACCCCTGCCCTTTGCCCTGTTGGTGACAGGGATCCCAGTGTCACTCCCATCTCTTACCCTGGTGATGGGGACCCCTGTGTCATTCGGGACCCTTTTGCCACCCTGTCCCCCACACCTGCCCCCCTCCCCCATCCCCTCAGACCCCATATCTGCTCCCATAACTCCCTAGCTCTGACCCCACATCTGACCCCATGTCCTCCATATCAAGCCCCCGTCCCTGACCCCAATCTGTCCCCTCTTTGTCCCTCATTTCTGACCCCCTTTCTCCCCAGGTCTTTGGGGCAGTTCTGAACATCAACCGAGGCAACCCTGGCCAGTTTGAGGTGCTGGTGGACAAGTGGCCCGAATTTGGTGCTGTGCTGGCACGGCCCAGTGGAGAGGTGGCCAGTGGGGACATGGGGCACTGCAGGAGGGGTGTGACATAGTGCCCTGGCACATGCCAGGTGTGCTCAGAGCACCAATGGGTGCCCCCCAGGTGCCAGTGAACGATGGCTACTGGAACACGCAGGCAGGGTTTTACCGGGACCTGGAGGCGTACCGGGTGCTGCTGGAGAGCCCTGGGTGCCTGCGTTGGGACGCTGCCTTCACCCTCATCGGTGGCCTGGGGACACTGGGGTCCTGGGGGGGTCCTGGGGAGGGATGGCCATGCTATAAGAGGTGTTAGGCAGCACTGAGAGCATGGGACACCGGGGAGAGCTGTTGGAGGAACTGGGAGGTACTGGTGGAGGGAATTGGGGGCGCTGGGGGACATTGAGGATGGGTATTTGGGTGCTCGGGAGCACTGGTTTGGTGTGCTGGGATAGGGTTTGATGGGTGATACCAGTGGGAAGCACTGGGGTAGGATTTAGGGGTGATGGGGAGCACTGTAGTTGGATTTGGGGGTGTTAGGGAGCATGAGGGAATGCACTGCTGGGTACTCTGGAAGCAGGGTAGTGGGAGTACTGACACTGGACTTGGGGATGCTGGGAGCACTGGAAGCATTGTAGCTGAATTTGTGGGTCCTTGGGGACACTGGGAAGCACTGGGGTTAGTCTTGGGGATGCTGGGAGCAGGACTGGGGTACTGGGCACGCTGGAAGCAGGGATCTGGGTGCTGGGAATAGAGACTGGGGTTGCAGGTAGCTCCTGGGGATACTGAGGAGGACATGGAGTCACACAGAAGGGCTGGGGACAGGGATGGTGGGGTGCAGGGGAAACAGAACCCCCTGACATCCCCATCCTCAGGGCTACAGGATGGGCTGACCACGGTGTCCCAGGACCTGGCAGGGAGGAAGGGTGTGGAGCTGGACATCGTCGAGTACTATTCCTACTGGCACCCTGACCCCAGCACCATGCCTGAGCCCCGGTGAGAGCCCCCCACCCTTGTCCCCACTTGGGGACACTCCTGAGCCCCCCACTGACCCCTGCCTCACCCAGGCCCGCCCCCGGGGTGCGCATCGGCTCCCTCAGCCCCTCGCATGTGGACCTGCTCAATGAGACGTGGCCCTACGGGGGCAACGCCCGCAGCCGGCGCTACCTAGCTGAGATTTTGGGGCGCTTCCCGCAAGTCTGCCTGCAGGACAGCAGCGGGCAGCCCATCGCCTGGGTGCTGACGGATCATTTCGGGACGGGCACCCACAGCTACACGCTGCCTGAGCACCGGCGGCATGGCCACATGCAGGTGGCACTGACAGTGGCGGCGCAGCGGGCACAGGCCCGCGGGTTCCCCACGTTTGGGCACACAGCACTGGGGAACCGGCCCATGCAGCAGCTGCAGGAGCTGCTGGGCCACCAGCGCCTGCCCGGGGTTTGCCGCTACATCCTGCACAATCCCAGCCTGGACAGGGATGTGCCCTGATGCCTTGCTGTCCCCTCTTTGTCGACCTCAAATTAAACAGCAGTGTGGAGTCTCTGATGGCTGCTATGGGGTTTCATGTCCTGCCAGCACTGACCGTTACAGGGGTGACACAGCTTGGTGGCTTACATGTCACCACTGAGGCACACAGTGGGGTCCCCTGGGAGTCACCTCGTTCCAGGGCACGCATCTCAGTTATTCTCAGCTCCCCAAGGGAGGGCTGAAAGCCTAAGGCAAATCTGCACTGGTGGCACCTGCAGTGTTGTCCCCTCAACTGTGGTGGTGCCACCACCGAGGGAGTGGGACAGGCAGGCACTGGAGGCACAGACAGTGACACACAGGACAGTGGGACAGAGCAGAGGGTGACAGTGTCACAGCGTGAGTCATGGTTCGGGGGTCTGATGGGACAGACAAGGGGGTGACAGTGTCCAAGGTGATGGGGAGTGCTGGGATGGGAGTGACAATGTCCAGGGGGACAGGGAGAACCACAGGAGTAACAGTGCCTGAGGTGATGGGGACAGTAACAGGGGTGACAATGCCAGGGAATAGTGGGCACAACTGGGGGGTGGCAGTGTCTGGGGTTACAGTCACTGACACAGATGATAGTACCAGGGCGACAGGGAACACTGGGATGGAGGTGACAGAGCGCTCGGGGTTACAGGAACTGCCGCGGGGGTGACAGTGCGGCTGCTGGCAAGGACAGCTGGGGGTTGACAGCACGCCGGGACAACCGGGGGGTGCCGAGAGGGCCGGGTGACCGGGACCACCGCAAGGGTGGCAGCGGCCTAGGCTGGTGATGGCCGAGGGTGCCCGTGGCAGGCTCCCCAGCTCGGCCCCACCGCTTCCGCCCGGCCATGGGCAGGGGCGGGTCGCGGGTCCCTCCCTCCCGCTGGTTCCCGGTAGCGGCGGGTCCCGCCCCGTTCCCGGTATTGGCGCGGCCTTACCATTTACATGTCGCGCAGGGTCATGGAGCAGCCCCGGCGTATCACCGACTCCTTCCCGCGGCGGCGGGGCCCGGGGCGGCCCCCGGGTAGGCTCAAGGACAAGAAGGACAAGGAAAAGGTGCAGGTGAAGCTGAAGGTGCGGGACTGTCCCCGGACCCCCTCGCAGCACCCCCCGGACCCGGCGCTCCTGGAGATGTTGCGGCGCTTCGACCTCTCCTGGGAATACGGACCCTGCACTGGTGAGCACCCCCGGTTTCCCTGGTTGTCCTCGGGCTCCTCTGGCCCCGCTGAGTCCCCGGTTTCCCGCAGGGATCACCCGCCTTCAGCGCTGGGAGCGGGCAGAAGAGCTGGGGCTGAGCCCCCCCGGCCCCATCCGTGACGCCCTCCTGGAGCACTGGGACAACCCTGATGTCACCTACAGGTGGGTGTGGGATGGGTCGGTGGGTGGGGGGCACAGGGCATCTCTCCCGGTGCCCCCCGCCCTTCTCCCTGACCCCCGTTGTGCCCTCGCAGCCTCTGGCACGAGTACGAGCTCTGAGCCGCCACGCCGAGGGAGAAGGGGGGACCAATCCCAAGGCCCTGAGACCCTATTCCGGGGACAGGGGGTGGATTAAAGCTGGTGTGAATGAAGGAAAGGGTGCTGTGTGGTGTCTGGGATGGCATGGGGTGGGGTGAAGTCCTTGGGGTGCAGGTGGAGGGCAGGGAGTTGCATACCCCTCAAAAAAACCCAGGTGGGGTGTCCAAGTCACACAGTTTAATGTCACCCAAGTGGGACCCCGGGAGAAAAATCTGGGTGGAGGAAGAGACTTGGGTTTTTTTTCCTTAGCAATGGGGCAAAAAAATGATGAATGAAGTATAAAATCAGGTGAAGGTGGGCATAGTGGAGTGAGGCAGGTGGCTGTGGATTGTAAGGATGTCCTGCAGTGGGATGAGTGACAGTGACCTGTGGGATTCATTTGTTGAATAGCCCTAGTTAGCAGTTTTGAATCATAAATAACAGGATGTGTCTGTTAATTATTCAGGTTATCGATGACTTAATTCACCAGCTCTTTCTATTGCTTCATCAATAAAATAAATTGTTTCTATCCCAAGGCTGTAATGGAGCATCAGAGCCAACAGTAGCCTGGGATAAGGTGGGATGGGGTGGGATGTGTGGGAGGCCACCCACAACTCCTATACCACTCGCACTGCAGGCTCCTGACCCTCTGGATCCATCTGGATCTGGTTCTGCTGTTGGAGCTGCAGTCCCTTGAATACCTTCTGCAGGGACATAATTCCTCTGCTGGGTGCAGGATGGAGGTGTTTAGGTGGACCCTCAAAAAATAAACATCCTACACCCAGCCAACCCAGTGTTGTGCCCTCCTGGTGGGAAGATGGAGGGAGTTTCCCATGCTCCTTCCTTGGCAGAGGGTCAGTCCCAACCTGTGTCCCAGGTGGGGTGTCCCAAGAAAGGGGAAAGTGTCTGGAGTGGCTTCACCCGCAAGAACAGCCCAAGGAGATGGACAGCAGCAGCGTCAGGGGTAGTTCCAGCCAGGAACCTCCTTCCCTAGGATGATGGGTTTAGGTGGGATTTTGGGAAGAAATTCCTCCCTGTGAGGGTGCTGAGTCCATGGAACAGATTGGCCAGAGAAGCTGTGGCTGCCCCATTCTTGGAAGTGTCCAAGGCCCGGTTGGATGAGGCTTGAAGCAACCTGGACTAGTGGAAGGTGTCGTGTAGGTCAGGGGTGACATAACACGAAGGGATGCCATGGTGGGAGGGGGTTGACGCCATCTCATGAGGTGGAGGTGAGAGCACCCAGCCTTCCCCTACGCCACGGCCACAGAATGCTGCGAGCTCTCTGCATGCTTCAGTCCTCCGCTGCCGGGCCTCGGCACTGCCCTGGTCCCGCTTCGAGCACCAACTCCAGAGTCCTGATCCCAGTCTAGGCCTAGGCCCCGACGGTTGCCATGGCAACCCGGATGTTGATCTTCTCGCGCAAAGGCCGCCGGGAGTTGTGGTTTCCTCCGTGTCGCACAACATGGCGCCGCTGGGGTTGTGTGCCCGCCCGGTTCACTCAGGACCCTACCCACCCATCCCCCAGATGCTCAGGATTACAAACCCATCGGGGGATGCCATTTCCACACTTTATTGCCAGTGCAGGAGCGGTGTCAGTGTTTGTGCATGTGGGGCTGAGGCAGAGGCACCCCCCAGCCCCCGAGTGAAAGCGGGATATGGGCGGGGCGTGTCGGCTCGCTGGTCACGCCCCCGGCGCGCGCCCCGCCTCTCCCCTTGTTGCTATGGCAACGAGGAGGCACTGTCCCATGCAGCCCCAACTAAGGAGTGGGTTCATCAGTGCGGGCACGGCCAGGTGCATATGTGTGGCACTGGGTATGGTCATCATTATGGGTGTGGTCACAAAACGGGGCGGGGCCACCATCCAGGCTGGCCTGGCGCACCACCCCGCGCGGGCGGGACGAGGGTCGTGACCTCGGAGAGGGACCCCCTGCTTCCTCCGTGGCCTCAAACACCTGAAGGAGGACAGTGGGATCATCCCGTGCTGTTGTCACCCCACAGCTGGACCTCCCATCCCTGACCCCTGCTCACCTCCCCGGCCAGGGGCTCTCCCAGCAGCTCGGGGGGCTCGGGGGTCTCCAGGAGGCTGATGCTCCGCATGACAGAGCACAGGGAGATGCGGGGGCGCCGGGAGGCCCCCAGCAGCCCCCCACCAGCTGTCTCCTCCTTGGAGGGCTGCGGGGATGCCAGCGGGGAGGCCAGCGGGGAGGCCAGTGGGGACGGGCCACTTGTGTCCCTCGCGGTGTCCTCCTCGGGGTGCGGCACCTGCTCAGCCACCCGGGGCTCCCACAGGATGCTGTGCCGGCTGCCACACACCTCTCAATCAGCACCGGCCCACACCCCCTGCCGGGAGCCATGCCCACCCCGCAAGGTGGGGTTCCCATAGGCTCCTCCCCCACAAAAACCACACCACTCTGGGTAGGGCGTGGCCACAGAAGCCCCATCCACTCCACACAGAGAGGTGTGGTGCCAATGGGCCCCACCCTCTTATCCCATTGGGGGTGAGGTTATGCCAGACCCCACCCACCTGTCCCAATACACCTGTGTCCACTCACCTGTCCCCACCATGTCCCCACTCACCTGGCTCTCAGGATACCCTGATAGAAGTCGAGCTGGCGCATGAAGCCAGGGTTGGGCAGGACTCCGGGCCGGCAGTGCCGGACATGCTGCAGCGCCCGCTCCAGGGGCCACCCAAACTCCTTCATGGCATAGGCCAACACCGTGGCGGCCGAGCGGCTCAGCCCCATCCGGCAGTGCACCAGCACCCGGCCTCCCACCGCCCTGTGGCACCCACTGCTGGCACCATGGCATGGGGGGCACTTGAGGGCACCATCCACAGAGCTCCCAGTTTCCCCCAGCCACCCTGAGTCACCAGGAACACCATGTCTGCAGGGCTCCTGGTGTCCTCCATCCACCCTGGAGTCCCCAGGGACATCGTGTCCACAGGGCTCTCGGGATCCCCAGGGATCCCAGCATCTTCCAGCCGTCCCAGTGTCCCCAGAGCTCCCCATATCCCCAGCCACCCCACTGATCTCCAGGATCCCATGCCTCAGCACTCCCCAGCTCCCAGCACACCCCAGCATCTCAGTCATCAAGACCCCACCCCCCATGTCCCCCTCTCCCCTGCCCCACCTCCCTACACCTCTGTGCCCTCGATGTCCCCAGTGGTGTCACCCCCCATGCCCACTGACCGGACGTGGGAGAGGAAGAGGAAAGTGTCGTTCCAGTGGGGCAGGAGCTCGGCCGCCTCCTCGTCGTACACCCGCACATTCATGTACGTGAACAGCGCCGGGAAGAAGTTGTCGATCTCCCGTGCCACGTTCAGGATGTGAGTGACCCTGCAGTGACACGAGTGACACCCTAGGGACACCCCATGATGACCCGATGCCACCCTACAACAGTGCCACCCCATACTCACCTGTTCTGCTGCAGCTCCTCCAGGTTGGCTGCGTTCCACTCGGAACCCTGTGTGCTGACAGCGGTGAGGGGAGGGGACACTGCCGCCCGCCCCGCCCGCCCTGCCCTCCCCGCTACCCACCAGGAAGAGGTGCGGGAAGACACGGGAAGGCCGATCCATCTGTGCCAGCACTAGCAACATCTCGTTATCAATGAAATCCTTGTGCTCAACCAGGCTGTGCCCCGTGCGCCGCTCCAGCTCCTCCCGCACCTGGGCACCACCCTGGGTGAGGGATGGCCCTGCACGGCCCTACCCGTCCCTACCCACCCTGCCCGGTGCCACCCACCTCCTTGGACGTGATGTTCTCCAGATCGGCAGTGGCCATCACCTCCCGCAGCAGCCTCCGGACCGCCTGCTCCGACAGCTCCGGCATCACTGGCCTGGCACCGGCATCGCCTTGTCACTGGTGTCACCTGCCCTACCCAGGCCACGCCCTGCTAGGCGCAGCAGCGATTGGCCAGCAGACTGTGGGGTGTGGCAAGGGCATTGCAGGGAGCTCACCGGAGGGGCGTGGGCGAGGCGGGGCGCACGGACTCGAGGTCGGCCATGGCCAGCCACTCGTTGAGGCAGCTCTGCTCCGAGCCCAGCGCCGCTGCGTAGCTGCGGGCCCAGGCCAGCGCGGGGCCGCCGGGGATGTGCCCGCCGCGGGCTGCATCCTCGCAGGCGGAGTGCAGCTCCTGCAGCACGGCCCTGCCGCACAGCACCTGCCACCCTTGCACTGCCACCCCGGCACCACCCCGACAGCTATGTCCTCCTCACCGGCTGTCCCTAGCGCATGGGTGCCACCCAAACCCTCCCCAGCTCCTTCCCCATGACTATGGCCCCATGAGGGGCCCATGGTGCTGGCCAGGGTGATATCCAAATCCCCCATGCCCACATCTCTGTGTTCAGTATGGCGCCCACATCCCCATGCGAAGGATGGTGACAGACAGCATCCCTTGTGTCTGTAGCAGTGCCACATGCCTCGCGTCTGTTGTGGAGCTGAGATCCCCTGTGCCCAAGGCAGTGTCCATGTCTCCAGTCCTTGAGGTGGTGTCCATCCCCCTTGTGCTCACCGTGCCACCCACACCCTCCATGCCCAGGGTGGTCCCCATGCCCCCTGTGGTCATGCCTGGACCTCGCTCACCACATGGCCTGCACAGAGATGGGCTTGAAGATGCGCGTCTGTGCCCCCGATGTCACGCTGAAACCCCTGGGCATCACAGGGACACATGGGTAAGGTGGGCACCCTGACCCCTTTAATCCCCTCCCTGTCCCAAAATTCCATCCCACCCTTACCCGTCGCCATCGAGGAACACCTGGGTGTCGCTCCACAGGGGCAGCACCATGCCCAGGGTGCAGTGGGTGGCCCTGGGGCAGGCAGAGGTCAGGGGGTGCTGACGCCTCCCCAGGCCCCTCCTGCACCTCGCTCACCCCTCATGGGCAAAATCCACTCCCAGCAGTGCCGTCTCTGCCTCAGCTCCCTCCTCCTCTGGCCGCAACACCAGCAGGTACCGCACCCGCCGCGGTCGCGCCGACTCCAGCCGCACTGCCTGCCAGAAAGGGGGGCACTGGAGGGGGGATCTGCCCCTTCCCACTGCTCCCAGTGACTGGGGAGGAGCGTCAGGCTGGGCCATATCCCCCTCCTCATCACTTGCCATTCCATCCCTGTCCCTGTCTCATCCTATCCTGTCCCTATCCCATCCATATTGCATTCCTTCACCCTTGCTTGATGTTCCTTTTTCAATCCCAATCCTATCCTGTCCTATGCTATCCCCATCCTGTCCCCATGTTCATTCCACCCCATCTCCATCCTCAGCCCAGCCCACTCTGTCCCATCCTGTCAATTTTCTCTACCCAGCTTGTCCCCATCCATTTCCTATCCCCATCCTGTCCCCATTTCTGTCTGCATCCATCTCCTTCCCTGTCCCCATCCCATCCCCATGTTCCTGGAGGGGGGATCCATGTCCTACCAGCCGAATGGCGTCCTGGGGGCGCAGCAGCTGCATCATGAGGTGCAGGTGCTGCTCCTGTTGTCCCGGGGCCTGGCTTGGGGGCTCAGCTGGGGAGGGCTTGGCCGGGGGGGGCTCAGCTGGTGGGGGCTCCTCCGCAGGCAGCAGTCGTGCAGCCCCCTTGACCATGACAAAGCTCTGCCTGGGGGGCAGGAGGGTCCTGAGTGCCTAGGACACCCCCAGAATGCTCCCCCAAGGGGGAGAAACTGTGTCCCTGTCCCATCCCAGTGCCCCCCACCCTAGGTTTCAGAACCCCCTCTCACCGTCGCTGCAGCTGGCCACGTCTGGGAGCATCTTCCTCCTGCAAATTGGGAGGAAATTCTTGGGGGAAATGTGACCCCAGGGCATGGACCAGGCCCGAGGGTCCTACAAGCTCACAGCAGCATAGACACCACAGTCCAGTGACCCCCTAAATCCCCCTCCCCACCAAATAGTGTGGGCCCCATGGCAGGCATAGGGACCCTTTGGGGGTACCAGTGTGGAGATGGATCCATGGAGACCCCACTTGGGATGGCGGGGGCGGTGTCCTGTCCCTGTGTCCCCCATCCCTGGCTGAGTGAAAGTGCTGGAAGAGGGGCCTGGGATGAATACTCAGAAAAGGCCCAGTGGTTAGTGGAGGAAGGGGAGCATAGGTGACACTGGGACAGTGAAGGGACTGGGAGCACTGGGTGAAGTGGGAGCAACCTGGGATAACATCCCTCCCCGCCCCCATCCACTCCTCCATATTTCTCCCTTAACTACGGGGAAACCCCAGCCTGGAGTACAGGAAACTCCAACGAGTGCTGAGAGCAACTCGGCTCCCAGTAAACTCCCAGTAAAGCCCCATCGGAAGTGCCTGGGATGACCCCACACCGGGAGCAACCTTCACTCCTTCCCCCCCGTGCCGGCAACCCCGGGACAGCGGGACCTTCCTCACTGGGACCTTCCGGAGCTCCGGGAACCCCCGGGGCTCCGAGAAATCCCCGCGCAGCCCGTACTCCCCGCACCGGGATCCCCTGGACCGGCCCATTTCCCCAGGGCGCCGGGACCCGCAGGAACTCTGGAACCCTCCGGCTCACCCCATATCCCTGCACCGGGGCCCTCGCGGCTCTGGGACAGCCCGGATTCCCCCGGGAGCCTCCGGGGCTCCAGGACTCCCCGCCCATCCCCCCTGCCGGGATGCCCCGTCCCCCTCACCCCGGTGCCGCACTCACCGCAGGGCCCCCGGGGGAGCCCCCCGCCCGCCGCACCGTCACCAGCGCCATCCCCGCCGCGCCGCCCCCCGCACCAGGAAGCGCCGCCGCTGCCCCGCCCGGACGGGAACGGGAGCGGGAGAGGGAGCGGGCACGGCCGCGGGCACGTCCTGGCACGGCACGGCCCCTGCAAGCCACGGAAACACCTCAGCCGGGACCCCCGGACCGCCCTTCCTCAGAGCGGCACCTCCTCAGTGCCAGGGGCCCCACGTCCGAGTGGACAAGGCAGGATTGACGCTCCAGCACTTGAGACGCCCCCACTCCTCTGAAAGTGAGAGCCCTCTGAGGGTCCCTGGCGCTTGGGACCCTCACCCAGGTGCCCAGAACGGGTAATGCCTTGTCCAGATCCCAGAAACTCTGGACACCCCAAGGTGTCACCCCAGGTTTCAGCCGGTGGGAATGCCCCAAGTGTCCCTGGCAGGTCAGCCCCAAAGAACCCCTTGTGACCCCATGGGTCCCCAGCCAAGTACCCCCTCCCTGGCAGGAGTCTTTTCCGAAGTAATATATACAAAACAAATCAATCCCTGGGCCAGGAATGGGGGCACAGGGCCAGATTTTGGGCGAGCTGGAGAGGAGCAGCCCACTAGTGCTACCCACACGCTTACTGGATGAGCCCCATCACCTGAGCCCCACCCTACCTGCAGGATTCATCCCTTTTCCCAGACTCCATCCCTGGGACACCCCACCCATCACACCCCAGGCACAGACACACATGTGTGTATATATATATAATATATGTATATGTATATGTACAGACGTTTGGGGCCCCCCTGCCCCCCCACTGCCCCAAAGGACGAGGCCTAGGGGTCCCCCAGCAGTCCCCCTCACACTGCAGTGCCTTAAAACAGTGGTCACCTGCATTCCACGGGCACCCCCGGGTTCGTCCTGCCCCCCATGGGGTCACAGTACAACACCAAAGAGGAGGGACGTCCCTAGGGAGGGGTCCTGGGCACAGGGGTATCCCTGGAGCAGTGGTCCCCAGGTAAGTGTCCCTGGGCTGAGGTTTGAGACTGGGGGGAGAAGAGCCCTGGGCTGGGGGTCCTGGGGGTAGGAGGATCCCTGGATCAGATCCCCTGTGTGGGGGCTGTGCCCACATCATGGGGGTCCCCATCATGGTGGGGCCATCCCAGCATCGGCTGCTCCCCAGGCAGGGCTGTGCCCTCACTGGGGCATCCTGGTGTGAGATGGGGCCCACACTGGGGTGTCCCCTGGGTGGAGTGTCCCTATCCCTGCAAGGGGTGTCCCCACGCAGGACATCTGTGTCCGTGCGTGAGGTGACCCCACATGAGACACCCCTGTCCCCACACGGGACGTCCCTGTGCTGGCGTGGAGCGCCTCAGGGCGCTACTTCTCGGTGAGGGAGAGGCGCAGGATGCGCTGGAGCTCCTCATCCTCCTCGCGTCGCCGCCGCTCCCGCTCCTCCTGCTCCCGCTCCGACAGTGCCATGGCCAGGCGCAGCTGCTCCGCGAAGCTGCCATACCCGGGGGGGCCCGGGGGGCTCCCGCCGCCTGCTCCAGGGGGGCTCCCGGCAGATGGGGGCTCAGCACTGGGCCCGGCCTGCAGCAGCATGCTCTCCTGCAGGGCCCTGGGGAGGGAACAGCAGCAGGGCCACAGCCATGTCATGGGAGCCACACCCCTGTCATATAAGTCACACCCCATCTGGGACACCTGTGCCCCACCCCTGTTAGCCACACCTCCTTCACAACCCTTAAATGGCCTGGGGAGCCATGCCCCGCCCAGGTTCTAGCCACACCCACACCTGCAGTTAGCCATGCCCATTATGACCACAGCCTTTAGGCAGCAAGAAGCCTCTCCCCAGGCCACAGCCTGGCACCTTTAACACCTGCCTCTCTAACCCCCATGGACCCTGTACCTGCTCCACACAGACACCTTTAACCCTTGCCCTGCCCAGGTGATGTGGGTGTGGCACCCCAGGCCACGCCTCTACAGCTGGAACCTCACCTTTCCAGCTGCAAGTCCTCATCGTAGGGTGGTGGCTCTGCACCAGGGCGGGTGTTGGTCAGCGCCTCCCAGATGGTCACCTGTGGAGGGTGGCCACGTGCTAGGGGTGTGTCCAGGTGCATGTGGGGTGTGTCCAGGTGAGGGGGTGTGTCCATACCTGGTCAGTCTCGCTGCCGGCGTCCAGCAGGCTCTGCTGGATGGCGAATTGCAGCAGGTCGTCGTCCTCGTCCCGCAGGGGCTCGCTGCGCCCCGTGCCCAGCACCGTGTACCCTGCTGGCACCTCGAACACGCCTGCCTCCACCTCGCATGGGAACGGCCATGCTGCCACGCACGGGGAGCTGTCAGCACCCTTGGGTGTCCCCATGGCACCCCGCAGTGTCCCACGGCACACTGCATCTGTGGCAGGCTCTGCCCACGCACCTCATGCCACCCCACAGCTCCCTATGGCATCCCATGCCACCCCACATCACCCCACACCCCACCCCATTCTGTATCCACAGAATTCTGGCACCCCCTGCCCCCATGGCCCCCCTGGCTCCCCCAGCCTCACCTCTGGGCCCCGAGGGCTGGGTGCCAGAGGGGTGGGCGCCAGAGGGCTCCTGAGGGGCACAGATCCGCACGGAGCCCAGGGGCTGGTCACACCCGCACAGGTTGCTGAAGGTGATGCGGGCGTTGAGCACGTGGAACAGTGGGATCTCTGCGGGTACAGGGGTCAACTGAGGCCCCAATGAATTCCTGCCCCTATTAATCCTGCCCCAAATTAAGCTTTCCCTCTCACCGATCTTGACGGGGAAGCCAGGGGGCAGCTTGAGAGTGATGAAGTCGCGCAGTTTGGCGAAGTGGGCGTTGGAGATGGCCATGAGGTCAATGATGGGCGTCACCTGCTCCGCCAGTGACAGTGGGTGCTGCTCACACAGCCACAGTGTCGCCTTGAACCTGCCCAGGCACCATCATGGGCATGGGAACCTGGCGGGGCCACCAGCCACCAGCACCACCCCAGTGCCACCGCCCTGGTGCCCTGGCTTCTGAAGTATGGACAACAGTGGCACAGCCTCAAGGACCCCATCACCACCCCATAGGTCCTAATGCCCAGTGCCACATCCCCAGGACTCTGTCACCATCCCATAGGTCCTGACCCTGGGGTGGTGGCCTCACCTCTGCACCTTGCTGGACATCTCGATGGGGCGCCCAATGTTGCGGGTCTCCAGGTCAAAGTGGGGGTCGAAGTACTCCTCGGGGGTGATGGCCGTGGGGTTGGTGGGGCTGGCAGCCTGCAGCACAGGTGCCTGTAGGGACACCAGCACCACTCAGCCCTTCTGGAGACTGGAGGCCCCCAGTTTCCCCAGGGACCCCTGGGATGGCAACTCACCCCATTGTGGGTGCCATGCTGCTGCGCGATGCCCAGGAAGGAGTGGAAGGGGGTCTTGGAGCCTGGGGGAGAGGGGGGTGCAGAAGTGAGGTGAGGGCAGTGGGTGGGACTCCCAGGTCTGTCACCAGTCACATCTCTCATGGGTGACACCCCACACATGTCACATGCCTGTCAGATTATTCCCACAGTTTCCCACGCCTGACATGTCCCACCCCACACCTAGCATGCTGGGCACCCATCCCCGGCATGTCATAACCACAGAGTCCCACACCTGACACCTGTGCCACTCAGGATGGGTGGCATGTCCCCACTGTGTACAGGCCCCTGATGGGCTGATAGGGCTGTCACCTTTGCTGCGTGACTTGTCCTGGTCTGAGAGATGCTCTGTCCTGGTCTTGGTGACCAGCTCCACGTTGCTGGCACTGTACACCTGTGTGGGGAGAGCATCAGACCTGCCACATTCCAGGGTGTCCCCACCCTCCCTCTCTGGCTCCGTGCTCACCTTGGCCTCGTAGCCGCTGACCACCTCCATCTTCTCTGAGCGCCAGCCCCAGATCCCAGACTTGTTCCTGGCAGAGAGGGGAAGCCTCAGGTCACCCTCTTGCACCAGCACTTCCTTCCCCTTTGCCCACGCTTCACCCCTCACACGGCCCCTTCCGGCTGAGTGCTCCCCTTCCTACCTCTCGAAGGCGATGTTCCGGGTGTCCAGGTGTGTGGAGACGATGGGCGAGGTGAGCCGGCCGGCCACGTGCTCCTCAGTGGGCTGCATGGCCGCCAGCAGCAGCTCGGGCTCGTGCAGGGCCAGCGCCAGTGTCTCTGTGTACACCACCTGCTTGTCGTGGTCCACCTCCATCACCACGGCCCCCTCATCTGCGTGGGGACACCGGAGGGGTCAACACCCAGCCCCTGGTGACAACCTCTAGCCAGTGGGGCACTGGGGATCTGGGGGGCTGGGAGGACTGGGGGCCCCTTGTACACTGAAGAGCTGAAGAGGTTCCCTCAGGAAGGGGGAACTGAGGTATCCTTGGGGAGATCTGGGGAATTGGGGGTCCCTGATATATGTGAAAGAACTGAGGTGTTCCCCTCAGGAGGGGCAAATCCCCCGCAGTCCCTAGAGGGGATCTGAGAGGTCCTTATGGGAGTATTTATAGTGCAGAGGGTCTGGGGGATCTCTAGGGGAGTCCCTGTAGGGAACCTGGAGTCTTTACAGGCCTGAGTGTAGAGGGTCTGTCCATTATCATAGCCAGAGTGCAGAGGGTCTGTGGCTCCCCACAAAGACTGGAGGGCCCCCAGGGAATCCAGACAGTCCTTACAGGGGTGCACTTATGGTGCAGGGAGCCTGGGGGCTCCCCGAAGTGACTGAGGAGCTGCAGGGGTGTTGGAGCTGACCTTCCCCCTTGAAGATGTAGCTGCGGCGGCCACGCTGCCACGTCATGTGCTCGAAGCCCAGCAGGGTTGTGTCCACTCGCAGGCTCTCGCCGCGCTTCCACACACGGTACACGTCACTGGGACACACCTTGGACACCAGGGGCACTGCAGGCACAGGGACCCCTCAGCCCCGCGGCTGGCAGGCCCCTGGGGACTCCCTTCTCCCGTCCAGCCCAGCCACACTCACCCCAGCTCGTGAACTCCCACTTCATCTCCACGTAGAAGTCAGATGCCTGGAAGGGATGAGGACCATGGTGGGGGTGTGGAGGGGCTGGGGACTCCCTGCTGGCGTCACTGGGGAGGAGAGGGAGTCTGGGGAGCAGGGATGGGGGTCCCTATTGAAGTCCTGAGTGGGGATCAGAGAGTGGGGTCATTAGTGCAAATCCACAGGGAAGGATAAGCAGTGAGTCCCAGAGAAAAAGGGTAAGCAGGGGGTTCCCAGAGAAAGAATGGGGTCAGTGGAGGTTTCTGGGGAGAACTCGGGGTCCCTTCTCAGATGACTTGGGACATGGGAAGTCTCAAGAGCAGGGATGGAGGTCCCTGTTGGGGTCCTGTGTGGGGATTAGGACAATCTGGGAAAGCGGGGTTGGATAGGCAGGGTGTCCCTGGGGAAAGAGTGGGTCATGGAGGGGGTCCTGGGGAGATTTGGGGGGTCTCTACTGGAGTCAGTGAAGAGGTGGGGAGTCTTGAGTGAAGAGAAGGGGCTGGTGGGTGTCCCTGGGGAGCTTTGGGGTGCAGTTCTGGGGGGCTGTACCCGCCGCAGTTTGCTGAGCAGCTCAGGGATGCCAGCAAGGCGCCGTGTTGCCCGCTGGTAGTCACGGTACTGGAGCACCAGCTGCACCATCTCAGGGTCCCCCGTGCTCACCGCCTCCTGAAGCACTGGGGACACAGGGTGCCATCAGCCAGAGGCCACTCACACCCCTGGATGGTGTCCCCAAGCCCCTGTGGTGTCCCTGTACCCGTCCATCCATTGGCATTCTCCCTGCCCACGTTGGCGTTGTGCCGCAGCAGCACCCGCACTGACTCCAGGTGGCCCAGAGACACAGCCAGCTCCAGAGGCGTCCGGCCACGTGGGTCTGTCAGCTCCATGTCGTGCTGGAAGGGTGGTAGGGTCACTGCCCCCTCCCCGTGCCACTCCAGTGCTCCCCCTACATCCCCCATGCTCGCAAGGCCCGGTGCTCCCAGCCCCCTCTTCTCCTGGTGCTGCTAACTCAATCCCAGAGCCTCCAGCTGCTTCCAGACCTTCGGTGCTACAGTCCCTTATTTATCCCAGTGCCACCAGTCCTTCCAGTGCCACCAGTCCTTCCAGTCTCCCCTGTTACTCGCAGTCCCCACACCACTCCCAATCTTCCTCCAGCACTCCCAGTCCCCGTAAATGTTTCCAGTGCTGTCCCCACTGCCCAGTGCTGCCAGCTCCCCATGCTCCCAGTCTTCCCAGCCTCCCTCCAGTTCCCCTAGTCCCCTGTGCCCCCAGTTTCTCCAGGGCTCCCAGTTCTCCCAGTCCTCTGTGCCTCCAGTCTCCCCTAGCACTCCCAGTCTCAGTCTTCTTCCCAGTGCTCCCAGTGTCCTGTGTCCCCAGCCTTCCCTAATGCTCTCAGTCTCCCTCCAGTGCTCCCAGTCCCTCAAGGCTCCCCGTCCCTCGTCCCGCAGTGTTCCCAATATCTCCCAGTGCTCCCAGTCCTAGCAACGCTCCCGGTCCTTCCAGTCCTCCCAGCATCCCCACCCGCCTCCCGCCCCGCGCAGAGCGTTCCCGGTTTCCCCCAGTGCTCCCAGTATCCCCCCAGCATTCCCAGCGCTCCTAGTCCCCCCACCCCCGCGCTGCG
>VWYI01034194.1:47767-80287 GCA_013399455.1 Anthoscopus minutus
ATCGGTATGCTGGCCAGGGAGGGAGCAGGGTGCTGACACCGGGGAAACAAAGAGAGGGAGCGTTCGGGCACAGGCAGGACAGGGACGGAAATAAAATAGTGACCCAGAAAAAGAAGATTCCAACCTTTTTTCCTTTCTTTTTTTTTTCTTGTGGTTTTTTTTTGTTGTTTTGTTTTTTTGTCTTTTTTTTTTGTTGTTGTTTTTTTTTAAAGTGCAAAAAGCTCTCTGCTGCCCTAGAGAGAGGTTCTTTGGACCAACCATTCATTGCAAAGGAAAATCGGCAGCGAAAAGGGGGTGGGGGGAGAAGGAGACAACGATGCCAGTTCAGTCCCAGGCCGCAGAGCAGCCCTTGCCCCTCCGGCCCCAGAGTGCTTCCTGGTGTTGGCAGCTGGGGAGGAAGAGGAGGCAGCTCCTGTCTCCACCCCGTGCTCACTCACCCCTGGCTGATGCTTCCCGAGTCCTCCCTGAGCTCTGGTGTACCTGTGGGATCTCCCCTGCTCCATCCCCTCAGACAGACAAGTTATGCCCCAGCCCCTGCTCCTGGGACATCCTGGCCACGGGGCTCCTGCACTGGTGCCCAAAGAACTACCCGGATGCGTGGGAGGACAGGGATGGATAGCAGTCCCTGCAGCCAGATGAGGGGAAGGGAAAGAGGGGGAGAGCACAGGAGAGCGCCAAGATGGTGGTGGCACTGAGGGGGAATAGGTGTTCTACCTCTGCTCCCACTTCCTTGGTGAGACTTCAACCCTCAGGCTTTGTGCTACCAGGGAAGTGACAAGTGTTTCAAGGCAAAGAGACGACGCGGAGGAGGGAAAAGCTGGGGGGAGAGGGTGCCCCATTTCTCTGCACAGAGGCCTCTGTTACAGCCCCTGCCTTGGGAGCAGCCAGCTCTGGGCTGAGGCTCCCTGCCATGTGCCCATTCCTCCTCTGGTACTGGCCAGCCTGGCGGGACATCTTCCTCGGCAAGAAGTCCCGGGGAAGGAGGAGGAGGAAGGACAGTGGAGCGAGGCCAGCAACGGCCCTGCCTGCCAAGTCAGCTGGGAGGCAGCGGCAGGACACGCAGGGCAAAAGGGGGGAGGCGGAGGAGCGGCTCTCCGAGAGGGGTGGGTTGGGCTCTTTTCCTTCTCCTCAGTCTGCCCCAGGGAGGGTCTCTAGCTGATTTTTTGGATCAGCTTCTCATCGGACAGGCAGTAGAGGCTGTTGATGGACAGGTCCGAGATGAAGTGCTCACAGGCTTTTCGAGTGATCTGTTTGCAACCCCGCAGGTCGATGAGAGTGACGTTGGAGATGCGGCGCAGGTACAGCAAGGCCTGGTCTGTCAGCTTATTGCAGCCTGTGGGCAGAGCACAAGGAGCGTGAGGGGGGACACCTAGAGCAGCCAGCACTGGGAGGAGGAATGGGAAATCCAAAAGGCACCTGGAGCAGGGCACGCACCTGCCATGTTGAGCTCGGTGAGGGAGTTGCGTGTGGAGGAGCCCACGGCGGTGAGGAGGTTGGCCGACTGGTCCGTGAGGTGGTTGCAATGGCTGAGGTCGAGGCGGGAGAGCAGGGGCATATGGCGGATGATCAGGCGCAGCGTGGCGTCCGTGATGTCCAGCCCGGCGAGCCGGAAGTCGATCATGTTGCGGAGTTTGCTGCGATTGTCCTGACCTGCACAGGCAGAAGGAGGAACAGTGTGGACAGACTGCCCTGGGGATCTTTCCTTATCCAGCCCAGCCAGCCCCAGGGCAGCAAAGCTTACTGGGTTTGTCTGTTGGAGGCGTGAGTAAGTCCCGGATCTGAGGGTCCTTGATTCCTACTGCCCACCGAAGATCAAGGGTCCTGAGAAGGGGGCAGCTGGAGGTACTGAGAGCACAGACTGCAGACCAGGAACAGCCTGCTAGGATGAGGTCTTTCAGGCCTGGCAGAAGGGAGGCAGGTAACAAGTTAGACTGGTTTGGTCGCTCACAGGCATCCCGTATCTCCACCACCTTTTTCCAGGCACATGAGGAAGCAGGTCCCCTCCCTGCCTGGTGTGGGACACTTGCTGGGTGATGGGGCCCAGGCATCCAGGAGTTCTCAGGCTTGCAGGTTATCTCTCCCCATGACCCAACCCTCACGAAGCCTCAGAGCAAGCTGGTGGCAGAGGATGGGACCCCTCCCCAGCCCACGCTCACCTGGCAGCCTGTTGACAAGCCATGTAAGCTGTTTTTTTGAGATATTGGTCCAGCTGAGGTCAAGGCTGACCGGCTGCCTTTTGATAATACCGCTCAGCGCCTGGGGGGTGATGGACTTGCACCTGCTCAAATCTATCTTTGTCCACAATCTCTTGTCACAGCACCTGGGAACAAGGACAAGGCTGAAAGTTGAATTCCAAGAGACCCATGGGATAACAGACTGCCAGCAGGGTGCCTGGCTTCTGGAAGGAGCTCAGCCCTGGTGTGGCCCTAGCCATAGAACAAGCTTGTTTCTCTTGGTTTCCATAGGCTTCCCCAAACATGCGAGGTTGCTGACAGTGTTGGGCCGCCCAGGGCAGCCACAGCAGGGTTTTGCTGCCACAGAATAAGACTCCAAGTGACAGCTGCACGCCTGCTTGCCTGCTCTGAGTACTTCTCCTGATCTTAAGGATCCTTACTCTCAGCAGGCAAAACACTGTGTGACCCACCCCACAGCCCCAGCACAGCTCGCTCCTTTGCCAGGAGCAAACACCTCCTCTTCCATGGGAGTTTGTGGAGAGCCAGGACTTGATGGCATCTTGGCTGAGTCCCTGAAGGTGCAGGCAAGGAGACACTTCTCCACCACACCACTGCCACCAGCAGCCAATTCCCTGCTGCTCGGCTGTTAGAAACCTCCCAGTTTCCATTCCCGTCTGTTCCCAAGGCCTCCATGCACAGCTGTCCTGGTGCCAGCATTGTCTTCGGGCTTGCTGCCCCCCGAGGCATTTCCAGCCAGCAAAGCTATCCTGCCTCAGCCTGCCTTCCCTCCCTGCTGGGAGGCAAGGCAGCAAGGGAGGCCAGGAAGGGCAAGCACCATCAGGGTGATGGGTGAGGGAAGGGCACTGGGCACCTCGCAAGGACATGACAGGAGACTGGAGGAAGGCAGAAGGGAACAAGAGAGATGGGTACACACATGGCAGAGGCACCAGGGCTGGCTGTAGTGACACTGCTTGGCTCTGGGAGATGGAGCGAAGGCACTGAGGCGAGATCCCTCCTCTGTTCCCTTTGGGTGTCCACCAAAGACACACCCCCCAGCCCCAGGATGTATCCCCACACTCACCACTTGTACCAGGTCTTGCACACCCGCATGCACTCGCAGAGCTCCCTGCGGGTGAGGTAGCGGAACACGGACATCCAGACCTCGCGCTGGACACAGCTCTCCTCACCCTCCTGCAGCCGGCCCCCACGCCCGTTCAGCCGGGCTGCCCCCCCCTCCTCTGCATTCTCCTCCTCCTCCTCCTCTTCTTCCTCCTCTTCCTCAGCAGCTGCCTCCTCATCGCCCCCGCTCCGCAGGGGCATCCTGGCGGGCGCGTGGCGCACGACCACACGCGGCGAGTGCTGCAGGTTGGCCGAAGAGGCCGTGATGGCTTGGAGCTTGGGGACGATCGAAGTGCCGTGGACATCTTTGGTGGGGCGCTGGAGCGTCACGGTGAGGTAGGAGCCGTGCAGCTTGGCTTTCTCCACCTCCGATAGCTCCTTCTTGCCACTGGGGTTGTTCTCCTTCTCCCGCACCATGGTTCTCTCTGTGGCCTGGAGCCGCAGCAGCTGCCGGCGCTTGAAGCGCTCGTCCCGGCTGGCACTGTGGTGGTCGCTGGGCCCGGCCCCTGGGGACGAGCGTGTCACCACTCCGCGGGGGGACGCGGGGTCGTGAATCAGCTGCAGCATCGGGGTGGGCGAGTTGGGTGGGGGGGTCAGGGGCTCCTCGCAGCTTCGCAGGGGCCGCAGCACCTTGGCTTGCGCCATGTCATCGTCGCTCTCCTCCACCTTCCGCTTCTGTGGGGAACAGGTGTGGCTGTTTAGTGGGAATGAGGCCTGGGGAAGGCATCGCCCTTCTCTTCTTCCCCAGGGAAACACCATGGTGCTGGCAGGACATGCATCAGCAGGGACCAGTGAAATCACAGAATAGTTTGGATTAGATAGGGACACCCTCCACTACCTCAGGTTGCTCCAAGACCAATCCAAGCTGGCCTTGAACACTTCCAGGGATGGAGCATCCACAGCTTCTTTGGTCAATCTCTACCAGGGTCTCACCACTCACACAGTAAGTGATTTCTTCCTCACAGGTCATCTAAGCACCATGAGGAGCAGAGTCCACCCACACCAGCAACAAGCACTTTCCTGACTTGCTCTCAAAAGGGGTGTCCCTTGAGGCTGTGGGTGGCTTCCACTCTGTGCCCAACAGTAGTGTCTCTTACAGTGGAGTATCTCAGGATTGCAATGCAGCAGGATGGGCCCAGGCCCCCAAGTGCTGCACCCCTATGATTCTCATTCTCACTGGTCACTGCCCCCCTTAGCCCATGCTAGTTCAACTCATCCCTGGCAGGATGCAATGGGAGAGATGGAGGACACAGATCCTGCCTTGCCACAGCACAGTTCCTTACCTGGCCCTTCTCTGCATCATCACCCTGGTAGCACTTTGGGCACTCCCAGCAGTTGGGGAGCTCATCATTAAGCAGCCCTTCCCCATCCATCTGCAATGAGAGGAGAGGGTCAGCAGCAGCCCAGCCCCACAGCAGAGCCCCACTTTGCCCAGCACAGGCCCTGCTCACCTGCAGACAGCCAGGGTGAACAATCTCGTTGCAGATACAGCATTCCATAAGCTTCTTCTCAAAGTCCTGCGAGTCCTCGTTCTGATCCACCTCCCCACAAAGTGCACATGTGACTGAGTGAGGCAGCCTGGGCTACAAAGGAAAGCAGGGCTGACACCACGGCATGGTGGGACAGCCTTCCTCCCTTCCCTCCCTACTACCTGAACCATGGAGAGGCAACCAGCTATCCCCCAGGAATTCAACCTGGACTCACCGCCAAGCACTGCCGGAGGACACAGGACTGCTTCATGCGGCCGGGCCCACCAAACTTCTTCATGTCCCTGCAGTAGTGGCACATGCCACACTCGCCCTGCATGCAGGCCTTGCATTTCCGGCACCGCACCCGCCTCCGCCGGGCGCCTGACACAATGGGAGACACTGTGGACCTGACGGGAGTTGGGCGAGGTGCTGGCTTCATGGTGTGTGGCTTGGTGATAGGGATGGTGGGCAGACGCACCCGTAGCCGGGCCTGGAGCTTTAGCTGGCAACAGGAAGAGAGGGAATTGGGTGAGGAGAGGGAAGTGCTGTGTTCTGCTGGGATCTGGAAGGCTCTGATCCCTGGATCTGGCACTACGACTTCAGATAATGTGTCAGAGAGCAGCTCTGCTCCCTCAGCGTTCTGCAGCTGAAGTCACCTGGATCAGCACTGACCTGGCACTTCTCCTGTAGCATGCTCCCTAATCCCTCACAATCACCCCACACCAAGAGCTCCCCTTCCTCTCACCCCCTGTTGGGGCTCAAATGGGTCTGGAAAGGGCTGCTGAGTCCCAAAAGCATCCCACAGCATCCACACTTTCCAACCGAGGCTGTCCTCTCTGTATCACTCTGCTAATTGTGCAAGGGGACAGCTCTGATCGCTCTTTCCTGAGCTCCAGGCACACTGGGAACACCCACACCTTCCTTGTTTACAGTGCAGGTAGAACAGCACTGCTCTCCAGCTGTCACCTTGTATCCCATCAGCCCTCAGAGGAAATCTGCAGGCTGCAGCATCCTTCTGGGACTGGCCGTGCTGGGATGTGCACCATAGCTAATGGGCCCGGGGAAGGGCAGGCTCTCAAGGATGGGGTTGGGAATGTGCCAGGCCTCTGAGTGCTGCACCCAAAGCATGCACACATCTCCAGGTCACTTCTCCCAGAAAAGCCATTCAAGATGCTTGTGCTGCACAAGGATCACACTGGATCCCCTGGGAAGGGCAGGCAAGCAGAGACAGGCACCTTCAAAGGTCAATCCGTCAATCCAAGAGGCTCATTTGTCTCCAGACTCCCAAATGGGGTGCTACCCACCCTTCCCAGTGTGAATGGGTCCTGCTCTTCCCATAGCTAGCCTGTGAGTCCATCTCCTGGCAGGAAGGAAGAAGTGACCTCTGGGAGCCATCTTGGCAAGCGACAGGAAGGCAGCCTGCAGAGGGGAAGTCCGGCTGCTCCGTGCCTCCATCTACCCAGTGAGCTCAGCCTGGGCTGCAGCCCAGCTGTGGGTCCTGGACTATGAGTGCAGCTGGACAGGGAAAGGCATGGATGCATGGAAAGGTCCCACTTCTTAAGAGCTGGCTGCTATCCACAGGGAGAGATTCCTAGGAGAGAGCTTCCTTGCTTGGGGTTTTAAGAACCAATCCTAAAACAGGGACAGAGGCACAAGGCACACGTTCAGCTCACAGTGAGGGGCTGGACTGCCCTTGACCACCAGCCCCACACCTCACCCACCTCTGCCAAAGTGAGACCCTTCCTGACATACCATATTCCTCAGGCCATCCAGGTCTTCCTATCAATCCAGAGAGCTCCTGAGAGAGCAGGATCACCCCTTCCTCTCACAACAAGGCTCCCCGTTCTCCAAGCACAACCAAAGAGCTGGAAGAGATGGAGGCAGGTAGGGCTGATCCAGTTACCACCCATCAGCTAAGATGGGATAACCGGCATGGTGGGAGATCCCTGGGTTTGCCCGTGGTGCCGTGGAGGTGGCTGCACCCCACATCCCACTTTGGCACTGCTCCTAAGGCGGGTATAGAAGCGGTGCCACCACACCCCAGGCCCGGGAAACGGCTCAACATGTGACACCCATCGGGGTCCCCTCCTCGCAGCTCCTACCTTATCTCTCTTGGGCCACTGGACGATGGGGACGCCTGTAAGTGCCAGTTTTGGGTCGCTGTTCGCGTATTCTTCCAACAGCAGCTAATAGAGAGAGGAGGGGAAACACAGCAGAGACAAAAAGCACAGGTGTGAGCAAAGGGAAACACAGCTCCTGCCAGTGAGGCAGGTTCTGACCAGATGCCAAGGCCAGCATGCTTCAAAGGCGGCTGGGAAGGAGTCCTCCTCTCCCCACGCCCGCCGGCAACCATCCCTCCTCCCCATATGAGACAGACAAGCTCTGTCGAGTGGATCTGCACCAGCGCTTTCAGCAACTGCATTTCAGCCCTGAGGCCCCATGCTGGGTGGTGGTAGAGGGGGAGAGCGCCAAGATTCAGCAGTCTACGGGGATTTCAGGAGGAGGATTCACCAGCATCGCCCCCTCAGCTGCTCCTCAGGCAAAGGGCAGCATGGAGGGTGCAGCAGCAGCAGGATGTGATGCCCCAGCACCCCCTGTGCGGCCCCCTACAAGCTGCCAACAGCTGAAAGCTGCTCCCCGCACTGCCTGGGGTTTGGCTTTGACTTGGAGGAAGAGATCCCTCAGCACCAACCGGACTGGCACGGACTGGCACGCTGCCCTCCGGCGCGACAGCCCCTCGCTCCCCGTGTGTGGGGCTCCCGCGCTCACCCTGATCCTTTCAGCACCCTCCAACGCAGCCCCCTCCTCACATCCACTCCCCACCGAATTTGCCGGTTGCAAAGGTGCTTTATTTACTTGACGTTGCCATGGTTACGCAGGCAGGAGCCTCTTGCCGGCATTCCAGCGGGCAGTGCTTCCCGCTGCCAGGCAGGGCTGGGCCAGGGGGTGCCCAGCATGCCCCCTGCCTGGTTTTCGGGGTGTCTGGGGAGGCAGGAAGCCACAGTTTCCCCTGTGCTCCCCAGCAGTGCAGCGTGCTGCCTTCAGACCTTCTGCGTCCCCATGAGCACACGCCTAGGGAAAGGTCAGGGTTCGGAGCTCCCACACGGACATCTGTGGGATCGCAGCGTCCCTGCCTGTCTGTGGCACTGGTGACGAGGTGGGGGCGGCGCAGGCATGCTCCCCACCAAGGAGCCGAGGGACTGCGGGGGATCCCGGGTGCTGCAGCTGCATCTGGCTCAGAGCCGGGGTGGGTGACAGCCTGCTGGTCCCCTGTGCCCCGTTGCGCTGTGGCCGGGGGAATGTGGCGGAGGGAACCTTGCACACGCGCGGCCAGAGCGCCTCGGCACCGGTGCCAGCGAGAGCACCCCGGGGACGAGAGAGGTGAGCCCAAGCACCGGCCAGGAACCCCTCTGGTGAAGCAGGGGTCCCCCTGCGGTCCCCTCCCACCCTGTCTGGGACCAGAGCGTCCCCGCATCCCCTCCCCGCGCCACGAGCATTGCCAGCTGTCTGACCTTGCGCCTCTGGAGCTGCCGAGACTCTGGGGTGAAGTTTGCCGAGCCCTCTTTGTTTCGGTGCCCGCACTGTGAGGGCTGGGGCCCCCTCCCCTCTCCCCGGACACCTCCTGGGGCTGGCTCAGACCCTGGCCGAATCCCCGGTGTTCGGGGACATGGCTAGGGGAGCAGCTGCGCCCCCCGCCCCGAGCACCCCCGGCTCCTCCCCGCCCCCGGCAGCCGCACCGCTGGCCGCGTGCTCCTCCCGAGCCCTTGGGCAGCGGCGGCGGCAGCTTCCTGAGCCGGAGACAATGCTGCTGCGTCACCCACATGCGGTTCCCAGCAATGCTTTGCAACGGGAAGATGGCAGAAGAGAAAAAGGGAGCGAGGGAGCGGAGGGCAGAGCCGCGCTGCTGCAGCGCCGGGAGGGGCCGGGACGGCGGGGATTGGCGCAGGGTCCGGGCGGCGCTGCCCACCGGCCTCCCCGGGCTCCCTCCCTCCCTCCTTCCGCCGCCGCAATCCGAGAGGCCGGGGCCGGGCTCCGCGGGGCCGGGCAGAGCGTGGCAGAGAGCCCTTACCCCGTCCCGCTCAGGCCCAGCCTCCCCGGCGCCTTTCTTTTGTCTGCTCCGAGGCCGGTCTGGGATCTGGGAGACCCCGCTAGAGCGAGCGGGGCTTTGGAATGTAGGCAAGGGTCACTCCCTTGCAGCTCCCCCCAGGGTCTGCACCCCCACACTCCCGACCTGGAGGGACAAACATCCCGCCAGACAAGTTTGGGAGCAGCAACATTCCCAACGGCACCAAACCGCTAGAGGGGGACAGATCCATACCGGGTGATCAAGGTGTCCCCAAGCAATCACCAGCACCGCCCCCCGCCGAGAAGCCCTCCAGCTACACACCGCAATTAAAATGGAGGAAACTCCTGAAATAAAGCCAAACAGCACAGGGGAGCAGTGACTGCTCCCACTTCAGATGCACCCAAAGTATGTCCAAGCAACTCCAGCTTTGTGCTCCCAGGAAGCCAGTGGCATGCCGACCTGACTCGGACTGTCACCAACTGTGCCACCAGTGACACCCTCAGGGCCCTGGCACAGGCCCTCTGACCCACAGGCAGGAGTGTGACCAGTGCTGCCATCCCATCATGGGAGACCTTCCTGGCACATCTCACAGGCCAGTCTGAACTTCCTCACCCATCCCTGAGAATACCATCCACATTCCTCACCAAATTCTCTCTGGGCCCACTGCCCAGTCAGGTACATGTGCAATGCCACACCAGAGGTTTAGAGATGAGGTCCTGGACACAGGATCAGCACTTCTGGGAGAGGCTTCTCTTGTTTCTATAATCCTTGGTGTTCCAACAGCTCCATGCAGAGTGCAGATATAACCTGTACATGCCAGGCCACAGGGGCCTGGCTTTACACCCGCTGTCAGCTGCTGCATGACCATCCTCATGTCAAATCCAGTCATGGAAACCAGCCCACCAGAGGAGTCAGAAAGCACAGATGGAAACAGTCAAAAGACAACAAGACCTCTCAGAAACTCCCTCTTTGCCAATGATCCTTCCAATGAACCCCACCATGCTCAGACTTTTCAGACAATTCCTGCCAAAGAGCTGAAAGCACAACATTGTCACATCCCAAGTGCCACATTCCGAGATGCTTCAGGCTGAACTCTAGACAGGATACATGTTTCTTCAACAGACAGACACCCTGAAATCCTGAGCACCACACAAGTGGTTGTGGGAAAAGGCAGCATTTTTCTACTCCTTGTGAGCCTGGGGACATTGGATGGCAGAGGGTGGCACTGGGTGAGCAGATCAAGGTGCCAGGCCTGCAACCAAAGGCTTTCCCAGCTTGGCCAGATCCCAGCTCTCTCCATTATCGACCTTACCTGGTAACAACAAGGGCTAAAGTACCTGCTGCAGATTGGTGGCCCCACTTAGAAGTTTTAGCTAGAAATGTTTTAAGCCCTTCTAAGGCTTTACAAGTCAACCTTTACTGGCTGCTTCCATCACCTCTATGGAAAATGGGTTTTGAAAGAAGAGATTTGCTGTGGTTGGACAAACTTGTCCCACTCTCCCCAGCCACTGCAAGCTGTGATTAAGGAGCTTGATGCCTTGAGGATGTCAGTCCTGTGGGACAGAGTCCTGCAGCTCAGGATACTTCCAAACCTCCAAGGACAACCAGCTTTAAGGAGCAAATTCTCAGGGAAGTTGTCTGAGACCACAAAGGCTGTCACCTGCAGCTCATCTGCGAGGTACAATCAGACACAGGGGTGGGTGGGTGACACCAAAACCACAAGCACACCTTTACTACCATTAAAACATTAACAAATTCTTTGATCGGGTCTCAAACTCCAACTGAACACCAACAACCTTTAAGGCTCTGCCTTCAAAACACCCAACATCAGCCTCCTTTTGTCAGTCCAAGGGTGAAACACAGAGCCCACAGCTCATGTTCCTCCAGAGGGCCATACAGGGCTCAGAAACACATGTCACATTCTCAAAGGTCACAGCACACACAGGATGCCTGAAAAGCCACAGAAAACCAGAATTTCAGCCCCTAACAGCACCTAGACTCTTTCAGTCAAGAACCAGGGACCCCAGAGCCACATCCTCTGCTCCAAACACAGCAGAGCTCAGGATTTATGCAAACAACTCACAAAAAACATCAGGAGACAGCACTTGGGAATAAAAACAATGGCAAAGACAAGGACACATGCATGGCTGTGTCTGGATGTCAGCTTCAGAACAGGCAAGAATCTGTACAGATCACAAACAGCAAGGAAGGGAGCAGAAGGTAACTTTTTAGGAACTAGAATGGATTTCTGGGGATAGAGTGAAGCTGACATTCCCATTTCAGTGCTGAAATGGCTAAAGCACCAAAGCTCATTAGGTCAGCTCAACAGATAAAAGCAAATAAAATCGAAACAACCCTCACCAACCCAAAATAACTGACTCTCATAACTCCAGATCACACCCTGGGCAAATAACTCAAAGGAACAAAGCCAAATCCACCTGGGGCAAGGAATTTGCTCCAACTGTGACAGAGTCCACAGCCAAAACTGGAAGTGAACTGCATCAGTAACGAGCACTCCTGCACTGACAGTCATAAGGGACCTAGCCAGAGCTCAACTACCCTCCTGCTTTCCCAACCCCAAATCCCAGGGCTATCCCTCAGGTGTAACATCAGCCTCTCACAGAGGAAGACACCAATCCTGCCCCAGGACAGGGGTAGGGTGAGAGTGAAGCCCAGTTTCCCTGTGGCAAGTACTTTGCACTTGCTCAGGCCTACCTTGACGTCAGCAATGAGGGCATCCTCGTCCTCGATGCCAGTGGGAACACACTTCTTGTGCAGAGGGAGCGACTCCAGCTTGTCCACGAGGCAGCGCAGCCCCTCCAGCTCAAACTGGGTCAGATGCACCTTCCTGCTCTTGCGGGGGCTGCCCCCACTCGGATCCCAGGCCTGGCCGTTTTGGGAGCCTCGGCTGGAGTCAGAAGAGTCTATGGATGGGGTCTTCTTGAGACCTGGCAGGCTGCTCCGGCAGCTCTTGCCCAGTTCGTCATAGTCCACATTGGCACCGTTGGCAATGGGGCTGGTAAGAATGGATCTCCTGGTCGTGGGGCGCCGGGATTCCTTCCCTGCTGCATCCTCATCATCCTCCTCCTCCTCTTCCTCCTCCATGTTTACCGAGTCTGAGGAGCTCAGCTCCATATCTGCCATGATGGAGAAACAGGGAGAGCAATCACAGGAGGTGTTCTGTGTTTAGTGGGATCTCCCCAGTCATGAGGAATACTGGAGCAACACATTCATATGAGGTGAAAGGAACAGAGAAGCTGGAAAAGAATAGCTAAACACCTTTCCCATTCCTGATTTGTGGGAATGCAATCATAGATATCAGATATAGAAATAGGTCCCAGAGGAAGAAACATCAAATGCCCTAGACTGAATTTCATGTCCTAGACTTAATTTCATAGACCTGCGTTGGGAGGGACCTGGATTGTCATCTAGCCCAACCCCAGTGCCATGCGCCTGGACATCTTCCACTAACTACATCATATTGCTCAAAGCTCTGTCCAATCTCTTTTTGCTTTGAAGGGCTTGGGATCTCCAGCTGATGGCTCAGGACCTTGATCATGGTGCAAGAAAGAAGATGTAATGTCACTCATGATCATGAAAGTCGCTGAACCCTCCAAGTAACTGTGTCAGCCCTTTATAAACTGTGCGCAGAAAGCCGTGGCCAGCCAGAGAGAATTCCTGCCCACAGCACCGTGGTGGTCACTGCAACTTCCCCCCATCTCTTCCATGCAAGACTGTGAACTGGTGGTGTGCTGGTTTCACAGCTGTGAAGAATCTGGGCAGCTGCAGGGCCCAAGGAGGAAGCAGAAGTCTGGCTTGTTGTGACTTCATGCTCCTAAAAAACCCCACCCAGTCCTCCCCTGCCTGCCACACTCCTGAACCAGCACCCTAGAAGGAGGGTGTAAGAAGCCAATTGGATGGGATGAGGAAGGAGTAAGGGGTGGACTTACCCATGCTGAGGGATTCCTTCTGGAAGTCCTTGGTGAGGTGGGAGCGGCTGGTGATGCAGTAAACATAGCGCTCCAGCACATACCAACACATCTCATAATAGAAGGGATAACGAAATTTATTTGGGACCTGCAAAACAGGCAAGAGGATCTATCAGGCCTCCTTCCCACTGCTGCTCTCAGATGACAGATGCCATACCAAGTCTGGCCCAGTGTCCAGCATGGATCTTCCACAGGTCCTTACCCGTGTGCGATCCTCAATGCTGTAGATCCGAAGCTGCATAGGGATGTTGAAGCTGTGTAAGAAGTTGCCCCCAAAAACCAGTGTGTCCATGGGAGTGTACACAGCATGGATCCAACCTTGGGAAGAAAGCAGAGTTGGAAGAATCCTTCTGATCCACCTTATATAGAGTTTTTGTCACCCTGGTGTCATCCTAGATTGTTTCCTAATCATGTAAGGCCTAGCAACAAGGGAAATAGCCTTCCAAAGTCTGTTCCAACACTCCAAACACCTTCAAAATAACTCAAGTTCCAGTCCTTATCTCCAAGGCTAAGCAATCCAGCCAAGTCCAACATCTGGGGAATTCCAGCACCGGTTTCCTTAAGGCAAAGGCATTTAGTTCAAAAGAGGTGTCAGTTGTGATAACAGGACTCAAATGAGTGAGTTGTGCAATCCCTGGTGTTTTCTGTTCCAGGTCCTGCCATAAGCCACAGCTCTGCAGTGGTGCCACGAGACACCCAGGAAGCTGAGGAGCTGCCTTGGGCCACCCTCCCTAAACCTACACTGCTCCATGCGTCAACATGACAGGATCTGGGAAAGCCTCCTTTAATAATTAATCAAATTAATGATGTGAGCCAGCCACAGCTTTCCTAACACTTGGGCTGGATCCACAACGCCATCACAAGCATGTTTTGGGAGGTGCCAAGCAAGAGGACAAAGCCATATCACATCTCTTTCTTCCAGCGACTTATGAGGGAGCTAAATCCTGCCAGTGTCCCAGGAGTTTCAGTGCTGCCACAATCCTGGCCAAGACCAGAATGCCCCTGCCCACCCTGAGGGTACCTGAGGGGATGACAAATGTGTAGCCCTGTTTGAGCTCGATGCGCTGGCACTCTGACACTCTGTCCCCAAGAAAAATGTCTCCCTGCTTCCCTGAGAGAAGCCAGTTTTCATAGAGCTCCAGGTTCTGGGGTGTGGGAGGGATCAGCCAGAAGATCTGCAAATAAAGACAACATGCTTATGTAAGTCTTCACATAATGAACAGCTATGGCTTCTTCTCAACATCTTAATCTCCTCCTTGCCTCTCTCCTTGAGAACTTCCCAGCAAAATGACTTGGACAGCTGCCCCGCCTTGAGAGGACAAGCAAGGTCTTTTCCAGCCTAACACACTCAGTGCTAGAGGTGGCCTGAGCTTGGGATGCTTTTTAAAGTATGATTTACATCAGTGTCAAGAGATACAGAGACCAGGAAAGCCACCAGATTGACAAGATTTAATGAGTTAAATTTACCATGTGAGAGCTACACCTGAACTAGGGATTGGTACCTGTCTGGCTCCATGCAATGTAGCTAAGTTTAGGGTGGAAAGACTTTGATTTGCTGTCTGGGACCTCAAGAATTTACACAAAAACAGACCAAGAGCCACTTTCCTAAAGCTACTCCAGTAGGGACTGTCCTACCTTTCCCCCTCGGTGGATGTGGTACCACACAGAAGTGCCACCAAAGTCCACATGGAAATCTGTGTAGCAGCCCTTGACACTCATCAAACAGTATCTGGTGGAAAACAAGATGAGGAGAAGGTGAAAATGAATGGTCATCCACACTTTGCAGCAAATACAACATTCCGAGGGGATGGGGCCCCCAAACCCAGGTCAGCGGCTCAGAGCAGTGTCACAAGCCACTGCTTGTGACAGCCCCTTTTCCACTCAGCTAAAGGGGATTAATTAAGTGACTGCAGTGGCCTTACAAGTGTAAACTCACACAAATAAGGTGGGAGACTGTTCCTCCCCCTTCCCCTTGGTACAAACTGCTGCTCTCTTGGGCAGTTTTCCTGCAAGAGATTGTCTGCTGCCTGCCACAGCTCAAGAAGTCACTTACTTCTGCACCTTTGGATACTGCATCTCCAGGATGGCATTGGTAGACTCTGTCTGACTCTCCTTCAGATGCCTGGGCCACATGTTATCAACCCAGTCAATCAAATCCACCTACAGCAGAGAGGTAGGAGATGTGAGAAGAGGAAGAAAAGGGTACAGCAGAACTTTTTTGCTACCCCAGCCTGGCAAATCCCTCTTTGGTCCTTCCTCACACTCAGAAACTTTCCCAGTGCCACTGGGACAGTCCTACACATAAAGCACTTGGGATCAGGTGTTCAGATGCCAGCTCTGGACCTCCAGTAAAAATATGCCACACAGCATCTCCTAGGGTGGGATTCAACTCCCTAGGCTTCAGGAGAGAAAGAGATGTCAAGGTTCCATCTGCACTTAACAGAGAGAAGTAACTGGCCCCACACAGCTACCACTTCCACTCTGCTGACTGCAGAGGGAGTTTGGGATGTTCATCCCATCCATGCCACCTCTCACAACTCATTTTTCCACCACAAAACAGCTTCCTGCCCGTCTTCCAGCACACCTCCAGTCTTGGCCACATCTGCCTTCAGAAATGTCAGCATTTCACACTGTGCAGACTTCAGACTTCCATATTTCTAATCGCTGACAGTCAATCAACAGGCCCATCTCTCTGCAGAGTAACATGCCAGGGAATTGGCCATGGTCACCACAGCTTGACTGGGAGATCAGCTCCAGCAGCTTCCAGACTGACATCCCCGCTGAGCCCATGCATGTTCCAGGCAGCCCCTCTTTTACCACATCCCAATGCCAGACTGCACCTTGCTCCCAGATTTCCAGGGAAAGCAGATCCCTGTGGGAGGAAGAGCCCTGCTCACCGTAGCAGGTCTCTGCACCAGGTTCTCCAGTTTGGTGTGGCTGAACTCCAGGCTGATGACATTGTAGAGTTTCTCCCGCTCCTCCTCCGGCGTTTCATAGTAGCGTGCCCACTGTGCCATGGACATCTCAATGTCCCGCTGCGTGTTCACATCCATCACATCCACCATCCGTCGGCTCCCTGCCACAACAGACACATCACATAACTGTCCCTATGCACCATGGACTCTAGGTGAGATCCTCAAAGACCCCAAACACAAGTGTGTGCAGGGTGGCTCTGGACACTTACCCACACACAGTCGCACATCGTTCACACTGAAGTCCGGATCCGGCATCCTGTGGGACAAACACCTGGCTAAAAAAACCATCAAGTGCTTCTGGCTGCACACCATGATCCAGGAATTGGCATCTGTGCTGCTTTGGTATTGGAGAAGGCCACGGAACAGGATCTTAGGGGGCATAGGAGTGGGATAAAACACTAGGACAAACCTCTGGCTTGGGAATAGGATGTACAGAGCTATTGTACAGTGACTTGTAGCAAAGGAGCCAGGAAGCCTTGAACTAAGCAATCCCAGCTCTGATTTTAGAGGTTGCACATGCGAGTTATCCCAATCCAAAGGCACGGCCGGAGCAGGACACGCAGTATATTCCACTGACACAGCAGAACCACTCCAGTGTTTGTACTGGCACTCTGCACAAACACCGCTATCACAGGCAGAGCAGGCTGGTAGCCAATAGAGCAGCTCTTGACCCAGAGAAATACCCAAAAGCTCAGGAGAAATCCAGTTTCAGCCACACTGGAATCCCTAGTATCAAATCTCTACTCTCCCAAGTCACCCAGCAGTTAAACTGAGCCTGGCATGACTTTCGACCCAATTCACCCCAGCAGAGAACATCCTGCACTGGATGAGATGTCACCCATCCGTACACAGCCAGCTGAGGGAGTTTGGAGCAGTGCTGCTGGTACTGGCTCTGAAAGTTTGTAAGGGATCATTTATTCCTCTAATCTTTGTTTTAATCAACCCAAAAAACACTGGCCCAGTTTACACTTGGAGCTGCAAACATCAATGGATGTACTGCAGCAAGAGAGGCAGAGAGCAGCTCAGAAGTTCAGAAAATCAGGTTGGAATTCTGGAAAATGCCAGAAATACTACAAATTGTTTGACTCTCTTGCAATACATGCCTATGTTACGAGGAAAGAAACCCAGCCAGGTGTCGCATCAGAGCAGCAGTGGGACTTTCCAGACATTTGGTAGAATTCTGATCACCTACAGCCAAATCAGTCCTCTCATTTTCAGTCCAAACTAGGAAGAATGAGATAACCGAGCTGGAAGATATTTCTCTCTACTCACTGCACATAAAGAACAGCATGGACACGACAGTCAAACCAGCTTGGCAGAGCCAGGATCAGATCTTACAGTGTGGAGAGATGAATGAATTGGGCTAGAGTCACCCACCACTCCGTATTTCCAGCACTTACTTTATCCCCAGGCCGTCCGAGCTCCTGAAGATGAGTGGGTCCCTCAGCCCACCCCGCTGGATGTACTCAACTGTGAAGTCTGGTGTGGGGAGACAAGAAGAGAGAAAGTTTAAGAGAAACTCCTCCAGAGGATTATAGACAAGCTCAGGTTGAAAAGGATCTCATGAGATCCCTAGTCCAGCCCTGCTCCTCACTCTTCTACACTCCTTCAGAAATCCTGGAACTCCTTTGCAAGAGTTCTGAGAGGCAGCATGGTGTGTGCTGCTGACAAGCCTCAGACAGGGCCCCTAAGGAGGGTTTGTTCCAACAGACTGCTCCTGACAGGTGAACAGCCTGGATTTTGGTGCTCACTTCCCTAGGAAGCTCAGAGCCAAGGCAGAGATGCCTTGCAGAAGTGCTCCTCCCTCTCGGTAAATCCTCATCTGAGGCTGTGTGATGAAAAGCCATCCCACGGAGCTGTGTGCGTGGTGAAAGGAAAGGGAGACATCCCACATAGCCCTTGTATTAAGGATCTGGTAAACATGTGGCTGCAATTACAGGTGCTGACCCAAGCAAACCCTTCCATTCCTGGCTGCCACATGTCCCAGCAAGCTGCAGACCAGCTCCACGCTCTCCGGAGTGAGCAGCTTCCATGCCATTCCCCATACACACTCCCTAAGACCGGCAGACCCAAGACAAACCTTTGCCTTCCATGAAGACTACAAAGGTGGAGTTGAACTTGTTGGTGGACAACTTTTCCTCGAGGTCAAATGTCCTCTTCCCTTCAATCTCATCATCAGAGATACCGTCGTCCTCATAACGCCGCCTCATCGTGCCACGCTGAGGGGAGAACATCAGGAAAGGAGAAGTTATGGACCAGGAAGGGAATCTATGGACCACAAGGAAGAACCAGAGCCTCATCTCAACCTAGCACAACTCAGCCACGGCCTCTAGGGGAGCCCAGGTCTGTCCTGAACCCAAAACACACCACTGAAACATCGGGTTTGCTCCTCCTCCGCCCAGATTTGTGCTAATTGGGCTATGGGAAAGACAGATAATCACTTCTAATGAATTCCAACAGGGAGATGCGGGAGGAGGGGAGAAAGTTTAGTGTAACTGATGCAAAGAACAAAAAATCAGTTCCTCACTTTTACAGGTGCATCAGTATTTAGCTGCAATGGAGGTAAAGGCACTTGTAAGTTTAAATCTCTGCCATAACACTAACGACAAGAAAAAGATTCTCAAGTTTTCATCTTTGTCTGTGCCTGTACACAAAAGCTGACTTACTCCCTTTTTTGTGTGTGGAAGAATAGCAGAGTGGAAGGAACACTTTTCTTAGAGGGTCTCGTAAGCGCATCTGTACAGGGATTCCTGACAGACATCCTCTTCTGGCATTGCTGGATCTGGAAGAAATTACTGTCTCCAGCTGTTGGCCATCTGGCCAGAGAGCAGAGCCCTTCGTGGGAATGCTCCCTAAATCCCCACAGACAAAGGCAAACCTACTCTGAATTAGCCAAGCTGCTTTCCCTTAATTAGGGATGCTCCCGTTATCAAGCATGCACACCAAATGCTGGGCCAGCAGACAGCCAAGGACAGGATGGGGCAGGAGGTGACACAGCTGCTGGCACCTGCCTGCAGTAGGGGCAGGAGTATCACATGCCCAGCAACACCACTAGAACCAGCCTGTGATAACCTCACTGGAGAAAAAGGAATGACTCCCTCATACAGAAGTACCGCTTTAAATACATTTTTTTAAAATTAATTAGATGAACCAGTGCAGGAGCATGTAGAAGACACACAGAGAAAAACGCTTTTCCCTCACTTCCTCCAACATTTAATTTTAACTCCCAGTTTCAAGGAGGCTGATGGATGCAAAAGGAGTTCCCCTGCCATCAAGACAGAGTCACACACCTGTTGTTAACAGTCCATTGACTGCGCTCAGCTTTCCAACGGCCCTTCCCAAAAACCCGAGGCTGGGGACACAAATACCTCATCAGCCAGGCAGGAACAATTGGCTACTCCTGAATGGGGCACTTCAGGCAGAGCCTTCAGGATCCTGCAATCAGGGTCTGTCCAATGGCCCAGAGGATTAAGCAATCTGGGAAAGGGTTGCTGTCCTTTGTCTTAAGCCATCCACTAAAGATGAGCGGGATCTCCACGTTTTTAACACAAAAAACTCACTTTACTTACAGGTTTTTACAGAGAATCTTGTATAAAGGCAGGAAAATGCATTTTAAAAGCACAGACATATGGGGGTGGCACCAGCAGAAGCGACCTATTCCAGGGAACACTTGGACTTTCACACTGTTAAGGCCCAGCTGCACACACCAAAAACTGGAATTCCCAAATGCTCACTCCACCTTTAAACTGAGACTGGCTCTTCCAAGGGAATGCATCAGAACTTGAAGTTAGAAATGCAGAGGTGTTATGATTGTGTTATAATGGATGATTAGCTCACCTAATAAAGCACTTTTCCTTAAAACTCATGGAATCCATGAAGCCTGCGTGGTACTCTGCTTTAAATATAAGGGCACAGAGCAGAGAGAGTTCTGCCCTGTGCAGGACTTAGGGACAATGAGCTCAGGCTCAGTTTTTCCTGAAGAACCCAGCATTTTGGGGGAAAGCCCATTTCATCCTATTCTTTACTAAACCACACCAGGGAAGTTCAAGGCACACCTATGCCAGGCAAGGATGTGAATCACCTTCTAGGATGACCAACGTTTTGATTTTCCCAATCTGAGGCAAGCCTAGGACTACAGATCCCAGCAGGCACCTCTCTGCCATTAATCAGAAGACAAGCACAATGAAGAGGAGGATTCTGCAGCTTTTGGATCAGGTGAGTGGTGGCTCACTGCAGGACCAGGCTCCTTTCTGACCTGCTCCCTTGCTCCAGACACTCAGTTTTAGGGAGAAAAGGTTTGGCATGGGAAGTCTGGCAAGAAGAGGTGATGTCCAAACCAATCCGTTAATAGATTATATTTTACTCCCTTGGCTACACTTGACTAGGAGCAGGGGTTACTGCACTGGGCTCCAACTCAGGTGCATGCCATTTGAGGATGAACCTCAGTATACCTGGGCTGGAATGCAACTCCAGCCACAGACATGATGACCAGTCATTGTCTGTCCTCCTGGAAGTGGCACCAAGCCAGGCTCTGGATTGTGTAGAGCAGCTCATTCAACAGCAACGTGACCACATGGCTGGGCAAGTCCTATTGGTGCCATGGGTGGATACTGGAGATGCACTATGGGATCAGGGAACTGTTCAGACTCTTTTTCCCAGATCTCTCACAGCACAGCCCTCAAAGCAAATGGGTTGGAACCTTCAACCCAAATCACTCCATGATAAGGCAGCCACACCACAGAAGCACATACACCAGGAAACAGGCAGGAACACCTTAAACTTGAATCGCTTTACAATGAGGAAACAGGGATGCAAAACACAGAAGGAAGGGGATTGTGTCCTCCAGCCGAACAAATTCCAAAGTCTATTGCTCCTGTCATCGGCAAAGCATCAGCCACAAATACCCTCCAGCTCCCAGGCAGATCAGCTTCATCTCTTCCTGTGGGCATGGAAGAGTCTGGCCTCCTAATTGGCCCAGAATGGAGAAGAGCGGGATCCCAGCCATGGCTGAGGACCCAAAAGCACAATGCAAACAGCTCCCATCCCATCAGACCCGGCCAGGGCCACACGGCTTTCATGCCATTGTTGTCTTGGGAGGGTGGGGAAAAACAATATTTCAGGGCCTCAGAGCCGGCAGGAGGAAGGAAAGGCTTCTGTGCTTCCAGGCATGCGTTATGGGAGAGGCAGTATCTGCGGGAGTTTTCCCCCCCTGGAGTCTGCAGCTTCCTCACGGCACAGTGACACAAACCACAGACCCCATGTCCCCAGACTGGGTCTCTGTACAAGGATATCTGTCAAGATGCACACAGTGGATGCTCCAAGACTTCTTTTCTTCACTGATGTGCCACACAGGGAATTGCTGCCTAGATAAATAAGTGGCTACAGATGACACCTGCAAAGCCATGACAAGCTAATGCCAACCTCACCGTCCCACTATTACACTCACAAGGCTGTGCAAATCCTTCTGACAGTATCAAGTTTGACCTCTTCCCAGGAAGAGCTGGCTAACCTTGTCCCACAGCCTATGCTAGGGACAGGGCTTGGCTGAGTATCGCTTCCCAGCACATTCTTACAGCCCATCCAGAGAACATCAGCAACTCAGTTCTGGACTCTTAGACTAGAATTGCTTCCTTCTGGGAGTGACTCCACTATTGGGAGTCTTTCCAGTTTCAACCAGTTCAGCCAGGGACACACAGCTTCCCAAAATGAGATCAGCAGATGTCTCCAAAACTGCCACCTGTGACAATGTTCTGGGTGAAGTTCAGCTCCAGTGAAGCAAGGGCACAGAGTCAGGCACATTACAATATCTGTCAGACAACCTCAGCATTCAGTACTGAGTAGTGATATTTAAATATCACTTTGTTTTCCCAGCTTTCTTTTAGGATTCAGGCATTTTTCATCCTACTGAGAGTTTTACTAAGGCAAGGCCGACAAGTGGCCCAAACCTTTTCTCTCTGTGTCAGGCAGGGTCAAGATAAAGGCAGTTTATTCATCCTCCAAGACCAGAAAGCCAGCAATTCCCACCTAAGATAGCTGCCCTTCACCATTCCTTTCTGACCCTCCCGAGTACCATTCAAATGGAAGAAATAGGAAGCATGAATATTAATCCTGCTGACAGCTATCCCTTCTATTCTGACTCCTTCACCTGCATTCTCCTTTGCCCAAGGACTCCAGGGAAAGTGTCTCATGAAACTCCAGTGACACTCTCTAAAAACCTTCCTTGGAAACCTCCTTCCATCAGCAAGCTGCCTCCATGGAGTGCAGCTCCCTCTAAGAGCAAAGGAGCTGACAGTCAGCTGAAGAGAGCCAGAAAACTCCTCTCCTGTGAGGTTTTTTTGAGGGAAGAACGAGTACAAGGTCCGTGTTTAAAAAAAGAACAAGCCGTCTTTTTGCTGAAAGAGCCTCATGTATTTAAAGAGTGAAACCAACACACACCACAGTATTTTAGTCACTTCCTGTCCTGTCTGCTGCCATCCCCTCCCTCAGCTCCATCTCCCAGTCGCCAGGAACCTCTTCCTGCTATGCCACAGCTCCTTCCCCCTCAGGAGACCAGAGCACCCCTTGTTTTTTCCTCTCCCTCTGCTTGTTGTCTTTCCAGAGCAGCTAGCCCATGTGAAGCCTCCCACAACCCTCTTCTACTCCTCTGACATGAAAAATGCAGGAAAGTTTCATCTCCATTTCCAGTCCCAAACTTCCCTTGTTGCAGGTTTTAATTTCTCCCTGGTTCTCAGTGTATCCATAGAACAGTATGACTTACCAGTGCATTTCTTCCTCACCCCATCCCTTTGCAGGTTACTCTGCTGAAATGCACCCAAATTGATAATAAACCAGCTCAACTCTCCTCAGTTAAGAAATTTAACTTCTCACATATTTTTATGGCATACAACTGTGACTCTTTGCCTAGATAAATCCAGACCAGCAACATTCAAATCTCTTGAGGGGTATTTTGATCTCGAGTGAGTACCTGAGGGAACTCCAGAATTCTGCCTCTGAGAATGCCCTGCAATTTTAGTGGTGGCAAAGTGAGAAGAACAACTTCCATTTCTCCAGGAAGGCACAAGGCAGCCTGACAGGAGGATGGACAAGCAGGGAAGCAACCAGGCTGTGATCAGACAGACCCAGGCACAGCAGGTGCCAACACCAAAATGGGCTGTGCAGGGAAGATCCTCCCCTGCCAGTGCTTCCAGACAGAGTGTGAAGAACCAAGGCACTAAGATTATGACACCCAACAGCAGCCTGCCAGGTTGCTGATTATCTTAAGCACAAGAGCTTTTCCTTTCTATATCCCTCTCATCTCCAAGCCTGCATCTCCCACTTCAGCTCCTGGGCTGGGTTCTAAGCTCTGGAGCACAAGCACAGCACACAGGCAGCAGGTTCCTGCTCCTGCGCCTCTCCCACCTTCAATCCTGGACTGCCTCCTCCCCTAGATATGGGAGGCATCACTTAGGATCTGAAGAACAGGCACAATCCCCCTCAAAAGACCCAGGAAAAGAGGAACCACTGAGCTTAACTCAGGTTAATGCCTCTCACCACATCCCATTTCTCTCAAAACCTGGAGTGTGGAAAGGGCATATTCCAGGTGGCACAATCCTGGACAAGGACAGACTCAAAGCACCTGGCTGAGGAGCAAAGAGGTCTACACAAAACTGGAGCCTTTCCAGGCTTCCCAGTTCCAGGAAGGATTTCTATCATGAGCAAGGCTGGCAGCACCTCAGAATGACCGGGGAGAATGCTTTGGTTTGCACTTCTGGGTTACAAAATTGAACATAGAAGAGGAATAATTTGGGGAATTGGAGCAAGGCAGGTGGGGAAGGAGCACAGAGGTGCCAAGAAGAGCTCCACAGCTGCTCCCAAACCACACACTGACCAGCCACAGCAGCAAAACCACGAGGCAGAGGAACATGCTAGATCAGATCACAGATGGGCAGCTCTGGCAGCAATCCCAAAAAGGAAGCGCTGCTCCTATGAAAGGATACGGCTCCTCACTCCAGTCACCTGCAGCCTCCATCACACACAGCCACTGTCCCAACAGGCTTTGGTGGCACTGCTAACCCCAAGACTGCCCATTTACACCACCAGCCATGGCATCAGGACAAATCCTGCCTGGATTCCATGAAAGCCTGGGAAAGTTCTTGAAGGACCATCAAACCCTCCAGACTATTTCAAGGCTGAACACTGACCCTTAGTGCTAAAAGCCATCCTTTGACATTCAGCCTTCTCATTTCTGGAGAAGACTGATAAAACCCTTTGAATTACATCCCACCCTCTCCCAGTCAATAGAAATCCAAGGAAATAACCCTGCATGGAGCCCCCTCCCTGCCAGATGTCTCCAGCACATGCCCTGTGCAGTCACATAGATGAGCAGTACCAGCTCTGCTCCTCCTTTGCTTTGTGCAGGAAGGCAACAGAAACTTCACCAAATGGAACAAAATAGATCAAACTGCTCCAAAATAGGCTGGCTTGAAAATTATACACATTTAATCCATATTCTCACCACTGAGCCCACACAGACCAGGAGGCAGAGACCCAGGACAAGAGACAAACAGAGCCATATGCACTCAGAGGTGCAGCAGATCCAGCTGTAGGCAGGTCAGCCCTGAGTGACTTCATTCCTTGCTGGGGACTTCTCTGTCTCCAGCAGACTGAGAGATCACAGGACTAGCTTAGATTTTTTAATCAGGGAAGTGTTCACCCTCCAAATTTCTGTGTCCCAACCCAGCTCTGCCAAAACCTGTTGCCAGTTCTGTCCCATCATCCAGCCTGAGTAAGGCTGGACCACAGGAGTACTGGGATAACAAAAACACAGGAAGCTTTGAGGTTTGTACTGCAATTCCTGGTCAGCTGGCACTGTTTTTTAAAGGGAACAGCAGCAGGCTGGCTGCATTGCAGGCTATAGGGCTGAGGATGCTCAGGGAGAGGGAAAACAACCCAGGGCCATTGAGAAGAACACGGAAAATGTGGGAATACAGCTACTAGGAACGATATTTCCTCTGGACTCTGTGCTGTTACACCATCCCTGCACACAGTCCCTCCCCCTCCCCTCCATACAGAGCCCAGCACTAGTCCCTTTCTTACTCCAAATGGGGCAAAGGGGCTCAGTGACACATGGAAATATTTATGCACAGCAAATTAAAGACACTGAGGCAGCCTGACCTTAAAGGAGCATGCACTGCCAGCCCCCTGCTTTCCACTTCCAGCTGCCTCAGCTCGACCCCAAGATTACAGCTCCCAGGAGCCAGGGGTACATGGAAGAACTAGGTACATGGAAGAACTTTTCTCCAGCGGTATTTTCTCCCAAATTCTGTCAGGACTGGCTAAAACACAACTGTGCACTCAGCTCCCAGCATAAACAAAGCTCACCAGAGCCTCTTCCTTGACTTAAAAGGGCGTGTGGGGGCAGCTTTATTAAAACTCTTTTGCGTACAAAAGAGCAATGGCTAAAGTACGGAAAATCCACTACCCTGCAACCTGGAACAGATCTAAGCCCAAAAACTTCTGTGGTTCAAGTTCCTGGAACTTCCAGATGGATTCAGAATCCCTGGACAACCAGCTCATTGCTGTTTATTCCCAGTGCTGTTGCTACAGCAACAGACACACAAGCATGGACACAGGAACGGGACAGAAACCTTGTCCAACAGCTCCATCTCCTCTCCCCCCATAATGGATTCCCAGGATATACTTTGTCACCTGGTTCACCCAAATCACCTCAAGTGGCAGAAAGCAATATCCACAGCGAGCTACGAACATTCCCCACCTGGTTCCCAAGAACTGAGAAAAAAGAGATAAATAGGGAACATCAGCAGCACAGGGAGTGCAGGCCATCGTGGAAAGAGAAGAACAACACCAAAGTTTCTCACAGCCCAAGGCTTGGCCATCATTTCCTCCTCTGGAATCAGCAATACTCTTCCCTCAGCAGCAGCACCACCACCAGAGATCTCATCCTGAAGGGAATTGCTTCCTTTATGCATTTTCAGAGGACAAGATTAGGGCAGCACCTTGTTTCTTCACCTTCTGAGGATATCACCACTTTCTCACATGTGCCCTTTCTTCTCCAAACCCAGCCAGTGACCTGTAAATCTGGGTGGCTCCTGACATAACTAAAAAGGCACTGGGGGCACAGGGACTGTTCTCCTGACTTGTCAGTGTCACCTCCAGCTGGGATAACCCTGGGAAAACTTATTCCTGGCTATTACAGGAACATAAATGAAGCCTGCAGAGTTTGTTTGGTAACTCACAGGTAACTTGAAGTGCTCCTGTGGTGTTTGGCTCCTTGCTTAGTTAGCACTGCAGCTTCCAGGACACACTCAGGGCACAGCCAGGCTTGGGACAGTAAGAATCCAGCAGAGATTTACCTCCTGCATCTCTCTCTGCTGACAAGGAACAGCATCCACTTGGTTTCAGGGACATATTCTCCCAGGGACCAGCACAGTCATGCATCTGGCAGGATCTAAATGCTCACTTGGATTTCTAAAGCTTTCCAAGAATAGCCTTCAGTTGCTGCTAGCTTTCACAAAGTCCTGCCCAGACCAAATCTGAACAACCCCTGAATTATTCAGAGCTCATTTATTACACCTGGGTCACTTGGAATGACTCATTTGTAGTGCCTCCAGTTTGAGGCATGTGGGAGAGATTAATTACCCCCCTTTCCCGGGTCCTGTCTAGACAGGGTAGTTAAGGTGTGTCCAGCAGACCAGGGACATTTGGCCAGGCTGGGTTTCACACAGGGCACAGAGAAGCTCTGGGAATGAGCTTGGCTTGACAGGAATTGCCAGTGTCACATTTCAAACGTGGGGAAGAGGGAGCAGGTGATGTGAAAACATCCAAATTCTCACCCAGGGCCTGGGGGTCATCCCATGCTCAATGTCTGCAGGGAGCAAACTGGCAGGGTCACCCCAGCACACTTGTAGGAGTCCCAAATCAGTGGAAGCAGCCCTGGGAAAGCCAATATGCAGCAGGACTGGACTCTGTTAGCCCCCAATAACTGGGGGTGACAAACACCAGCATTCCCAGGGATCATTACCTGGCAGTGAGCAGTTTTACAGGACAAACAAGAAGTTGGGCTGAACTGATGGGACTGCTCCTTGCATCCTACTGGTGGAACACTGAAACATTCAAGACGGATCCACACAGGGAAGGCAGGAAGCTTCATCCTTCTCCTTCTGATCTTACCTGACACAGACAGCCCATAGCATGCTGGCCCTGACCTCCCTCTCTCAGCTTTGAGGACATTTATCCCTCAATCTATTCCTATCCTGTAAGAAAAGCTGTCACAAGTGTCCTATCAACATGTGTGGGCCCCACAACTTGTGTCCTGCACTGACATCACCCCATCCTGCAGAAAGGATACAAACAAGTTGGAAACCACAAGATTCCAGCTGCTGGGACTCCAGGCACTGGCCAGAGCCAGCAGTGCCATCCCTCAGGCATGGGCTGAGCTGGGATCACTCCACAGCACGCAAGGCTGTAAGGAAAATCTTGTCCTGCCCAGTCCCCAGGCTTCATCCCCCAGCTGATGGCTCCACATGCTGTTAAGCCCATCTGAATTCTCCCAGAGGATAGTATGGACACCAACATGTAAGGGCAGGTTTGGTAACTGCTGTTTACAGGAGAGGCCTTGGCTTCTGGCTGGTAGGGACAGGCAGAGCCTCCTCTCAAATTTCACACAAGGATCTGACCAGAGGGCAGGACAATGCTAAGGCAGGACACAGACTACCTCAAGCCATTGGACAGAGCACTTCACTCCACAACTCCCCTCTCACCTTCCAAATTCTCCAGCACCCGCAGCAGTTAGGTCCCCTGCTCCACGAACCCACTTTCCCTCATGGGTGTCACAACCCCTCCCACAGCCAAAATAAGGGTGGCACTGCACCCAGCCAGGGATGGTCACTTGGGGCCAACACCCCAGCACCTCCAGCAGGAGCTGTGGCTCAGCCCACAGAGCCCCCAGGGAGAGAGAGGTTCCTCCTCAGGCTCTCTCCAGCAGCAGAGCCAGTTTAAGAGGTTCCTACCCCACCCTGTCTCCCCATCTCAGACTTCCAGCCCTGTCAGCTTTGCTCACTACCCCAGCATAGACAACAGCTGGGACTAGATGCCTCCCCTCCGCCAACTTCTATCCAAGGCATGATCCACAATTCCCTGAGGCAGCGTTCACCTCAGGGCCACCAGCTCCCAGGGGACTAAGCTGAGGTAGGGAGAAAACCTCTTCAACCAGCTCTGCCACCCCAGCAATCCTAACTGGGAACCACACCCTGAGGTACAGACTGCTGGGAAGGCTGTGATGAGCAGGATGTGTCCTTTGGATAATGGCACTCCTCTGCTGTGGTCCCAAGCCATTCCAAAGTGATCCAGCGCTGCTGCCCTTCATTTCTCACCCTGAGCATTGTCACTGCAAGCACACGGCAGCACTGTGGTAATGTGCTAATCCCCGCTTGCAATTCACAGGGCCTTGCTACTCTCAGTTCACAGTACAGGGCTGCCAAAATGAGCCCTGGAGCAGCCAGAAGGTGAGATTTCCTCACACTTCCAGCACCCAGGAATATGGCAGGACTGCTCTGCAGAAGGGCAGGCAGCCTCTGTGAGCAGCAGGCCAATAGATCTTTTTCTTCAGAGCCTTTAAGGAGTCCAGGCTCCTCATGGGGAGCCCAACAGCCTGGTGTGACATGGGCTGGGTGCAACCACCCAGTGACAGCCAGCAAAGACTGCCAAGTCTCAGAGAGGGACCATGGCATTGTTAGTGCCAGGGCTGGACTGTCACTCAGGCTCAGGACACAATAGAGCATTTCAGCTCCTCAGTTAAGGGCCTGCAAAACACAACTCCAGCTTGAAATGCTGACACCTCAGCCCATGCCCCGAGAACTGCCTCGTTAGGGAGCTGAGCAGAACAATATTCACACAGTTAGTAGGAAACTACTCCCCAGTGCCTGCAAGTCCCAACTCCACTGCTCCCAGTCTCTGGGTGAGGAACATGGATATCCCATAACTTGCTCCTCTGCGTTGTCTCCACACTCAGCATCACCAACTGCCTGTGTGAGCCTCCTAGACCTCATGAGGACACAGTTCTTCCCACAGATTGTCTTGGATGGGTGCAAGCCATACTCTCAGTGATATCACTGACTCCAGAGCAATTCACCCAGGCCTCTATTATCCTGAGAACCATGGATGCAGAGCCTGAACTAGGAAGCAAGTACAACTAGGGCAGTGCAACCAATCAAAGTGTCATTGTGCCACACAGGCATATGTGACCAGCAGAAAATTCCTCCAGGAACATGACTACACCTGAAGCACAGGTGAATTTCTCCTCCAAATCCAGATGTTTCACCAACACTGATAAATTCATTCAGAAAACAGATATACATCAAATTTTTGTTGAAGCAGAGGAAGGCAACATTAGTGCAAACTAAAAAAAAAATCACACAGAACATTCCAGATTTCCTCTAAGTCCCGATGGAAACCAGTCAGGAAAAAGATGCTGTCAGTAACAAACCTCCTCTGCCATCTCCAACAGCACCATCAAACCACACAATTAATTCAGCTCCTTCACCACCATGAACTATTCTGGTCCAGGCTGTTTGGCCAGTAAGACTACTATCACACCTGGATTGTTTTATTAAAATACATTTATATTTTGCTAGTTGCACCCCAGTCACACACCAGAAACACAGCTGACAGCAGCAGAAATACACTGTCCCACCAGCTCACTGCTTCCCTACTTGGAACTTTTCATTTAGGCCTACTAACCCAGCTCCCAAGTCCAAGGCATATGTGGGATACTTGAGGAAGTCAAATCATGCTCTACAGAAGAAAAATAATCATCCTTTAAGAGTTCTTCAGCGAGACAGTGTCACTGACACAGCAGGAGCACATAATGCGCTGGAAGTTTCCAGGAAAAGCATGGCAGGAGGTAGGAGTTAAGCCTCACCCACCACACAGGGGTCATGCCTCCTCCTCTGGGCCTCAGGCCAGCACAGACAACACACGCACATGAGGCCAAAGAAGTCCAGGTGAGCTTCACCCTGCTGCCCATGTGCCTTCCCAAACCCCTTAAGCACAGAGCTCATCAGCCTGCGGGCATTTATCCAGCTTAGCACATTCTGCTGGAGCTCAGCCCACCTGCACCAGGACACCAACTCCTCTTGATTTTTATGCGAGAGATGATAAGGATTTTTAAACTGACAAGCTCCTGGCTGATAGTCCCCTTCACCTGCCACATCTTTATCCAGATGTTTTGGGTTAGTCCTGGATCACTCCCCAGTCAAAGCAGAACCTTGAGTACAGCTCAAGAACCTCCTGCACAGCTGTGGGAATAAATGTGTCAGGATGAGGGAGGAGGTGGGACTGCTGCAGATGCCAAATTAAAACGTACACCAAAGCACTTGGGAACTCCCCAGCACCCAGAACTGCTCATCTTGAGAATGATGCTTAATGCCAAGAACCACAGCCTCACACTGTATGATTCCAGAGCATTAAAGGTTAAGGATTTACCTTTATGGGCAACACCTTGAAGGTGAGGGTACAGGTATTGCTGTGACTCAGAGAGGGACTCCACCACAGCATTGCCACTTGACCCCCTGGGGGTTTGCAACTGCCTCAAAACAACGTGGGAGACACAGCACCTTCCCTCCTTCCCTGGGATCACTGGGAATATCACCTCAGACTCTAAGAGCAGCTGCTCCCAAGCTGTTCCCAGTTACAGCCCAATTCCCAGACCACTGGATTCATGCAGTCCCAGTGAACAGTAGCACAAACACCAGAGTTCCTGACAGGGCCTGTCTGGGACATGAATGCTGGAACAGCTCCCTTTGAAAGAAAACACTGGGAAGAGACACAGGCACATGAAATCTGGAGCTGGTTCCCTCAGACTTCACAGCCACTCAAACCAAGAATGGTAACACACAGTGTTTCAGGTCCTCTGCTCACCACAGACACACACAAAAAATCCTGTCGTGACAGAAACTACACTGACACCAGTTTCTTGTTCCTATCCCAAAGCTCCTGCCCCAGCCTCAGCCTCCAACCTCCCTTTCCAGAGCTCAGCAGCCAAATTCCCTTCATTAGGACAAACCTGGTGACACACAAAACCCACAAAGCCAAGCCCATGCCTCTGCACAGGCTGCATCCATTCACCACCAGCCTGTTTGGGTTGTTTAACCCTGCAGCCGGGAAAAGTCTTTCCCCTTCTCCAGCTGCAACAGAAGCAAGACTGGAATAGGATTGTTTCAAGGCCACTACTGACCAGTCTTTGGCTGTAACGGATCCGTTCTTCCTCGGGCTCCATCTCTGACTCCTCTGAAGAGAGCGAGAAGGACACGCCAGGACTGCTGTCGTCGTCCTCTTCCTCCTTGGAAGCCAGAGGGAAACAGTGACAAAGGGCATGGGGACACCCACACCCCTCACTTCCCTTCTCCTTTTGGGGCCAAACCCACCCTGCTCTGGGGGCTGAGAGAACCAAGTGGATGAGCCCACCCCAACCTTTAAGGCTCCTTATCTAACTTAGAATAAATGTCATGGTAAATGGCTTCACCAGCTCTTCTGTAACACAACAGGAGCTGCATGTCTCCCACCTTGGCTCCACATTACCACCAGAAGCTCCACTGGCCCACAGTGGGATAAAAAACAGGGAAAGTGCTGTCAAATCCTGGCTTCCTCTAAATTAAACATTGGAGAGTCAACTCCTCCAAACTGTAGCACTACGGATTCCGCTTCTCCAACACAATGCAATCACTGTCCTTGGAATATCCTGTACCATGGCATCTGGGAGAAACTACACTGGTACGGAATATTTCCCATGATCAAGGAAGACAAATAGGATCTCCCCTATATAGGAGCACTCAAGCAGGGAAGCAGCTAGGAATCCAACTCCTGTCTGGAGGAGACCTAAATGCTGAGCTCTCCCAATGTGCCACCTTGTGACACCACACACCAACCTGGGAAAACCTCCCAGGGCATCAGATGGCACCTACACATTTTTTTTAAAGGGACAGAAACCAACCAAAGCCTAAGTATAGCACAGTTCTTAATATCCAGGACGATGACTAAATCACACCTGGGGATTGGGGAAGGGGATCCGCTGCCCCCTGTAGTGTTACAGAACCGCTATGACCACGTAGGGCAGACTCGCTCCATCCTGCTCCTCCCCGACCACCGGCTTCGACAGCAGAGCATTCCCAGTCCCGCCACCACCTTCCCCACCCCTGCCTCCCCTGCAACCACGGCACCAGGACTCCCGGCTCGGCCGAGGGAGGCAGTTTCCCCACACTCGCACTTATAACACTTGCTGAACTCTGTTTATAAACAACCGGACAACCGGAGTGCAGCGCGCCCGCCCCGACGCGGGGGAGGGGGCCATCCCCGGCCCGCCAGGCCACCCCAGCCCGCCCCCGGCGGGGCAGGACAGGAGGCGGGAGGGAGGGAGAGTCCCCGGGGAGCTGTCAGTCGGCACTCGCCGCCCCCTCCCCAACTTCCCGACGCGGCCTCCCGGGGCCCGGCAAGGGGAGACCCTCCCGCTCCCGCCCGGCCGCGCTCCGGGGCCCCGCACAAACTCAGGGGTCGTCGGTGACCCCCGCGGTGCTCACCAGGTCTCTCCTGCGCCTTTGTCCTCTTCTAGCGCCGGCACGGGGGGGGGAACAGAACAGACGAAGGAGGAGGAACCCCCTGGTCAGCAGCGATCGCGCCCAGGACCCGCCGCGCCCTCAGACCCGCCGCTCACGGCGCGGGCAGCGGGCGCTGACA
>VWYI01034194.1:80637-92215 GCA_013399455.1 Anthoscopus minutus
ATTTTGGAGGGGGGGGGGGCTTCCTGTCCCAACGCGGCCCGCAGTGAAGTCCCTCGGTGTCCCCGCGGGATTCGCGGCTGCCCGCACGGCTGTGCACGCCTGTATGGGGATCTTAATGCAGAGACACGGGCATGTACCTACGCACAACTACATAATTACTTACATCTCGTTAGTTATGTACTACAGATATTAACAATGTTTTTATAAACTATGTAGGGTTGTGTAGATAGTTATAACCTAACTATATGCACTGATATATATAATAAATATAGTGATATGGACGGTTATAAGTTAACTATATAGTTACACATACATTATATATTAATATGTATATAAAAACGTATATATATACATATAAGTATACATATGGGTATAAACGGTACTCCTACAGACCTGTATATGCAGCACACACCTGGACACACCCGGACACATGCTTACACTCAACTCAATCCAAAAATCAGCAGTGACCCCATCCCAGTGTCCTCTCATCCACTCCGGGCCCATGGCAGGACCCTGTGTCTCCAACACCCACCTAATGTCCCCAACACCCACTCCATGCCCCCAATGGCCACCCAGAGTCCCAACACCCCCATGGCGTGCAGGGGCTGTTCTTGCCCCAGGGACTGTGTCATGCTGACAAGTTTTGTGTCACTTTAATGGCAGAAGATCACCCCACAGTCGCCCTGTGTCACCCTCCGGCGTTGGCCTGCCAGCGGGAAGGGGAGCTTCCAAAACAGTCCTCTGCTCCAAGAGCCCCACTGGCAGGGGTTACTGGCATCCATGGTGGGACAGGATGCTGAGATCCCTAGTGGGAAAGGGACAGGACTCTGGGCGTCCTGACTCAAGGCATGACAGTTCATGCAAGGGATACCTTCCTGCTGTCACCCCATGATGACCAGTGGTGCCAGCCCCGGGTCGGGAGGGTGGCAGTGGCATTCTGATGGTGGAGGCAGAGCTATGGCAGCAGCCGTGGTGTGGTCAGAGCTTGGGGACAGCAGGAGATTCCATGAGGGCTGTGCTGAGCCCGGGGGCTCAGAGGAACACGCAGATCCTCCTGGGTCTCATTTTGCGCTGCCGCCGGCGGGTGGCATTGATGGCGGCACTGCAGGCTGTCACAAAGATGTTCCCGATGTTATCCTGGTACCTGGCCGAGCATTCCATGTAGGACACGGCACGGACCTGCCGGGCCATGGCCTCTCCCTGCGAGGACACACAGAGTCAGACCCCCCCGAGACCCCGCTGTTGCACTATCCCGTGCTGGGGGCCACCCCTGTCCCATTCCACTGGAAGGTGACACCCACCTGCTGGCGGGAGATGGGCTCCATCCGTCCATCCTTCAGCTTCTGCAGCACCTCCTGGTCCTGCCTCAGGTCTGTCTTGCAGCCCACAAGCAGCACCGGGACCCCCTTGCAGAAGTGGTTCACCTCTGGATACCACTGTGAGGGGACATGTTACCCAGGGATGGGCACATTTCACCCAGAATGGGGACAGGGGACAGGCAGCATCCCCGGGGTTGTGTTACCTTTGTTAGGATGTTGTCAAAGCTATTAGAGTCAGTGACATCAAAGCACATGAGGACAACATTGGCATCTGAGTAGGACAGAGGGCGAAGCCTGTCATAGTCTTCCTGTCCTGCCAGTTGGAGAAGGAAACCATTATACACCAGCCTGTGATCATGAAAGTGACCATCTATGGGGGTGGCTGTGGTTTAACCCCCACTCTCCCACAGTCATGGCATGGGGACACTCTTCCAAGGCATGACCACGTGTGTGGGACACCCTGAAACGCCTGGGTGGGAGAGTCAGGGGCACAACTGCCTGCCCTGTCCCCTCCTGTCCCACCTGCTGTGTCCCACAGGTGGATCTTCATGGGCTTGCCAGCAACCTGGAGGGACGCTGTGTACTTCTCAAACACGGTGGGGACATAGACCTGGCAGGGGACAGGGAGGGCATGATACAAGTCACACAGGCAGCTGTGGGGGCCAGCAATGGAGACCCCAGCGGGGACAGAACAGGGCATAGTGAGGGAGTGGGAAATGGCACTTCCTCCCTAGGGCAGTGGGATAGGAACCACCCTTGTCCCACATCCCAGGGCACTACAAAGCGTCATGCATGTCCTGGGGGGACCTGGGGATTCAGGACAAGAGTTCTGGGGTTTCCATGACTGTCCTTCTTCCCTCCACTCCCTGAATCCCTTATGTGCCCTGAGCGAGGGACAAACCCTGCTCCCCACCCTGTGAGCCCCCAAGAGAGGCAGAGATGTCACAGACCCCCATCAGTGCCAGGCTGAGCCTTCCTCTGCCCCCCTGTCCCCATGTCCCGCTTCGAACGGCCCTGCTGCCGCCACCGTGTCCATCCCATCGCGCCCTTTGGCCGTCGCCGCTTCCGCACGGGGACTGTCACCCGCCCACCAGGGGACAGGGATCTCGGTACCTTGGGGAAGTCTCCGCTGGCAAAGGCCACCAGTAGTGACGTCTTCCCGCAGCCGCCATCCCCCACGATGACAGCCTTGACCTCAGTTTCGGGGGCTCCTGGGCTCTGCCCCCCGCGCTCCCGCTGCATGGGGGTGTCCGGTGAGGCCACGGAGCCCGTGTGGCCTCGGCGGAGACAGGGATGGGGACAGGGAGGCGGGAAGCACCCGCCCGGTCCAGGGTGCGGCTGTCACCCGCTCGCCGGGCCCGCCCGCCGTGGGGCTGGGGCCGCGGTCGTGACAGCGGCCGGGACACACGTACAGGTGTCCTGGCACATAGGTGACCTTCTCCCGGCAGGTCCTCGCGTTGCACAAGCGTCACACTGCCACCTGCACGTCCTGCCTGCGTATGTCACGCTCCCTCGCACTCCTGCCTGCTGCTTATGCCTTACTCTCATCCCTATCCTACTCCTGATCCCACTCCCCATCCCAATCCCATGCATGCACTCTCCATGTAGATCCCCCAGCACAGCTCAGCCCCCACACACCTGGGATGAGACCTCTGTGCCCTCCCTGACGCCCCATTCCCAGCTCTGAGCCTGGGATTTATTGCCCTAAGCATCCACAGGAGGCAAAGTCCAGGGGTGGAGGGAGGCACGGTGGATGGGAGTGTGGGGGAGGGTGACTCACTGCCCTGCTGTCACTGCCACCCCTGCTATCACACCCGCGCTGTGCCATGCTGAGCCCTGCCCTGCCAGGAGTCTCTGTCCCTGGCATTCAACTCAGCAGCACCTGGGTGAGGGGCCAGCCACCTGTCTTTTCTTAGTGAGTCCAACACAGGCTGTGATGCCCTGCTTTGCTTGGGGACATGCCATCCCAGTAGTGATGTCCCCCATTCCCCTGTTTGGATGTCCCCAAGACCCTCTCCTCTCCAGCTGGTGCCCTCTTCTGCCGCTCCAAAACTTTGGTGGGGGTGAAAGGATGCTTCTGGTGTAGAGTTGCAGGGGGGGATGTGGGGTTGTGTGTGCTGACCCCTGGCATACCCTCATCTGCCACCAGCCTCTCCAGGCTCTCTCAGTGGGTACCAGCTGGTCCAGGAGGGCTCTGGAACCCCCAGTCCAGTTAGAGTGAATCCAAAGTGATGGCTCAGACAACACATTCCAAATTCTCACCCAGGCCTGATGCAGGATGAGGTTGGAGGAGAGGAATTTTCATGCTGGGAGGCAAATGCATGCAGTAATGAACAATCTCAGAAGGATGCCAGCATCGGGGCAGGATGGGGAGAGGAGGCTGGAGCACCATCAAACAATTAGGAAGGTGGCAATTACCAGTCTAATGAGATATCAGGTTGAATCCTAAAAGCATCAAGATTCTTTCACAGCGAGATGTAACTGCTGCAGTGTTTGTCCTCTGGGGTATTCGCTCGGACAAAACATTTCCTTTCCCGCAAGACCAACAGAATTTTGACAGGAGTGGAGGCAGCCTGTGTGCAACTGCCCAGTGCTCTTAGTGCCTCACCCGTCATTGCGCAGAAACGCCCCAGAAAACAGCTTTATTTGGGGACAAATAGGCCGCTTGGAGCTTCTGAAGACGTGGAGACACCAATTTTTCTCTCTGGAGAAGACTGTGGCAAGGAGCACCGGAGGGAGGGAGCGTGCCCTGCTCGGACACATCAACAGGTTGGCCCCAAGGAAAGGTAGGGGATCGGGACCAGAGTCCAGCCCTGAGCACTGCTTGTGTCTTCCTAGATGTCCCCAAAGCCCCTCTCATGGTTGTCCTCAATCAGGATGACTGGATTGATCCGACCCTCCCTCTGCCCTCTCCTCACCCCTAGCCATGCCATGGCCCCCTGTCCCCAGCCCTGTTGTGCCACCTCACCAGACCCCTCTCCCTGTGACATTCCCTGAGGTCTCACTAACCCCCCTCTGCTCTGACCACAGCTGGGGACCTCATCCCACCTTCCAGCATGGAGCTGACCCAGATGTCCCCAACTCCCTCATCTCCCCTGATGGACCCTGAAGGAGATGATTCCTGTGGGATCAATGTCACCGATGCAGTCATAGACGGTGTCACGCTGCTCATCTGCCTTTGTGGGCTGGCTGGGAACGGGGCTGTCCTCTGGCTCCTTGGATTCCACATCCGCAGGAACCCCATCACTGTCTACATCCTCAACCTGGCCGTCGCCGACTTCACCTTCCTCCTCTTCATTGTCCCCTCCTCCCTGCTCTACCTGCTGGAGGACGTGTCCTGCTACACTGTTGTGTCCCTGAAGTACCTGAGGTCCCTTCTCCTGCTCTCCCTGTTCTCCTACAACATGGGGCTGTACCTGCTGACAGCCATCAGCATCGAGAGGTGTGGCTCGATCCTCTTTCCCCTCTGGTACCGCTGCAATCGTCCCAAGCGCCTGTCATGGGTGGTGTGTGCCCTGCTCTGGGCACTCTCCATAGCTGTCATGGTCGTGGTGACCTCCCTGTGTCTATCCCAGGAGCATGAGCACTGCCGGGTGGCTCTCATCTCCATGTATGCCCTCAGCTTCCTCATCTTTGCTCCACCCATGGTCATCTCCAATGTGATCCTCTTCATCAAGGTCCAGTGTGGCTCCAAGAGACGTCAGCCTAAGAGGCTCTACGTTGTTATCTTACTCACTGTGCTCTTCTTCCTCACCTTTGGAGTGCCCCTCAGCCTCCGGAATTTCCTTCAGCAGCTCAGCCACACCGTTGTGTCCTCCCAGGTGGTTTTCCTGCTGGCCTGCATCAACAGCAGCATCAACCCCTTTATCTACTTCTTGGTGGGGAGCTGCTGGAGGCACTGCTCCATCGTGTCCCTCCAGGTTGCCTTCCAGAGGGTCTTTGAGGAGACAGGGGTCACCATAATCTCCAGCTGAGAGGCCACTCTGGGTCTACTGGCTGTGCTGCCCACACCAGCTTCATGCTCAGCTGCCCACCCTTGCTCCCAGCCAGGCCTGCAGGTCATCTTCCTGCAGCTGTGAGTCAGAATGCATCCCTTAGTTTTCCCATCCCTTTTCCCATTCCANCCATCCCATCCCATCCCATCCCATCCCATCTTCATTCCCACCTCAGCACTATCCCAAAACCATCCTCATTTCGGCTCCTTTCCCCTGCTGCCTGTACCTATCCTATCCCTATGCTCTAGGGGAAAGGGTCCCCATCCCTATCTCTGCCCCATTCCCCATCCCGTCCCGTCCCGTCCCGCAGGTTTCCCAGTTGGCGTCCGCTCAGAACAAGATCTGTCGGGCTCTCCTGCCCTCCGGTGGGAATATTTGGGATTGCCGGCATCCAGACTTCCCGATCCCCTCTGACATCCTGATTCCTCCCTGGGGCCACCTTTCCCCCTGACAGCCCCACTCCAACTGGGATCCCCGGCAGTGACTTCACCCCTGACCATTCCATGCTCCTCCGCCCCAATAAACGCTGCTGGATCCATCCCGCTGTCGCCTCTTGTCCCTTTCCAAGGGTTGCTGGGGGGCGGGACGCCGCGGGTGAAGCTCTGGAGGGGGATCTCCCGGAGGAACAGTCTCCGAAAACCGTACGAGGCAGCCCGACAGGAGCAGCCCGTGGGGAGGGGCTGGAGCCTCAGGCATGGGAGCGATGGGAAGGAAGGTGGGCCGCATGGGGAATGGGATGGGAGGTTACAGGGTGGGTTTGGGACCTGGTGGAGCTTGTGGGCAGATCTTGGAGATAGTGGGGAAGGTGTGGGATGTGATGAAGCTGGAGAAAAGCTGTGGGATGCGGTGGGGCTAGTGACCTCAGGGAAGCCACAGGGAGGCGGGTGATGTCCCGCAGCGACAAACACGGATGTCACCCTGCTCCTGGAAGGAGGTGGCCGTGCTGAGGACCATGGCCTCCTCCTGTCCTTGCTGCTGCACTATCCGAGCCTGCTGAGGGGGCAGCAGAAGGAATTGGAGAGGAAGAATTTCCAAAGGAAGAGTCCTTTGCACGTGGCTCACAAAATTAAAAATTAAAGGTCTTTGGAGAGATTCTGACACTCTTGGAGCAGCCAGGGGGGAATGCTGAGCCCCTGGGCCACCCTGTCCATGCCAGCTGTGCCAATGCCAGCCCAGCTCTGGGCACTCACGATCATGGTTGCTCCAGGGAGCACAAGCCATGGGTGCATCCCCTCCTTCCAGACACATTCCTGGCTGGCAGCAGGAGCCAGAGGAAGCCGGGAAGTGCTGGCAGAGGAGGTGAAGGCAGCTCAGTTAACAAAGCTGTTTATTGATATCAAACGGCAGTCGGATACAGGAACCAGATGCCAGGGGGATTTTGGGATCACAGCCGTGTTGGGAAGGATGTGTTTGGGGGAATACTGCTCTAGGACCCCTGAAAGAGGAGGAAATGTGTTCCCTGAAAAACATCTCTTCCACATGGCCCTTGGCACTGCCCCTGCTCTCTTCTCCTGTGGGATTATAGCACCACAGGGAGGGTGATCTTGTGGATATTTACTAATCCAGTGGCTTAAGGAAACTCTCAGCCTCTGTCCTGGAGTCTTTCAGCAAAGAAGTGGAAGGGATCAACAGGCTGGGATGGCTGTGTCCATGGTAGCATCATTGCTGTGGCCAGTGTTTTCCTCTGGCTCCTCAAAGATCCTCTGGAGGGAGAGCCGGAGGGACGCCATGGAGCAGCACCTCCAGCACCTCCCTGCCAAGAAGTAGATGAAGGGGTTGATGGTGCTGTGGATGCAGGCAAGCAGGAAAACAACCTGAGAGGACACAATGGTGTAGCCGAGCTGCTGCAGAAAATTGGAGAGACTGAGGGGAAGAGCAAAGAGGAAAAAGAACACAACAAGGAAAATAACAGTGTTGAGTCTCTTGGGTTGCTGCTGCTGGGAGCCACACTTGATCTTGATGAGGAGGATTGTGCTGGAAATGCCCATGGCTGGGGCAAAGAGCAGGAGGTTGAGGGCGTACATGGAGATGAGAGACACCTGGCAGTGCTCGTGCTCCTGTGACTGGCACAGGGAAGTCACTGTGACAATGACAATGATGGAGAGTGCCCAGAGCAGGGCACACACCACCCATGACAGGCGCTGGGGATGGTGGCAGCGGTACCAGAGCGGGTAGAGGATGGACATGCACCCATCAATGCTGATGGCTGTCAGCAGGTACAGCCCCAGGTTGTAGGAGAACAGTAGGAGTGAGAAAAGTGCCCTCAGGAACATCAGGGGCATGATAGTGGAGCAGGACAATTCCTCCTTCAGGTAGAGCAGGGTGGAGGGGACCATGAAGTGGAGGAAGGTGAAGTTGGCGAAGGCAAGGCTGATGATATAAGAGGTGGTGGGGTTCCTTCGGAGAAGGCAGAGGACAGCCCCGTTCCCGACCAGCCCACAGAGGCAGATGAGCAGTGTCACAGTGTCTATGGCCACATCAGTGACATCTATCTCACAGAGACTGTCTCCCTCGGTGGGTGAGGCAGGAGGTGGGGACACAGAGGTCACCTCCATGGATGGACCTTGGGGATGTGGTAGAATGTGGCCACTGGCTGGGGTCAGAGAGGATGAGAAGACAGTGGTTGGAGAACCAGGCATGGACCACACAATTCCTCAGCAGCTCCCTGCAGTGGGAAAAATTCAGTGGAGAGAAGTGAGATGTGCTGTGGAGGAGAGATGTGGAAATGTGGGGTGGGAAAGGAGGTGGGAGGGTTGGGATGTTCAGCAGGAGATATGGAAAGGAAGCTCATGGCAGAAGTGGGAGGGGGGCACCTGGGGAGGGCACTGTGGTCACTGGGAGAGAGTGGCAGGAACAGAGCAGCTGCTGGAGGAGAGGAAGGTGCAGTAGGGAGGAAGGAAGAGATTCCACTGACCTGTTTGCAGCAGGCAAAGGGGGTCTGTCCAGATCAGCGGTGCTTCCTGGTAGCTCTTGCTTCTTTGGGATCCATATCCTAAAGTGGGTCCTGCCAGGTCAGTAACATGAAGGAGAAAGTGCCCAGATCACCAGGAGCTCCCCATTCCCGTCCTGCTGGCTCTCTCTGTGCCCTGTCCCGCTGTTGCTTCCCAAGACTTGGTTGAGTAACAGAGGAATCGGAAATTGCATCTTTGGCTACGTCAGAGTTCCACACCTACAGAGTAATTTGTCATGATTTTGTCCACTAAGGAAGTGGCTTTTTCCAGACACTCATTGATAAAGAATTTTGTAATTGGGTCATAATTTCCTCCTTATTAGAAACACTCCACTTCCCTGCAGAATGTTCTATTCTCCAACTGCCTTCCCTCTCTCGACAGTCTTTTGCCATTCCTCGTTCCTCTTCCCTGAGGGGTCATCGTCCCTCCAGCAGTAGAGGAATGCTGGTGGCACTGGAATGCTGGCAATGCTGATGAAGCAGCTGGGTGCTTGTCAGAAGCATTTCGTATTCTGGGAAGAGCGCCGAGATCATTGCCAAAACCTCCCCTGGGCCCGTGGACGCTCAGCTGAGCTTCCTCATACTATCCCAATCCTCATACTATCCCAATCCTCATACTATCCCATCCTCACCCGGCTCTCCTTTCCTGCTGCCTGTCCCCATCCTATCGTCCTCCCTGCTCCCCCACCCCACTGTCCATCCTCACCCCATCCTCTCCCACCTCGCAGGTTTCCGGGCCGGCGGCGGCTTCTCTGCTCCGAGCGCGGCCTGCCGGGCTCTGCTGTCCTCCAGTGGGGAGATTTGGAATCGGCAGCATCCAGACGCCTTCCCACCTTCGCCTGACCCCTCTAGACCCCGCTGACACCCCAGACTCCCCCTCCCCCAGGGCCACCTTTCTCCCCCAATAGCCTGGCTCCTGTCCCGCTCCACCCGGGACCCCCGGCAGTGTCTGCTCTCCTCCTGACCGCGGTGTTCTAGGACCCGGGAAGGAGGAGGAAAGCCTCAGAGCATCCCTCCCACATGCCGCTGCATCCTTCTCCTGCAGATTACACCGCGGGAGTGTTCCAAACGAGTATTTGTGATCGCTGAAGAAATCACCGCCAAGGGGGATCAGTAAAAGCTACCTTTAATGTCAAGCGACAGCACAACGGAGACCAGCGGCCAGATTCACTCTAGCGTTGACCAGACAGGCACACCAAGGAAAGAAACTTTACAGAGAAAATCCAGTCAGTGAAACAAGAAATATGACATGTGTGCTGACGCAGACAAACAGTCAGTGCAAGGTGCCTGTGAAAAATTCCCCTCAAAGGCAGTGTAATGCTCACTCTGGATGCCCTTCGAGCTGCTCATCGGCAGAGGGTTGCCTCGAGGAGTGGAGGGATCTGCCCAGGATCGGTGGGCATTCAAGGATCCTCCGAGTGCAGCAAATGGGGCAGTTTCTGGCTCAGGTGACTCAAGGAAACCCTTAGCCATTGTCCTGGAGTCCTTCAGCAGAGCAGCGGAAGGGATCACAGAGTCAGAACGCTGTATCCATAGCGGCATCATTGCTGCAGGCAGTGTTTTCTTTTGGCTCCCCAAAGACGCTGTGGAGGGCCTTCCTTAGGGACTGCATGGCAAAGTTTCTCCTGCAGCTCTCCATGGAGCAGTCTCTGTTGCAGCTCCCTACCAAGAAGTAGATGAAGGGTTTGATGCTGCTGTGGATGCAGGTGAGCAGGAAAACAACCTGGGAGGACACAATGGCATAGCCGAGCTGCTGCAGGAAATTGCAGAGGCTGAGAAGGAAAGCAAAGAGGAGGACAAAGAGCACAGTGAGGAGGATAAAGATGTCAAGTCTCTTGGGTTTCTGCTGCTGAGGGCCAGACTTGATCTTAATGAAGAGGACTGTGCTGGAAATGCCCATGGCTGGGGCGAAGAGCAGGAGGTTGAGGGCATACATGGAGATCTGAGCTCCCCGGCAGTGCTTGTTCTCCCGGCAGAGGCACAGAGGGGTAACTGTGATAATGAAACCGACAGACAGGGCCCGTAACAGCACCTTCACCACCTCCAAAAGGCGCTGGGGAAAGTGCCTGCCATACCAGAGCGGGCAGAGCATCAATGTGCACCTGTTGATGCTGATTGCTGTCAGCAGGTACAGCCCCAGGTTGTAGGGGAGCAGTGACAGCAGGAAAAGTATCCTCAAGTAAGTCAGGGGCATGATGGTAGAGCAGGACATATTCTCCAGCAGGCAGAGCAGGGTGGAGGGGACCATGAGGAGGAGGAAGAGGAAGTCAGCAAAGGCCAGGTTGAAGATGTAGAGTGTGATGGAGTTCCTGTGGAGGAGGCAGAGGACAGCCCCGTTCCCGGCCACACCACAGAGGCAGATGAGTAGCATGACACTGTCTACAGCCATGTTGGTGACATCTGTCTCACAGAGATTGTCTCCAGTGTGTGAGGCGAGAGATGGAGACACAGTGCTCACCTCCATGGAAGGACGCTGGGCAGGCAGTGGGATGTGTCAGAGTGGATGGGAGTCATTGCTTGGAGAATCCAGGGATGGACCATGCAGCTCCTCAGCAGCTCCCTGCAGTGGGAAGGATTCAGTGGAGAGAAGAGAGTGCAGGAGAGGAGGGCGGTGGAAATAGCGGGCTGGGTGGGAGAGGTAGGAGGGTTGGACTGTTTGCAGGGCATTGATAAAGAACATAGAGAATAAGCAATTTAAACGCTCCTGAAATTGCTTAAAGACCAAGTGGCCAAAAAGATAAAAGGATGTAAAGGCAGGCACACGGGATGATAAACGTGGCTGGAGCCAGTGCAGAAAAAAATTAGGAGGCCTCCAATGGTTTCGGGGGAAGTTCTGTAACAAGAAACAAGAGCATATGGCCAAAGGAAAAGTTCAAGGCAAGGTCACCTTTCATATCACAGCATTCAGTGAATGCGATCACCAGAGACCTCTCTCAGTGAACATCCAGGATCATAAAAGGACTTCTAGTAGGAGGACACATGGAAGTTAATTCTAGGAAAATTATGTTTATGTGTTAGATAAGAAAAACACTTTAATGATTATGTGTGGTTATAATGGATAAAACCCCTGCTGTAAAGTCTTTACCACATGCAGAACAAGAAGAGATCCTTCTGTGTGTCCAGCAGAGGCAAAGAATTCCTTCTTTCTAGTGCTTCACATTATGTTAGAAAGTTTATTCCATCTGATTTCTGTATCACTTCCCAATATTCATCTCCATCTCCATCTCTGTCTCAATCTCCATCTCTGTCTCCGTCTCCGTCTCCGTCTCCGTCTCCATCTCCGTCTCCATCCCCATCCCCATCCCCATCCCCAT
>VWYI01034194.1:102539-141609 GCA_013399455.1 Anthoscopus minutus
TTGTCATTCTACTGCAGGCTCACACAGCCCAAGGGAAGGACAGCAAAAAGGTGCTTTGTGTTCATTTGGCACAGCTGGGTTTTTGGTAGTGGGAGAGAGCTGCAGAAAGCGGCTTCTGAGAGAAGCTGCTGGAAACTTCCACCATGTCTGACAGAGCCAGTCTCTGATGGCTGTGAAGATGGACATGCTGCTGGCACAATTAGGGAGGCTGCTAATGTCTCAATGATGACATATTTAAGAAGAAAGGCAAAGCAGTGCACACGCAGTTTTAACCAGAGATGGTGAGGCACTGCTGGCGGGGCCATCCCGGTGCGGTGTGCGGCGATGCGCGGCAGCCGAGGCCATCTTGGTGCAGCCCATAGCAAGCCTTGCCTGCCTGGCTGCCCCTTGCCAGCCATGCCATGGGCAGCAGGGCAGGGGTGGCAGTGGCAGCTTCTCCTTCCTGGCTCCCTGCATCTAGAGAGGCACTAAATTGTGCCAGCACTGCTGTGGCTGCCACTGCCGGCATGTTGGCGGTGCGGTCATGTGGGTGGTGGTGAAAACATGGCAAGTGATTTCCCAGAGTGGAAATTGGACAAGATCAACCTCTTGTCGCTGCGGAATTTTGGAAGAATCTTTGAATTGGTAGAACTTGTTGGCAATGGTACCTATGGGCAGCAGTTTTTCTTCTAATAGAAAAGACAGGGAAGTGAGAATGTGATGGCATCAATTAATGGGAAAAAGAGGGAGAAGAAGTGCTCCAAATGTCACAGCCAAGATTCCTCTGCAAGTGGTAGTGTGGACTATGGCGAAAAAAACTCTCCCCTGGCATTCCATGAAGTCTATAGGTGATGCAGAAATCCACTTGCAGCCTGTGGTAGAAGTGCTCAAGCTGGAATGGGTGCATGTGTCTTGGTTTAAAAAGACAGGTGTCTCCTTAAGGAAGGCAAAAATCTCCCTTGAAATGGAAAAAAAAAATAAAGAATTGTAAACCACCCTCCCCTTCCGAATCATTATAGTCTTGAAATCAAAGTGCTCTCAGGCAAAAATATGGGAATAGGAATAACAGTTCTTTAATAAGGAAATTAAAAGAAAAATAGAAATGCAATAGTACAAAAAGGAAGAAAACCAACAAAAACCAACCCACTGACCGAATCAGAATACAGCCTGGCACCCTGTTGGTCAGTGTTGGTAGCAGTCTGTTTAAATCGTGGCTGCAGTCCTCTTGGAGATACAGATGTGGTTCTGTTGAAGCACTGTATAAGGCTGTATAAGGGTGTAGATTTCCTCTGAAGGTTCAGTGGGGTGGATGGGTCTGGTTTCTCTCCTCCGGGAATTCAGTAGAGAAAGCCTGCTCGTGTGTTCCAAATTTCCAAAGATATACAGGTGGAAATGCTTGGCTCCTCCCCCTGGGTGGAGCATTTCACAATGGGATGATGAAATTTTATCAGTCATGCCGTGAGATTCAATGAGCCATTAACAGAACAGATCATGAGGATGGGTCATGAAAGAGATACAGAACACTGCCCTACCTGGTTTTGACAGATGGTAATAGAATACATACTTTTGGTTACATCTTGCTTTGCAACCCAAGGCAGCATTCCAGAGTAGGTTGTGATCTAGTGAGAGACCCGAGGGCAGAGAGAGGGCCCCTACTTCCAGAGAGAGAAAGAGGTTCCTTGCTTCCAAACTACAGCAGCCTGTCTTTGGAGGACTGCAGCCCGTGAAAGACTGACCCATACCCTAACAGTTTTGTGAAGACTGCTTTGCTTGGGAGGGACTCACATTGCAACAATTTTGGTAGGACTGCTGCTCATGAGGTTAGAGCCACACTAGAGAAGTTAATGGAGAAGTGTCTCCTGTGGGAGAGACCCCATGATATATCAGAAAAAAACCTCCTCTCCCTGAGTGAAAGAAGAAGATCTCGAGTGACAAACTGACCAAAATCCTCATGCCCTGTCTCCCTGCACCGTCGGTGGGAAGGAGGGAGGAGGTGGGGGGGAAAAAAGGTGTTTTAAAGTTTTACTTTACTTCTCATTATTGTCCCCTGACTCTGTCAGTAATAAATTCACTTATTACCATTAAATTTGAACCTTTTAGTTTTTACTCTTAAGAGTTTTTTTCTCCCAGTCCTTATCTCAACTCCTGAGCTGTTCATTAATTTTTGTTTCCCTCCCCTCTGCCCAGCTGAGAGCAAGAGAATGTGAGCGAATTACTTGCACAGGTGCCTGGCGTTTGGCCAGTGTCAAACCACGACATGCTTGCAACCGGGTTATCAAGCATTAGAGCCCACACTGCTTACTGCCAATACCTTTGATCATGCAATAACAGCAACTGGAGATCAGATTTTTGGGGTGCTGTGGTCCCCCCTCCAGCTCTTCACCAGAGTTCCTCCTCCTCAGTCTTGGGAATACTTGTGGTTGTTTTTACCTGATCTCACCTCTTTGCAAGCAGGGACACCTTCCACTAGGTTGCTTCAAACCCCATGCAACCTGGCCAGGAACATTTCCAGTGATGGGGCGGCCAGAGCATCTCTGGGAACCTGTGCCAGGGCCTCAGCACCCTCACAGGGAAGAATTTTTTCCCAATATTCCACCTAACCCCGTTCTCTGGCAGTGGGAAGCCATTCTCCCTTGTCCCATCATTTCAGGCTTTTGTCCAAATTGCCTCTGTAGTTCTTGGAGCCTCTTTAGGCTCTGGAAGTGGCTCTGAGGTCTCCCTGAACTTTCCCTTCTCCAGGATGAACACTCCCAGCTCAGTGGTCTCAGCGAAGCCACAGGGAGAGGGTTGATGCCCCTTGGAGACCACGGTGATGAACACAGATGTCATCCTGCTCCTGGAAGTGTGTGGCTGTCCTGAGGACCACTGACTGCCCCTCCCCTTGCAGCTGCACCATCTGAACCTGTTGAGGGAGAGCCAAAGCTAGGGCAGAGGAAGAATTTCTGAAGGCACAAAACCACCATCAAAGATGTCAGTAAAAACCAGGCTTAATATTAAGCAACAGCACACCAAAGTATTATCCCTGCAGGTGTGCTTCTGTGTGTGTTCAGGTGCATGTGACAAAAGGACTGTGAGGGTAATGATAAAAAGGAAAATGATCTTAAAGTGTTACAGCACTCAAACTTAACAGTACTTCAGTTATACCTCAAACTTAGCAATTCAACAGAGAAATAATACTTAGCAGCATTTAACCTAACTTAAGCCTTATATTTCCTTACAGGCCTGACTCACTCAGATATCTCAGATACTAAAACACCTGGGAGAGCAGCATTTCTCCCACATTTGCCATAGCAGATGCACACATGTGTGCTCACAGACAGAAAGAGTCAGTGCAAGGTCCTTGTGGGAAATTCCCCTTGGAGGCAGTGAAATGCTCATTCTGGATCTATTTGCATCTCCTCACTGAGCCAAGGGTTGAGCCTCAAACACTGGGGGGATCAGCTCAGGATCTGTCGTTGTTTGGGCATCCCTGATGGCAGAAAATGGGAGAGATCCCAGCTCAGAGAGGCCCCACTCCGAGGGAGGTTCTGGCCAGCGCTGCTGGGGCCCAGGAGAGCTCCAAGGGTCTCCTTTTGGACCGCTGTTTACAGGCCCCAAGAGATGGGCTTCAGTCACAACAGCGTTTCACCCTGGCCACCCTTGGGGCTGGCAGCTTTCTGTGAAAGAGTGAGAACAGGGGTGTTGTGCCATTCAGGGACATAAAATAATTTCCAAGGCTGTCCATAAAACCCCAGGAGGTTGTTGGACAGCAGCACTGCCTGGGAGCAGAGGGTGTTTCTGGTAAGGGCCAGAGGAGCTGAGCCCAGGGGCTGCTCCTCAAGGCTGAGGCCTCACAAGCATGTGTCAGATGCCAGGTGGCCTGAAAAGGGAGAGTGGGGGATGCACCAGTACAGGGAGGGTGATACTGTGGATATTTTTTCATCAGGTGACTCAAGGAAGCCCTCAGCCACTGTCCCAGGGTCCTTCAACAGAGCAGTGGAAGGGATCCACAGGCTCAGACCACTGTGTCCATGGTGGCATCATCGCTGCGGGCACTGTTTTCTTCTGGCCTCTCAAACACCCTCTGGAAGGCATCCAGGATGGGACACCACAGAGGATGGACCTGCATCTCTCAATGTGGGTGGCTGTCAGGAGGTACAGCCCAGGTCATAAGAGAACAGAAACAGGTGGAAAAGTGACTCCAAGTGTGTTGGGGGCATGATAGTGGAGCTGCACACATCCTCCTTCAGGTAGTGCAGGGAGGAGGGGACCGTGGGGAGGAGGAAGTCAGCAAAGACCAGGTTGATGATGTGAAATGTGGTGGGGTTCTTGCAAAGGACACAGAGTACAGTGCCATTTCCAACCAGCCCACAGAGGCAGATGAGCCGAGTGACACCATCTACGGCCACACTGGTGACATTGATCCCATATAAAATGTCTCCTTCAGTGGGTGAGGCAGGAGGCGGGGAAACAGTGGCCACCTCCATGGAAGGATGCTGGGCAGGCAGTGGGATGTGGCCCCTGGTCAGAGTGGATGGGAGTCAGTGCTTGGAGAATCTAGGGATGGACCGCATGGCTCCCCAGCAGCTCCCTGCAGTGGGAAGGATTCAGTGGAGAGAAGTGAGATGTGCAGGGAAGGTAGATGGTAGAAATGGCAGGGTGGGAAAGGGAGGTGGGAGGGTTGGCCTGGTCAGCACAGCGTTGATAAATAACATTGAGAATAAACATTTTCACCTTTTCTGGAGTTGTAAAAAGGTAAAAGAATGTAAAGATGTCAACATAGGACGATAAACATGGCTGGAGCCAGTGGAGAAGCAGATTAGGAGGCCTGCAGTGGTTTTGGGGCAAGGAAAATTTCAAGACAACGTCACCTTTAATATCACAACACTCAGTGAATGCAACCACCAGAGACCTCTCTTAAAGAAACTCTAGGAGCATGAAAAGACTCCTAGTAGGAGGTGGATGCATGGAAATTATTTCTAGGAAAATGGTGTTCATTTTCTAGGTAAGAAAGACTTTTTAATGATTTTGTGTGGTTATAATGAATAAAAAAGCTTGGTGTTGAAGTTTCACTACAAACAGAAATAACGAGAGATCCTTCCGTGTCTCCTGCTGCCTAGTATTTCAAATGAGTTTATTCCATCTGATTTTGGTATCACTCCTCATCTCCATCTCCATCCTACTCCCCATCCCATCCCATAGCCACTCCCAGGCTTGAAGTGCTGCCCATTGGGCTCTGCTGCTCTCCAGGTGGGACATTTGGGATCGGTAGCATCCAGACCTTCCTGGACACCCCTGACCCCTCTGACATGCCCAGACCCCCCCGGGGCCACCTTCTCCCCTGACAGCCCCACTCCTGCCCCATGTCACTTGGGACCAGGGACATCTTTGCTGTGACACTCCCAGTGGAGGAGCGAAGGCAGCTCAGTGTTCATGAAGCTCTTTATTGATATCAGATCACATTGGGATGCAGGGACCAAGTACCAGGGGGAATTTTGGCATCACAGCTGTGTGAGGAAGAATCTGGATGCCTTTGGGGGAGTAGTGTTCTAGGATCTGTGAGGGAGGAGGAAAGTCATACTCCAGTGTGGTCCACACAGAACATCTGTCCCACATGCCTCTGCTCCCCTCTCTTGCAGGAATACAGTGGGAGAGGGTGACACAGTGGATATTTATTAATCTAGTGGCTCAAGGAGATCCTCAGCAACTGTTCTAGTGTCCTTCATAAGTGCACATGAGGGGATCAACAGGCTAGGACTGCTGTGTCCATGGTTGGCAGCATTGCTGCCGTCAGTGTTGACTTTCAGCTTCTCAAAGACCCTCTTGAAGAAGAGTCACAGGGTCATGTGATTATGTACTTGCACCACCACACCCAGAAGTAGATGAAGGGTTTGATGCTGCTCTGGATGCAGGTGAACAGGAAAAGCACCTGAGAGGACACCGCACTGTAGCCAAGGTGCCTCATGAAATTGGAGAAGCTGATGGGGAAGGAGTAGAGTGCAGAGAAGAAGATAATGCGTTCGAGCTTAGTGGGTTTCCCCTGTGAGGGGTAAAAATTAACCATAATGTAGAGGATTGCAGTGGAAATGACCAAGGGTACAGCAAATAGGAGGTGGTTGAGGATGTAAAAGAACATGAGAATCACCTCGCTTTTCACTTGGGAAAGGAATGGGAAATACACTATCAGAATGACATCAATGACAGCATAGCAAAAGGCCCAGTGCAGGGGTCTTATCATCACTGTCAACTGGTGCAGGTCTTGGTAGAAGTGGCGCCAGAATATGAAGTCGATGGGCCAGTACCTCTGAATGTTGGTGATCATCAACCAGAACAGCTCTTTCTGGTAGAAGAACAGTGACAGCTGGAAAAGCAAGCTCAAGTATATGGGGCGCACCAAAGTGGAGCAGAACATGTCATTCACTAGGCAGAGCAGAGTGTAGGGGACTGCAAAGAGGAGGAAGAGGAAGTCGGCAGCAGACAGGTCAGCCAGCAAGTCAGTGCAACTGCTGATGGTGAACAGACAGATGACAGGCATGTTCCCAGCCAGCCCACAGAGGCAGATGAGCAGTGTCACAATGTGTACGGCCACGTTGGTGACATCGACTCGACATGGATCACCTCCTTCCATGGATGAGGCGGGAGGTGGGGACAAGGTGGTCACCTCCATGGATGGACGCTGGGCACGTGGTGGGATGTGGACCCCAGCTGTGGTGAGAGTGGATGGGAGTCAGTGCTTGGAGAATCCGGGGATGGACAACGCAGCTCCTCACCAGCCCCCTGCAGTGGGAAGGATTCAGAGGAGAGAAGTGAGATGTGCAGGGTGGAGGGTGGTAGAAATTATGGGGTGGGAGAGGGAAATGGGAGGGTTGGGATGTTCAGCAGGAGATATGGAAGGGAAGCTCAGGGTATTGAAGAAAGGAGCTGGGGAGGGCACTGCGGTCACTGGGAGAGAGTGGCAGGAGCAGAGCAGCTGCTGGAGGAGAGGAAGGTGCGGTAGGGAGGAAGGAAGAGATTCCACTGACCTGTTTGCTGTGGGGCAGCAGCAGGCAAAGGGGGTCTGTCCAGATCAGCTGTGCTTCCTGGTAGCTCTTGCTTCTTTGGGATCCATATCCTAAAGTGGGTCCTGCCAGGTCAGTAACATGAAGGAGAAAGTGCCCAGATCACCAGGAGCTCCCCATTCCTGTCCTGCTGGCTCTCTCTGTGCCCTGTCCCACTGTTGCTCCCCAGGGCTTGGTGAGGTCACAGGGAGGGCAGAAGGGCTTTTACAACTTTGGCTACCTCAGAGTTCCACAGCTTCAGTGTTATTTATCTTGAATTTTCTTTTCCTTTGCCACAAAGGAATTGACTTTTGTCAAAAGGTCCACATGAAGAATTTTGCAAATGGCTTCTCATTTCCTTCTGATTAGAAACATTCTTTCCCTGCACAGTGTCCCATTTTCTGAGTCCCTTCTCCCTCCCAACAGCTTTTTACCATTCCTCCTTTCTCTTCCATAAGGGGTCATGGTCCCTCCAGCACCAGAGGGATATTGGTGGCACTGGAATGCTGGCAGTGCTGTGTCAGCTGGGTGCTTCTCAGAATTAACTCCTATTCTCGGATGAGCTCCGGGATCATTTCCAAAGCCTCCCCTGGGCCCAAGGAAGCACAGCTGAGCTGCTCCCTATCCTATTCCTACCCGTATCCCCATCTCTGCACTCCATCCCCACCCTGCTCTCTATCCTCACCCTATCCAGTCGCATCCCAGACAGCAGCCGCTACCCCACTCTGAGTGTGGCCTGTCAGTCCCTACTGTCCTTTGGGTTTGCTGGCATCCACACCCCCTCCAACTTCTTACTCCCTCCTGACCCTTCTAGCCTGCTCTGACACCCCAGAACCCACCCAGGGCTGCTTTTTATCCCCTGACAGTCCCATTCCTCCCAGGACTCTGGCAGTGTCTGCTCCTCCTGGCTGTAGAGTTCTAGGAACCAGCAGGAAGCAGGAAAGCCCAGCTCCTCTGTGCTCTGCAGGAGAACACAAGATGATAAATGTAGCTGGAGTCAGTGGAGAGGCAGATTAGGAGGCCTGCAGTGGTTTTGGGGCAAGTTCTGTAACAAGAAGTAACAGTGCATGGCCAAAGCAAAAGTTCAAGGCAAGGTCACCTTTAATATGGCAGCACTCAGTGCATGGGACCACCAGAGACCACTCTTAATGATCCTCCAGGACCATGAAAGGACTTTGAGAAGGAAGAGGACACATGGAAATTAGTTCTAGGAAAGTGATGTTTATGTATTAGATAAGAAACACACTTTTATGATTATGTGGAGTTATGATGGATAAAACCCCTGCTGTAAAGTCTCACGACACACACAGATCAAGGACAGATCCTTCTGTGCGTCCTGTGCAGGTAAAGAATTCCTGCTTCCTAATGCTTAATATTGTGTCAGAAAGTTTATTTCAGCCCATTTCAATGTCAAGATACACAGGGCAGAAGTGAGAGGAACTGGGGAGGGCACTGCGGTCACGGGGAGGGGCTGGCAGGAACAGAGCAGCTGCTGGAGGAGAGGAAGGTGCGGTAGGGAGGAAGGAAGAGATTCCACTGACCTGTTTGCTGTGGGGCAGCAGCAGGCAAAGGGGGTCTGTCCAGATCAGCTGTGCTTCCTGGTAGCTCTTGCTTCTTTGGGATCCATATCCTAAAGTGGGTCCTGCCAGGTCAGTAACATGAAGGAGAAAGTGCCCAGATCACCAGGAGCTCCCCATTCCCGTCCTGCTGGCTCTCTCTGTGCCCTGTTCTCGCTTTTATGTCCCAAGGCTTGATGGAGTCAGAGGCAGTCGGAAGTGCTTGTACAGCTTTGGCTTCGTCAGTGTTCCACAGCTGAGAGGTTATTGATCTTGATTTTTTTTTCCCCCTACAAACCAGTCTGTTTCTTTGTTGTGAGAAATGACGCCTCACTCCTTAAAATTTAAAGAAGTTAATTAAACTACAAGTGACAAAATAAGGTGAAAGAGAACAGTGCTAGGGCTTAGCCAGAAACTGAGGCACGGCCACAGGCATGCCGTCAACAACAGCAACAGGCGAGACAACCCCCTGGTAGGACAGCCCCGCATTCCACTCTTCCAGCACAGCTCCTCCTTCGTCCCGCCTTCCCGGAGCTTGGGCAGTCCTGCCTTCCTCTCACCACAATGGTGCGAGATCAGCGTTACAACTTAAAACACTAACACAATACTCTTATTGTAAAAGCTCCACATCTTGACAGAGCTTCTTTTAACATTATGACACACGTAGTATTCACTCAACATTTGCGAGTGCCAGTCACCCTACCGCCTGTTTATAACAACATTTGCAAATGGCTCCTCATTTTCCCCTAATTAGAAACACTCCTTCCCTGGACAATGTCCCATTCGTCAACTTCCTTCCCTCTCCTGACAGATTTCTACCATTCCTCGTTTCTCTTCCCTGGGAGGACTTTGTCCCTCCAGCAGCAGAGGGATGCTGGTGATGCTGGAGGCACTGGAATGCTGGCAGTGCAGGTGAAGCATCTGAGTGCTTCTCAGAAACAACTCCCATTCTGGAAAGAGTTCTGGCATCATTGCCAAAACCCGGTGTTGCGGTCTGTAAGACAGGTATCTGTGAAGGAAGGGCGGAACCTCCCTTGAAATGAAAAGGAAAAAAAAGTAAACGACCCCTTTCTCTCCGAATTATTATATTTTGGAAACATGGGTCTCTCAGGCAGAGATATGGGAATACGAATAACAGTTCTTTACTAATATGTCTAATAAGTTAAACGAACAACAATAACTACAGTATTAACAACAGAACAGAAACAGGGACCGCATCTCGGCTGAGATGGGAAAAGTGGAGGAGAGGCACTGCCTCACAAACCCCTCAGCTGGCACTCAGTCCCGGAGCTCCTGCAGGGCTCTGAGGGAAACACCTCGCTGGAATGGCAGGGACGAGCAGGAATCCTGGGGGCCAGTGGAGGAGATGGATCAGCAGCTCCGCGGTGGCAGCTGGGGCTGCAGCACGTCCGGCAGGACAGGGGAGTGAGGGCCACAAACGGAGAAGAAGAAGAAGCAGCCGCTCCATCTGGATGATGGCAAAATTCTCTTCTCCCCAGGAGAAAACAGCTCCGAGAGTGTGTGTCCCGCTGTCCCGCTGAAGGACAAAAGAACCCCAGCTCCCTCCCAGCTGCTCCCCACTCTCCCTTTTTCCTACCTTCCCTTTCCCCGCTGGGCCCAGCCAAATTCCTTGTCTTTCTTAAGCACCCAAGAAGTACCAGCCATCAGGTTTTTCCCCTCAGCTAATGGAGAAAAATTCCAGTAGCTGAGAAGGAACAAAAGACCTAACCACAACACCTGGGCTCATGGAAGCACCCCTGGGCTATGGACTCCCATTTCTATCATTCCAATACAGGCTCACACAGCCCAAGGGAAGGACAGCAATCGCTTGCAGCCAGATTGTCAGCACTTAAAGCCCACCCTAATTACAGCCAATTCCCTTGATGATGCAATGAAAGGTATTAGAGATCAGATTTTGAGGTGCTGTGATCGTCTTTCTAGTCCTTCATTAGAGCCCATCCTCCTTATCCTCCTCTGACTTGGGAGCACTTATGGTTGTTTTTGCCTGACCCCACCCCACTGGGCAACCTGTGCCAGGGCCTCCCCACCCTCACAGGGAAGGATTTCTCCCTAATATCCAATCTGAACCTACCCTCTCTCAGTGGGGAGCCATTCCTCCTTATCTTGTCACTCCATGCCATTCTTCAAAGTCCATCTCCAACTCTCCAGAAGACCCATTAGGTCATGGATCATTAAGTGTTTTACATTTGAAAGGATTTGCCTGGTGAGGGGATGTGAGATTCCATAGCTGGGGACACAAACATGGTGTCAGAAAGGAAGAGAGGTGACAGTTTTGGTCCCAGGACCACCACAAGCAACAGTTTCCAGCAGGAGCATTCCAAATCCCTGAGGCATGGCAGCCTGGGTAGGAATCATCTCACTTCAGCTTTCTAGGAATTCCTTGGAATTCATTGTAGGCTGCTGTCTGATTCCCAAGGGAGTGTAGAAGATGACTCAGATGAAACTTGCAGCCTTCTAAGGATTGTAGCCAAGAGAGCTGCATTGATTTGCCTCTTCTCAGAAGAAATGATATTGCTGAAATCCCAAATCATCCCTCTACTGTGTGCCTGTGCTCCAGCTCACAGACAGAATTTATTATTCCATAAATTCTCTCAGAAACTGTGCGGTAAAGGTCCAGTAACATTGAAATTGTGGTATACAAGTGGCAAAATTAGATTTGAAACGGAAATCATAGGTTTTGTTCTGCAGGACCCTCTCATTCCACTTGTGGAATGAGAGTGGGCAATTTCAACCGGTTCAAAGACAAGATTTCAGGAGTAGAGTTGCTAAGAGGAACCTGATCAAACGGCTTTTCCCAGAAGGAATGAGGAGCTCTTGGAACTGTCAATAGACGGCTCGCTCCAACCATTGCAGCCACCAGCCTTAGGAAGAGCTCTGGTATAAGACAGGTACCTGCCCTTCTCACAGAAAAGCCTGAGGATTTCGAATGGGAAAAACTAAGGAAATGAGCCAGTTTTTGACACTGTTTCCCAGGGACAAGCTCTGCAGCAAAGCCCAGATGTTGCTTATTCAACAAAATCTGGGGACAGAGTTACCACAATGAAAAGAAAAAAAAAGGAATGAATCCTAATCTGATTTAGGAGTAGTAACAAAATGAAAAAGATCAGTACATCAGACTTTTTTCCCTATGGATGGGGCAATGAAGGTCGTTCCATGGGGAATGCAGGAACAGGACTGAGCTCAGAGCGATGTATTCCCATACTTCTGGCTGTCTCTGAAGTGTCACATCTCCAGGTGCCACATGTCCAGAAGTGGCTCACAGAGCTGTCACCTCCACCACAGTGCCCCCAGAGCTGTGGTTCCCCTCATCAGCCTCGGCTTTCTCCTCAAACACCCTCTGCAGAGCGACTCTGACGGAGTGCTGGAGGCGCCGGCGGCGGCAGCTCCCCACCAGCACGTAAATCACCGGGTTGAAGGTGCAGTTCAGCAATGCCAGAAAAAAAGTGGTGTCTTCTGGGAGTAAACTGCCAGAATCAGGGAGATTGAGGAAAACCTCCACACCAAAAGGGATACCAAAGGCAAAGAAAAGCAGGATGTTGAGCAGGATGGCCACAAAGAGCTTCCCCGGCTGCCGCCTCTGGGAGCCACAGCGCAGCTTGAGAAACAGTAACAGGTTGGAAACCAACATCATGAGAGAAAAAATCATGGAAATGGTGAGGGCTACACCTGCAAGGACGGTCTCAGAGTCTCCAGTACAGGTGTAGGTCATGTAGAGGGAGTAAACAAAAACCCCTGTGAGGGCCCAGAGGGCTCCGCTGACGACGCCCGAGAGGTGCCGAGGCCGGTGGCAGCGGTACCAGATGGGGCAGAGAACAGAGATGCAGCGCTCCACGCTGAGGGCTGCCAGCAGCCCCAGGCTGCTCAGGTCAAACATATGGCACAGGAGCACAAGCAAAAACTCAAGATGGCTGTAGTGAGGCATAGAAGGAAACACAGGTGTGCAAAATACTGCTAAAGACAGAAAAGCCAAAATAAACAGGAGAAATAGGAGAAGCAGGGAGAAGTCAGCAACAGCCAGGTTTAGGACATAGACAGTGAAAGGGCTCTGCTTTGTGTGGAAGCCCAGGAACCACATGACCACCCCATTCCCCGCCAGCCCACAGAGGGAAATCACCAGGCACACCCCTGCAAAGGCAATCATGGTGTAGGGAATGCTCGAGCATTCGGGTGGGATAAATTCCTCCCAATCCAGAGATCTATGAAGTGTATCATTCATGGTGAAGTTTGTTGTGCTGTTCTCCTCCATGGTGAATGATCCTGCTCCCGGCGGCTGCCTTCTCCCTTTCCCACCACCTCCTAGGGAGAGATGGGGAACCAGAGGGAAGTAAGGGACATCAGCATTCCCAGCACTTCCCATCTGTCCACACAGCCCCACACCAGCCCCAGGAAGAACCTGCACTGCTGCAATGCCCAGGACAGGCTCCCACCCCTCCGGCCCTGACCCTGGACAGGAGGCATCTCCCAACAGTCCATGCCTGGACTCCTACCTCCAGTAGGAACAGTGCTGTCACAGCGGCACCAGGAGAAAAGGATTTGGGGATGGCTGCTGGAACCACTGGCTGTGCTTCAGCCTTGTCCCTCGTGCCTGGGTGCAGCCCTTGGTCCAGAGATCACATCCCATGGTCAGAGTCTCCCGTCACAATCTCCCCACATCAGTGACAGCTTCCTCTCACATGTCCCAGGGACAGAGATCTTTGTCAGGAGGAGGTGGCCACATCACCCCCTTCCGCTGCTGTCGCCCTGAAAATTACAAGCCTTCTGATTTTCGCTGATATTCTTTGGAGTCTCTGAAGTTCTTCTTCAAGTTCTCTCATGTTTTCATATTTGTAGTGCGTGTTCCCACGAATTGTAACATAAACAAAGGTTGTTTTCCACATTCCTCTCTGAGGATGTCACTTGATGGACTTTCTCCTTGACCAGTGGAACTGGAGAGGAAGTCACCTTATTCTCCAGTCTCTGGTCATTGTTCAGAATGTATATAATTAACAAGGTCAGAATAAAGAGAGTTCTTTTTTTGTGTCTTGATGAGAGACTGAGTGCTGTGTCTCCTTTGTGCTCTCCAGCGACACTCTGCCACTCTCCAGTGACATCCCACCATACAAGGGGCTTCTGGCTTTCACTGTGTGTGCCAGGTGGTCCATCCGTCAATGCAGAAGGATGGCAGAGGGATGAGAGAGACGAGTCAGAGACCTTCAGGAGTGAGAAATCAGTGATGTGCAGACATGGACCAGAAGTTACTCAGTGCCTCTAGTGACATGTAACTCATTCTCAAAGAATTCTTCCAACTTCTTTCTGGGAGAAACTTCCAGGAGTTGCACCTTTCTCCATCTCCCTCTCATGGATGGATGCTGAGCCTAACTTCTCTCTTTGTTTCAAGCCTTCCACTAGCTCCCAATTCTGAAAGTCCAGTATGGACACCCTGGAGAGGACATGGACCTTGTGCATTAACACATCCTTCCATCCTGAGTATGACAAGCACAGGATACAGCTCCAAAGCAGATGGAAAACACATGAAAGAGAGGCAGAAAATAAGCAATAAAATACCAGTCCCCATGCTGTGAAAGGCTGAGGTTTTGTGGCAGGAACCACTTGGACATAAGAGCACTGGCAGCACCATGTACCCCACAAACTCAGGCACGAGGGACGAGGCTGAAGCACAGCCAGTGGTTCCAGCAGCCATCCCCAAACACAGCAGTGTTATACCAAAAACCACCCGAAATTAGCTGTTATAAAATAAACCTGGATTTTCTGTCCTTTTTCAGTAGACATTGACTGGATGGTTCTTCCTGTGCCTTAAATAATAAAATTATTTATCTGAGTTTATATTCTGTGTGCTTTTATCAGCTGATAAATCAGATAACAACAACAACAACAGCAACTTTAGATACAATTTTTATCCCTTTGGGGGAAAAAATCCAAACAACACAATAATAAAAAAAAAAGACTTCTGGTTTTTTTAACATTACAAAAATGTTTTGTTTATTCCAATGATTAAATAACTTCATATCTCAAGAAGAAAACATTTGGAACATGAATTTGTGAGATTTTTCAAATAAAATTACCCACATCGACTTCTTCTATCAATTTTGGTTAAAAGAATAAATTTTAGGTAGTCTGAACTCATAAATAATCCCATTTTTCCCCTTAAGGGATTTGGTTTAGAGAAATATTTGTTGCAAATCATGGTATTTATTCACCTTGTTCTCTTTCCTGTATTTTTCCCATTATCCTTTGATTTATTTCTATTGGTAAAGGAGATTTTAAAGCCATGGATTCTGATCTGTTCTTTTAAAGGAAGAAATAACAGCCCAATGCATTATGTAGATAAATGCAGAGACTCTGTCAAGGGCCGGAGGAAATTAAAATAACATGCAACAATATAATAATATAAAGTAATAATCTCTAGTCATATATTTCTTTTAAATACAAGAGAAGTGAGGATGAAACTCAGTGAATAAATTTTTAAAGGAATTTGGAAGGAGTTGGAGCCCTTTTCTGCTCTGTGGTGTAGAAACATCCCTGGTTCAGAGCAGAAATGGACTTAGAGGATGAGAATCTTTTCAGTCCTTGAAATGCTCACATTAGGAAGCCCAGAATGGCTCTGTGAGCCACAAAAGGCTATGTGTGTGCTCAGACAGGCGAATTCTAAATTACGAGGGATAGACGAATTGTCCTTCCAGGAATTTTATGTCTGCTTCCAACAGAAGGATTGTTGTTACTGATCTCATTTTCAGAGATCTGAGTGAAAAGCAACATTGAGAATTTATGAGTTTATGAATGACAAGGATTTATCCTAAGCAGAATTTCTCTGATGAAATTCAGACACCAAGACATTTCAGCCTTATCAAATGAATATTATTTAACAGTCACTGGACAGAAACAGAAACCTTTAATGTGCCTTAAATACAGGTCAGGTAAGTCCTGTGGTCCAGATGCTTATGTGCCACAGATGGGGACTTAAAATAATAACCTAAAATATCTAAAAAGAGGGTGCTGAGGATCAGGTGAGATGAACCTTCCCCAGTACCTCAGAGTTCTTCAGTTATGCCAAGACATTACAGGCAGGATTTTAGGAGGACATGGTTATGGTGTCTCGTGTTTCCCTCTCATCTCTGTCATCTGCTGAGTCTTGGAAGGCCCTCTGGAATGCCAGCCTGAGGGTGAGCCTGAATTTCCGATCCCTGTAGCTTCCCACCAGGAAGTAAATGATGGGGTTGAGGGTGCTGTTGATGCAGGACAGTACAAAGCCAATCTCTGGGGAATACAGGAACTTGTGGCCCAGGAAGTCCAGGAAGATGAGGACACTGAGTGGCACAGCGAAAATGAGGAAGAGGAGGATGGTGAGCATAATGACAGTGAAGAGCCGGCCCGTTTGGAAGGGTTGGGAGCTGCACTTGACCCGCAGGAAGAGGATAAGGCTGAAAAGCAGCATGAGGGGTGCACAGACGAGGAAATCCAAGGCTCCGATGGCGATGAGCAGGTAGTGGCAGACCCTGGGAGAAGGGCGAACGGTGCACAAAACATATCCCAGAGTGTTCAGGAGCAGGGACAGGGCCCAGAGCAGGCCAGACACCATGGCAGACAGGTGCTTTGGGCGGTGTGTCCGGCACCAGATGGGGGAGAGCACGGACAGGCAGCGCTCAATGCTGATGGCAGTCAGCAGGTACAGGCCTGTGCCATACATGAAGAGATCTAGGAAGAGGAATATCCCGAACTGCACCCCCACATTGAACTGCATCAGGTACTGCACGGTCTCCATAGCAATGCACAGCAGGTAACCAAAGTCAGCAGCTGCCAGGTTCAGGATGTAGACAGTGAAGTGGTTTCTGCGGATGCGGAAGCCCAGGTTCCACAGGACCAGGCCATTCCCCACCATCCCACAGGCAGCACTCAGCAGGCAGAAGCTCTCCATGAACTTGAGGACAGCATAGGATGGCTCTGGTTGTCCTACAGCCCCGCTCTGGTTGGTCCCAGGAGGCTGGATGGCTGTAGTTGGAAGGAGGACTGGTGTGGTTGAGGGTCTCATAATGGGTGATTTGGACCTGGGAGCAGAGAGGGGAGAGATGGTAACTCCAGGGTGACTTTTCTAGAGCGGTTCCTTGGTTTGTTCCAAGGCTTTGTAGCTAGAACTTGATTTAATGGAATGGCAAAATAATTTGGTTTGGAAATGACCAAGAGCTTAAACAGGACAAAGGGTAAAGGCTTCACACTGACAGAGTGTGATGATCAGGGTTTAGATGGGATATTTGGGAATAAATTCTTCCCTGGGAGGGTGGTGAGGCTCTGGCACAGGTTGACCAGAGAAACTGTGGCTGCCCTATACCTGGAGGCGTCCAAAGCCAGGCTGGAGCACACTGGGATAGTGGAAGGTGTCCCTGCCCGTTGCAGGGGGTTGGAACTGGATTGTGGAGTTCCCCCACCCAGGGAAAACAATGGCTTTGAGTCCCCGGGGACCCCGCCCCTCTGCCTGAGGGACATAAGTCCAGGAACGGTAGAACTCCACCCTTCTCCTATAAAACCCACCACACTGCCCCAGTTCGAGGTTCTCTGTCTATGAGTTAAGCTGTATGTGTTCCTGTACTGGTGTCGCTCCAGATAAATGGATCCCTGGACTTAACCAGAAGAAACCCATCTTGTTGTGTCTCATGCCGGTCACCAAACCTTCCTGGACTTGATCCTGATTTCGCAGAACACAACACTGGATGATCTTTAAGGTCCCTTCCAGCTGAAACCACTCTGGAATTCTGTGATTCCATTAGAACAACTGTTGGTTTTTTATACTGACGAGTGATTTATGTTTTAACAAAGTGCTATTTGTTGTGGTTCTCCTGGGTCCCATGTACAGTAACAAATAAGCATTTTGGTCTGGCAGAGCCCTCAGCTTCTCCCTCAGAAACTGCAAGAACCACATGTAAGAAACCACAGATTATCTTGTCCTCACAGGACATGAGAGTTGTGGCTCTGATAACTTTTCCACACCATTCCATGAGTTAGGTCACTGTTTCCTTCCCTGTTGTATGGAGATCTGACTGAGAATCTTGGAGGTAAAAAAAAAATGGGTTTAACACCTTTTTTTTGGTCTGATGACAACAAACAGAGTGGTTCTTCTTCTGTCTCCCAAACAGCTGTTAATTTGAACATGGAAGGCTGAGAAGTGAAAAAGAGGACAGGAACAAAAAAGTGGGGCTTTCTGGGAAGATGTGAATCACTGAACCATGCAGCCAGCATAAATCCTCTGTTCTCTTTTTCTGATGCAGCAGCACACATGGAGACAGACTTCCAAAAGCACCCAGAATGTGACTGATTGAATCAATGTGACTGATTGAATCACTGCTGTTTCATCCCAGCATCCCAGGCACACTGACCCCATTGACAGATGGAAAAGAAGTGTGTGGTGCAGGTAATTTCAAGACCAGGTTGGACGGGGCATGGAGCAACCTGGGCTAGTGGAAGATGTCCCTTCCCATGGCAGGGAGTGGGACTGACAGGGCATTTAGGTCCCTTTTAACCCAAATTGTTTGAGGATTCTATGCTTTCCTTTAGGGTTGATTGAAACCAGGGAATTTCTGGCACTGAAGAGCGGGATGATCCCATCCTCAGCTCTTATGAAACCTTGAGCACTTCTAACATGAAGTTAATAAGAAGCTAACAGTACTCTGGAGAGCAGCCCTGTGGCTGTTTCTCCCTCACAATCTGCTCCAGGGGTAGCCACAAATTATCACATTTTTGCAGAAATGAGTAGAAACAGCCTCAAGTTCTGTGCAGCTTTTCTGCTGTGAGAACAGAGGAAGGCCCAGTGGTTAAGTGGTTTCCTGACTTCTGTGCAATCAAATTTCCACTTGATCAGAAGAAGTGTGAGCATTTGAGTGTCACCTAAGCTCTGTCTCAGCCCACTGCAGGCTGCACAGGTGCCTCTCTCACCACTGGGGATTTGGGAAATGACAGGTGATTATTTCCCAATGTTAAATGGCTTTTTGCCATTGATTGTGTCATAGAATCATGGAATGCTTTGGGTTGGGAGGGATTTTAAAGCTCATCTTGTTCCAGCCTCCTGCCACAGCCAGGGACACCTACAGACCAGGTTGCTCCAAATCCCTGCCAACCTGGCCTTGGACACTTGCAGGGATAAGGCAGCCACAGCTTCTCCGGGCAACCTGTGCCTCACTACCCTCACAGGGAAGAGTTTCCTCCCAAGATCTAATTCAAATCTACCTTCTTCCAGTTTAAAACAATTCCCCCTTACCCTGTCACTCCAGGCCCTTCTCCAAAGTCCCTCTCCAGCTGCCTTGGAGCACCTTTAGACACTGGAAGGTGCTGTATGTGCATAAAGACTACCAGGAATAGAAATGGCTGCAATGGGTAAATTGCAAAACATCAATAGTTTTGCCTTCTGCTGTAATAGAAGTGACAAAATCTTTCTCTTCTGAAGACCGTGGAGAAGAATACTGCAAAAATCACTCATCATTCCCATTTATTTTTCATATTCCCTTGGAAAGACTGAATTTCTGTCTCCAAGACACATTCAAGACGTGGTACTTTCTTATGTAACTAACAAGTGAAAGCTTTCCTCAAACAGCAGCAGCCTGAGTCCAGGTTGTCTTTTTCTCCCTTGAGATTAAACATCCTCCTTGTGGTTTGCCTGCAAATTCTGCCTGTAGTTCCTGAGGCAGAACAACCCTGACCCCACAAAGATGTCTCAGACTATGGACAGAAAGTTTCACAGTTGCAATGCCAGGACTCTGAGCAAGGACTGCTTATATTACAGAGGTGCATATAGAGCAGTTCAAGAGCACTTGTACAGGGAAAAGAGTCCCTGGAATGAAGCTTGCCTTATATTGAAAATTATTATCATCAATTCCTGACCTACAGCAAATTTCTGTCCAGCAAAGGAAGTAACTATTTGATCTCTTTTCCTCCATTGCTTTTGTTTCTCCTCCCTTACCTAAAGCCTGACAGAAACCATCAGAGCGCAACGGCAAAGACCCATCTCAGCATTTCTCACCTTTTTTGCGTTCCTCAGAATTTCAGCACCTGTGCCCAGCAATGTTGTCCCGGATTGTGTGACATAGGGTGCAGCTCGAGTCCTTGTGTCATCCTGAAGCGCTGGGTTGGGCAGCCACTGTTTAAAAAGCCATGGTGTTTTCAGCGTGACCCTCCAGGCAACCAATCACTCATGGGGGAAATACCTCCTCTGTGTGGGTATGACCACTCAGATTTGAACCACTTCCCCCTCCCCTCTTTGCAGTGTCATGGAAATATTTTTTTTTTAAATAACTTCTCCCTTCCTCAGCCTTTCTTGCAAGAGCTGTCCATACAAACCTGGCACTGGTGTTGTGTCCTACTTGAGGCCCTGAGATGCTCTGGTTTCACAGCCCCTGAAGATGATATTTTAGTGCTGCTCAGGTAGAGAAATTTTAAGTTCTCTCCCATAACATCTTTGCTGAAGCTGTCACACACCCATCACCACAGTGGGTCCTCTTCTGAGCCACAGCCTCTCCCAACACAGTTCAGTACCTTATGGAGTCCCTACTGCTTCATCCAACCGAGCACACACTTCCTACCTCAGCAGTTCCAGATGCCCAAACCCTGCTTGTGCTGCCCTCGACATGGAGCCTTGGGGTCAGGAGCTCTTTCAGTGCACCTTCACACCCCACAGCCTTTCAGCACAGCCCTTCAACACCTCAGGCACTTCTGATTTCACAAAATCCCTCCAGCCCCATGCCTTTCACTTCCAGTTTCACAACTTCCCCTTGAACAGAGCTTCAGGCTTTTCCTCACCTTGTGTCTCCTGAACAGACAGAACCCACAAGCATCCACTCACAACATCCCTGTCCTGTCCATGCACAGTCTATGTCTATAAGCCATCCAGATCCACCTGCCAAAGGGTGTGGAAACAGCGAAAACACCTTTCTCCTCTCCTGACATCCTTACAGGGAACTATTCTGGGGAGGTGCCAGCCTCCCCTCTTAGCCCTTTGGGCCTGGGAAGTGAAGGAACAGGAGTTCTGCCATGTATGTCAGTGGGCACAAGAATGGGCAGATACAGCCCAAATTTGCTTAGCAGGTCAGAAATGCATTTGTACCTCTTCAGCTTCTGTTGTCATCTGTTCTTCCTCTTCCTCTTCCTCTTCCTTTCCCAAAGATTATAAGACTGTTTTTACTTTCTTACCAAATCCTATTTCCTATAGTGGTTACTGGCAACCCTCATTAACCCAGCCAGGACTCCACGCTATGGTGTAAAATGATGTTTAAATTAAAAGACTGTTTTTATCCAGAGCATTCATTAATTTGAGGATTTACATTTTCTCTGCATGGATTGCTGGCATTCCATGTTGGAAGGCATTCAAAATGCCTTTGTTGTTATTGGGCCATTCTGAACTTTGGTAAATGTCAGCAAAACAAAGCGATGGGCAGTGGATGAAACTACTTATTGATGTACCTAAATCACAAGCTGAAAATATATAGTACACTTCAGAGCAATGATGGGTTGAAGTAATACACAAATTTATCGAACTTTGGAATGGTATGGGTTGGAAGGGACTTTAAAGCTCATCCAGTGGCAACCCCAGCCATGGGCAGGGTCACTTGCCACTATCCCAGGTTGCTCCAACCTGGCCTGGAACTCTTCCAGGGATGGGGCAGCCACAGCTTCTTTGGGCAACCTGTGCCAGGGTATCACTGCCCTTACAGGAAAGAATTTATTTCCAATATCCTGTCTAAACCTAACTTCTGTAATTTAAAGCCATTTCCCCTAACTGATTAGGTGAATAGATCCATTTATTTCCAGAGGAAAGCCTGGAGTGGCAAAGGCTCTACTTAGCTGACTTCCAAAGATGTACAAGAGCTGACTTACTCCCCTCTCTCAGTTTCCCAGTTTGTAAAATAAGGATTTTTTTTTTTTTTACTTAATCTTTACTTTTCTGACCTTTGCTGAAACATGCAAGTTCTTGCAAAAAAGCCTTATTCCTGGTCTACCAGTGATGAAATTTCATATAAAATAGGGACTTGGAGAATCATCAAGAAGTGACCCAAGCCACCTGCTGTCTCTCTTCTAGTTACTACTAGAAATCTCTCAGATTTTTTTTTCCCATGAGGCTTGTAGAGTTTTTTTGGGATAACAATGATTTTAAAATCATCACAATTTTATTATTACTCATAGTGCTATAAAGCCTAAGCTTTATGGATCTAAGGGGCTTTTACACTTGGGAAACACACAAAGCATGGATGAATGGCAGAGTCTGGGAATGTTAACTCAACCAGGTCACATCACATGCTTGCCCAATTTAATATTCAGCTAATCCATTGGCTGATATTTCCAAGAATCACAGAATTGTAAAGGTTGAAAAAGTCCTCCAAGGTCATCGAGTCCAACCATTCCCCAGCAGTGCAACCACTAACACATGTCCCCAAGTGCCACATCCACGTTTTAAATCCCTCTAGATTGATGGTGACTCCACCACTGCTCTTGGTAAACTGCCAGGGCTGGATGACCCTGTGAGTGAAGAAATTTTTCCTCAAATCCAATCTAAACTTCCCCTGGCAGTACAGGATTAACTCCTTTTCTGAGCATCCACTGAGCATTCACACCTCCCTCCTCCAGTCCCAAGAGCCCTTGAGCTGGGAGATTTCCTTGGAGAGGTTGGAGGAGGTCTGCGTAAACAGGGAATTAAGCCCTGGAGGAGGGAGATTTCCTTGGAGATATTTGAGCAAAGTTACTTAAACAGTTTTTTTTCTCTCTGCTTGCTGGGCTGTCTCTGCACCCTTCAGTGTCTACACTCCCTCCAAGCAGCTCCAACATGGGCAGGAAAATCCAGGATACACTTAGTGATACAGGAAAGCAAGCAATTAAATGAGGTGGGATTAAAAAAGGCACCTCCTAAGGAAGTGTTGGAAGCTTTTCAGAAGCTATTCTCTGTTCTTTAAAGCCTCTGCTAGGAAAGGAAGATGTTGGGGACATAAAATCTTACAGCTCTTACACGAAAATTAGGTCTCCAAACACAGAAGAGGTAAGTTTTCCAGGATCTTTTCCCTTTCCTCTTTTCTTTCCTTTTCCTGATTTCCTTTCCTCTTTTTCCCCCCTGCCCTTCTTCTTGACAAATGTGAAAATACAAAATGACATTTCCCCTGAAACTGTCAAGCATCTCTGGCTCTCTTTGGCTGTAACTATGTGCAGAACATGTTTTGCAGTCCCAAATCAGGTTATTGAATTCTTTTTCGATTAACCACCTGAGATTTTATGGGAAAATCTTTGCAATCAGGGGAAGGTGCAATTCCTTATCCTTATCCTTTTTTTTGAAATTATAACAGCACACATTGTATTTATTTCATATTGCAATTGATTGCACTATATCATGTACCTCTAGTCTGTGACCGAAAAAAATATTTTAGAGGTAAGACCCCTCCTTTTATCTCCTTTCTTGAATATGTTTTACCTCTTACCAGTAAAACTCCAAGCACTGGAAAAGTCCCAAACTTTCCCAACTTCCTCTTTAGCCTGCACTTTTTTGAGTTTGAGAGCAATTTTGGTTTTTCGACATTTCAGCATTTCCTGCGGGTTCTTGATCTTTTTTTGCCCCTACAGGAGTTTCTGATTTTGCTCTATTTTACAATCATAAAATAGGAGACTGGATCAGATGAATCCAATCCCAAAGGGATCCAGTGGGTGGCATCTCTGTGATAAAGAATTATTTTTTAAGAAACAGAAACCGATGAATCATTTTGTCTTTATCTTTCCACATTTCCAGGCTCTGCACTGCACATTGCCCAGTAGGTTGGTACAGAAAACTCCAGCAGCATGAAGGAATTCATCCTCCTAGGCCTCTCAGAGAACCAAGGGGTGCAGAAAATATATTTTGTGGCATTCCTGCTTTTCTACATGCTCACAGTGGCATCCTCATAGTTATGAGCAGCCAGCACCTGAACTCCCCCATGTACTTCTTCTTCTGCAGGATGTCTTTTGTAGATGTTTGTTACTCCTCTGTCACAGCTCCCCAAATGATTTCTGCCTTTCTGGTGGAAAATAACACCATCTCCTTTGCAGGCTGCATAGGGCAGCTCTTTGGGCTTCATTTTTTTGGCTGCACAGAGGTTTTCATCCTGACAGCCATGGCCTATGACCGCTACGTGGCCATCTGCCAGCCCCTGCACTACCCTGCGCTCATGTCCCACCGCCTGTGCGGCCACATGGTGAGGGTCTCCTGGGTGGAGGCTTCCTGCATTCCACCCTCCAGACCCTTCCCATCACCCTTCTCCCCTTCTGTGGCCCCAACAAAGACACCCGCTACTTCTGTGATGTCCAGCCCCTGCTCCACCTGGCCTATGCCAACACGTGCACTGAGGGCCTGGCCATGGTGGCCAACAGTGGAGTCATGTCCCTGAGCTGCTTCCTCATCCTGCTCATGTTCTATGTGGTCATCCTGGTTTCCCTGAGGGGCCAAACGCCGACAGGGTGGCACAAGGCCCTGTCCACATGCGGGTCCCACATCACTGCAGTGATCCTGTTCCTTGGGAACATGTTTGTTTACATCCGCCCATCCAGTGACCTGTCTGAGCACAGGAGTGTGGCCGTGTTCTACACACTCATCCCACCCATGCTCAACCCCCTCATCCCTCTGGTATGGGGAGGTGAAACGAGCCATGAGGAAACTGTAGGAGGAAAGTGGGAAACGGAAACAGGAAGGGGTAGGGTTGTAGTCATGCTCCCGAAAGATCAGAGAAAATCAAGCATGTTTTGCTATAATTTGTTCTGTGACAATGCCCTAGAATGTGCCTTTCAGAGAACAGCAGGCTGTTGGCTCCTACTGTCATAAGGAAGGCATGAAAAGTTATTTTTATGATGGGAAAGATATTGGGAACTCCGGCATTCCCTTCCTATTCCTTGTCAATGAGCACAGGCCACAGGAGACCACGGCCTCCTAATCAACTGCAACATCAGTGCTTAAATACTGTTAAAAATACCGAAAATGTTGTCCAGGTAGAGGAACCCATATGGGAAAAAAAATCCAAAAAAACCTGATATTAAGAGCTAGTTGGGTAGTTTGCTGATGAAGGAACACAAGGGGAAACTTCTCTCCTTCCTCTCCCACTTCAACAAATCCTTTCTGCCCTGTTCCAGGCCAGACTGGATGGGGCTGGGAGCAACCTGGTCTAGTGAAAAGTTTTTGCAGTGCCAGAGGTGAAAGGTCCCTGCCCATGGCTGGGGGTTGGAATGAGACTGTTTTTAAGGCACCTTCCAACACAAACAGTTATTCTGCAATTCCATAATTATCCTATAATTCTATCTACTTCACCTATCTCTGCCCATGACAGCACTAAATAAAATAAATGTATTTTTAAATGCTTTGGAGGTGAACATCAATTGGGTTCTTTTAGAGGTCTCACTTCTGGGTGATGCTGAGCAAATATTCACCCATAGCTTATAGAAGGTGTCACTGGAAACAGTGTCAGGCTCTTCTACACTTTGATTCTACACTTTGATACACAAGAATTCTTACAAAAATTTCATACCTGAGCTCAAAAGTTGCTTCTGTGCTTTACTATGTCAGTAAAAATACCTGGTGAGAGAGGAAAGCTCACCACAAACCTTTGTGCACTTTTGGAAGTGATTTCCTGAGTTACTTCTTGTTTTAAAGTTGTAAGTTAGATGTCTAAGGGATAACATCAATGATATTTTTGCTTTGTGCAAAAATTATAAATTAGTCAACATTTTAAGTTAGTAAGAAGAAAGATTGTAGATGAGAAGTACTGGCTTAGGACAGAAAGCAAAATTTGTATCTATTTATATTAATTCATATAAATGTCCTACGTAAGAGACATCTTTTTTCTGATGTCTCTCTCCAGAAACTACACTAAAAACTATCCAAAGAACAATTCTAGCTCCTTGCATCCACTGATGATTTCTGACAAACCTCCCTTTGCCTCTGGGATCTCATTACTCCTGATAGTGTTGTGCTTCTGTTGTGTGATTTACTTGAACTTTTTCTGCTACAGAAATAATTGTACTTGAAGATGCTCCTGAAGGTTTTGGGTTTTTTTGCAGAATGGGAAATACAGAAGATTGGGCTGCTCTTTTCAGAGCTCAGAGTTGGCAGATATACAGAGATGGCTTCATAACTTCTGAGCAGTACCTTGCAGAGAGTTTCTCATGGAACTGAGAGGTTCTCATGGACGTGGTTTGGAGAGGCTGTCAGAGGAGCAACAGCAAGTGAACTCTGTGGAAGTGTTCAGGGATTCTTCCTTTGTTTTGCTCAGGCCCCACTAAAATCGTGCCTTTGCAAAGCAGCATTGCTGGTGAGTGACTTTCGTGAGGTCTATTTTATGATTTAGGGGAAAAAAAAATTAAAAAACAGTTACAGATTTAGAAACCCAGAATGGTTTGGGTTGGAAGGCACCTTAAAGCTCATCTTATTCTGACCCCTTGCCATGGGCAGGTCCATCAACCAGGTTGCTCCAAGCCCTGTTCAGTTTGGTCTTGAGCACTTTCAGAATAGCACACACTAGTGACCCTTGTGTTCTGCATGGGAATGCTGTAAGGGTGGATTTGTGGGTGTTTGTCAGTAAAGGAGGGTCACCAACATCTCATTCACTACCCCAGTGTCACTGCAGGTGTATTTAGGGGGTGTTCCACACCACAACCAGTACCTGGGTATTATTTCTACCACCCTCCTCAGCTAAATAATCAGAGCTTGTTATTACACGTGTCAGTGACATATTCTGGCTCAGAATTCACTGTTACTCATTCAGGGAAGCATTGGCTTTAAATTGAAATTGTCCCAAAAAAAGACAGCTGAAGAATGGGTATTCAACATATCAGAGGACATTGTGCATGTCCTGTTAATGTCCCCTGTCTAATTATTTGGCCTTTTAGATCTTTTAAGGCAGCATTATTTAATGCTGTTAGCATCATAGACATCTGGTTTCTTATTTGTAACCTCCTGCTTGCTGAGTTATAAACTCCTCGGCAGAAATGAGCAGCAAAGGAACTTCCTGAACAGATTTGAAATGGACAAGTGCATTCCTCTGCTGGTCTCATTTTAACCTCCACAGGACAGTGGGTGTATTTGTCTACTGAAGAATTTTAAAAATTCCTTTAGAAAATGGAGAGGTAGAGAAACTGTGCAGGTTTTGTAGCTTCTGCTGTGTTAGAAACCCCAACGTCTCCAGTGAGAAACCTCCCAGACCTGGTTTCTGTGCATGTATTCCCAGATTCAGAGTGGGTAAGCTAACTGGAGAGCTCTTTCCTCAATTTAGAGGAGAGTCATCAGGATCAGAACATGAAACAGCTCATGCTTGAGAATGACAGCATTTGCTTCAGTCATGGCACTTCACATTTCCAGCAGGAAAAAGGACAGCTCAGTATTTTTCCAGCATTCATGGCTCTTGTTATCTGAGAGCAGGATGTGCTGGAATCACCATTCCTGAAAGGATTTTAAAGCAATATGGATATAGCACTTGAGGACATGGTTTAGTGGAGGGCTTGGCATTGCTGGGGGGGATAATGGGACTCCGTGGTTTTACAGGGCTTTTCCAGCTTTAACAATTCCATGATTCTGTGATTTTTCCCTGACAGAATGGGAGCACACCAACTACAATGCAGGAAAATAGTGATCACAGTGAGTTCGGGGAGAAGGTCAATGTCGAGGGGCCAGAGATCTGAATAGGGACCGAAGAGGGGGTGAGTGCAAACTGCGTTCTGTCATTTATGACAAGACACTTTGCTTTCTGCAGCAGCAAATGCATCCTGCTCACACCGTCCACGAGCCTTGCAGCTGTAGCACATTCCCTTCCCTTCCTGGCCGCCCCCTAACCTGTGCCACAGGAGCCTGAGCTGCAGCAATGTCACCGGACAACTTCTCCCGGGTAACTGAATTCATCCTCCTGGGGCTCTCAGACACCCAGGAGCTGCAACTCCTCTTCTTCATCCTCTTCCTCCTATCCTACGCCATGGTCCTGCTAGGCAACCTCCTCATCATTGTGACAGTCAGGACTGACCCCAAGCTCTCCTCACCCATGTATTTCCTCCTCTGCAATCTGTCCTTCATTGATATCTGCTACACCTCTGTCACCGCCCCCAGGGTGCTGGTGGCCCTGCTCTCAGGACACAAGGCCATTACCTTTGAGGGCTGCATGGCCCAGCTGTTTTTCCTGCACTTTGTGGGCTCCTCGGAGATGTTCCTCCTGACAGTGATGGCATTTGACCGCTACATGGCCATCTGCAGACCCCTGCACTACACGGCCATCATGGCCCGCAGGGCCTGCTGGGCCCTGGTCACTGCCTGCTGGGTCGGGGGCTTTATCCACTCCATTGTCCAGACTGTGCTTATGCTCCAGCTGCCCTTCTGTGGCCCCAACACAATCCACAGCTACTTCTGTGATGTGCCACCCGTTGTCCACCTGGCCTGCACCGACACCACCTTCACCGAGTGGCTCATGGCCTCCAACAGTGGCCTTATATCCCTGGGCTGCTTCCTGGTGCTGGTGGCCTCCTATGCACTCATCCTGACCAAGATCCGGGCCTGCCTCTCCCAGGGGCACTGGAAGGCGCTGTCCACCTGTGCCTCACACGTGATGGTTGTCACCCTGCTCTTCATACCCTGTATCTTTACCTACCTGCGACCCGCTGGGACCTTGCCCACCAACATGTATGTCTGTATCATCTACACGACCTTCTCACCCATGATGAACCCCCTCATCTACACCCTGAGGAGCAGCGAGGTGAAGGAATCCATGTGGAGACTGTGGAAGCACTGCAGAGCCTTCTGAGACAAGCTGGGTTGGCAGAACCCTGGAGTTACACCTAGAGTTACGCCTGGAATCACATTCCTACTCTACTCCTACACAATAACGACTTAGTGGCTAAAGCCTACAGACTTCAAATTATGTACAAATACATTTAAATACCCATATAACTGTTAATATTAAAAATCCATGCTGAAAACCCCAAACTTCTTAAACACTGTCAGTTGTGTGGGAGCATAATTTTCAAATAAATAAATGAATCCAGGATGAGGCTTGTGTCCCTCTCTGGCATGCTTTTCCTGTGCTGTGACAGCAGATGGCAGAGGCACATGCACTAAATATCCCCAAATTCACCCATCGACCCTGGAAAATAGAGATGGCACAGGGTTTTCTTTAGGGTTTTCTTTAGACATGTAAGAATATTTTTAGCCACAATTCTCTCACAGAAGTGAATTATTAAAATCATACAAGGCACAATATATAGAGGAAGGAGAAGGAGTGGAGACAGACTTTGGACAAGGGCATGAAGGCAGGACAAGAGGAAGTGGCTTCACACTGACATTGGGTGGGTTTGGATGGGATATTGGGAAGAAGATATTCTCTCTGGTGGTCTGGCTCTTTTCCCAGAGAAGCCCTGGCTGCCCTGTCTCTGGAAGTGTTCCATGCCAGCTTGGATGGGGCTTGGAAAAATGTGGGATATCAGGGATAGTGGAAGGTGTCCCTGCCCATGGCAGGGGAATTGGAATGGGTTTGTCTATAAGGTTCCTTCCAACTCAAACTGCCTCTATGAGGGCAACAGTTACATCACCAAATCCATCAGGGATAGAAACTCAGTGGTTGCCTTGAGGGGAACACCATCAGTTTCATGCGCTGGAATGACTTAGGATTGGATTCTTCCCACCTAAATAAAATCATGGAATCATTTGGGTTGGAAAAGCCCTCTAAGATCATCAAATCCAATCATTCCCCAGGGCTGCTAAGGCCACCACTAAGTAACTGCCACACCGTCCCCAAGTGCCACATCCACACAGCTTTTAAATCCCTTCAGGGTTAGCCACTCTACCACTGCCCTGGACAGCCTGTTCCAGGGCTGGAAAACCCTTTCCATGAAGGAATTTTTCCTAATATCCAATCTAAATTGCTGCACAGGAAGTGAAAGGATTTCCACTTTGCCTTTCTCTCCATGCTGTCTTAAATTATCCCTCACTCTCACACCTGTAGGAAAAGGAGGATCAGAAGCATCAGTGAGTCACTGATCATCTTGGTTAAGAGAGATTTCCAAACATCTCCTGTCCTTGTGCAAATGAGATTTCTTTTTAATAGTAATGTCTACTCAGGATCATCATAGAATGGCTTGGGTTGGAAGGGAACTTTTTTTTTTTAGTATTAGACAAAAATGTTGAAAAATTAACATGTTCTTTAGGTCAACTGGGGAAAATTTCAATTGAGAAAAAATGTATCACTGTGGTAATTTTTTTAACATACCAATAAAGCTTTTATAAATATTTAATTTATAAACCAATGCAAGGCAAATTGGAGCTGTGGTCCAGTTATTTTGCTGGTGTCAATCTGTTCACCAGGTATAAACTGGGGGAATCAACAGTGAACTGATTTGAAATAATTGCTCCAATTTTGACAAAATAAACAAAAATTCCAAATTTTTGGGAGCTGGGATTTCAATAAAATTGGCTTGGAGCAACCTGATCCAGTGGAAGGTGTCCCTGCCCACTGCAGGAGTTTGGAATGGGATGAGCTTTAAAGTTCCTTCCAACCCAAACCATTCTATGAAGACAAACAATTTAATTGAATTGATTTTTCTTCTCTGGAATCATCTTGGGATGACTTTAACAAGGCCTCAGAAGATGCTGTTAAAAAGTTGGTGCCTGACAAATTACAAAGGTGGAGCTTTAGCAGCTGAGTTTGTCCCTGTGTTTAAATTGGCTCCACTGCGCACCATTAAAATCCTGAGTTCTTTCTCTCCTGGAAATTATCAGCTCTATGAGCTCACCCTCAGATTTATTGCCCCCACCTAGAGGACAGTGAAAAATGGCCTCAAAGGGAAAAAAAAGCCTTTGAGAACTGGCAGGATCTCTACAATGCTTTTGTTAAATCCCAAGAAGCCTGAAGAGATCCCAGGCTAATCAATTTTATTTAAAGACTATGGGACTGAAACATAAATGGACATCAGAGAAAAGGGAGCATTTGCAGCAGACTCTAATCAGTCTGGGCTCATCATAAGCATTCCTAGATGGAAATCTCAAATGCTGACAAAGGTGGGTAGTCCCAGAAGTGGACAAAATCAAATCATTTTGGTGTATTACAGTGGGGATGGCAGGGAGGGGTGGACAACAGGGCAAGAGGGGTCTAATCCAGGATATCATCAATTAGTGCACATCTGGATTCTGCAAATAGAGATATTTTTGTTGTTGTTTGTTTTGGGGTGGGTTTTTTTATTTTTATAACAAATTATAATGCAATATATTTTTTATTTATTTACCCTGAGGCAGAACACTTATTTCAAAAACTATCTTGTGTTGTAATAACCCAGCTAAGATTATACCTGCAAATAAGTAACTTAGATGTAGAGTTGAGAGCCTGGGTGACTGGCACCTTGAGGAGGCCAGTACATCCCACCTCAGAAGAAACATTTATGTGGGGAACAGGATCTCAGAATGGTATGGCTTGGAAGGGAGAGGCGAGGGATGGATCACTTTGCTGTATCTCTTTCTAATATCTGGGTTTATTACAAAATTCTTTATTGTAAAACTCCATGGGAAGTGTGATGCCTGATGGTTCTTGGGCCAACTGCACTGCACAGGGAAAGGTCTGGACCATAGGGATTTATTCCAGCCACAGCTCTGCACTCCCATGGCAGGATAGGCCTGTACTGTGTGACCCTTGGGGAATTCCAGAGTCCTGGAATGGTTTGAGTTGAAATGGACCTTAAAGCTCATGTTTTTCCACCCCCTGCTGTGGAGAAGGACACCTTCCACTATCCCAGGTTCCTCCAAACCCTGTTCAACCTGGCCTTGGACATTCCAGGGATGAGGCATCCACAGCTTCCCATCCACAGTAACCTCTGCCAGCACCTCACCACCCTCACAGGGAATAATTTCTTCTTAATATCCAATCTAAATTTCTCACCTTTTAGTTTAAAACCATTTCCTCTTGTCCTATCACTGTTTGCCCGTGTAAGATGCAGAATCTTTAATTTTCCAGGAGTTTGCAAACACAGCAAACAGGCTGGAAGAATGATGGACAGCCAGTCTTTCATGTGAACAGTGCAGAATTCATGGCCAGGTATTGCTGGAATAGGAACAGGTCTGTTCCCAGTCCTGGACATCACATGGGAAGTAGCACTCCCATAAATCACACATGGACGCTTAATGGAACCAGAGGGGAATTTTTGTTAGCTCTTTGAAGTTGTGCTGGTAATTTTGGTTCCTTCAATTTCCAACCCCTTTTGGCAATATTCTGAAAAACCCCTCATACATGCAATTAAGGGAACATCCAAAAAAGTGTCAGAAGCACTTGTCCCCAGACACTCCCTCATATTTATAAAACCTCATTAAAGAAGAGAGGTTCCTACTCCTGCAGCCAAGCCAGCCCTTATGCCAGTGCTGTCAGGTTTCTGTGTGAATATTCCAACACTGCTCATTGGGATTCATCTCTTTCTTATGAGTGAAATAATTTTTATGTCATATGTAGAAAGAAGAAAAAGGATTGTTTTGTTTTCTGGAGGTACAGACAACTAAAAATCACCTGTAATTAATTCTGTGCAGCAGTGAGTATTTCTGTGTTGTTTCTGTGCTATTTCACCTGATGAGCTCCCCATTTTATGAACAAATGATGTCCCTTTTATTTCTGCTGAGTTAACTATTTCTTACATTGTTTAAGCCCTGACTTTGCTCCCTCTTAAGCTTCTGGGGAACATGAGACCACAGAGGAGCCTGGCCAGATGAAATATTTCATCAGTGTATTTATCTCTGCAAATGAGAATGTGAAACAATATTCCCACCATCTCAAAATCAATCCCAAAGTCTCCCAAAAAGGAGGCATTTGGAATGAACTTTGATTTCTCTCCCCATAGGGCTGTTATGTAAATCCTTACTGTAAATGCCGAGCTACATTCCATGGAGCAATGCAGGGTAAATGGGAAGATGTTTTAATGCCAAGTTTAGACTTCTTTGAACTGGGAAAAGGGGATGGGGGGAAAGCCCAGATAGATGCTGGAAGTACTAATGATATTATGGAAGTCTTTAGGGTAAAATGTTTAGAAAACTGAGGAGTCTTTAATGGGGTGCCAAATTGTAACTTTTTTCTAATGGCAATATCATGGAATGGTTTGGGTTGGAAAGTATCTTATAGTTCAGCTGATTCCAACCCCCTGCCATGGGCAGGGACACCTTCCACTAGACCAGGTTGCTCCAAGCCCTATAGAAAACCTGAAAAAAACCCTTCAAAATGCATCTATCTGCTGATTCTGAGGGATTTAATTATTCTCTAACAGCATTACTCCATTAGAAAGTAACTTTTAGCTTCAGTTACTAATCTAGACCCTTTTAGCGATATTATTAAAAATAAATAATTCATGTTGGAAGAAATTTTAGGGATCTATACCACATTCTCCTTGCTCAGAGAACCTTGAAAGCCCAAGTTGTGTTGCCTTGTGGTCAAGCTGGACATCACGGAAAAGGTAACTTCAACTTTCAGCTCTTCAGTTTGAGGTGGCAACTTGCAAAAACTAACATTTTGCATTTATCACTGTGCAGTTTAATAATTTAGCCTTTTGCATTAGGAATATGTAGATAAAATTTAGATTTTGAGTGCAGCAATGCTTAGAAATGGTTTTGAACTTCAAAATGGACAAAAAAGCCCCTCACAATCTTTAAAATGGGGATGAAATTGTGATTAATTTACACTTTCTTTATTCCAGGGAAACCTCTGTCTCATTCCCACAGTGAGAAATAAGATGCAGAACGCCAACCTCTCAACAGTATCTGAATTTGTTTTTGTGGGGCTTTCTGATGCTCCAGAAATCCGTTTGCTTCTCTTTGTGCTGTTTCTGCTCATTTATTTGGCCACCATGGCAGGCAACATCATTCTCCTCGTTGCCATTAGCACTGACTCCCACCTGCACAGCCCCATGTACTTTTTCCTCGGCAACTTATCCCTGCTGGATCTCTTATGTCCCACTATCACTGTGCCCAAGATGCTGAAGGCCTTGCTGCTGGAGCACAAAGAGATTTCTTTCTCTGGCTGCATGTTCCAGCACTTTTCCCTCATTGATGTGGTGGGCACAGAGATTTTCCTCCTGACTGTGATGGCCTACGACCGCTACGTGGCTGTGTGCCACCCCCTGAGGTACCCAAGCATCATGAGCACAAAGCTATGTGCTCAGCTGGTCATGGGCACCTGGGCAACAGGGCTTTTGAACTCCCTGCTGCACACTTCTCTGGTTTTCACACTCTCTTTTTGTGGTCCTAATAAAATCCAGCAGTATTACTGTGACATTCCTCCCATGCTGGCCCTCTCCTGCTCATCCACCCACAGCAGGGAGTTAGTGATCCTGGCGGTGGCTGGGGTGCTGGGGAGCAGCGCCTGTGTGGTCACTGTGGTCTCTTACATCTATATCCTCCTGGAAATCCTGGCTAGGAACTCCCCTGGGATCTGGCACAAGGCTTTCTCCACCTGTGGTTCTCACCTGACCGTAGTTTGCCTTTTCTATGGGACCACCATCTGCACCTACGTCCGCCCTTCCTTCACCTATTCGCCACATCGGGATAGAGTCGTGTCCATGCTCTATGGAATGTTCACCCCGCTCCTAAATCCCATCATCTACAGCCTCAGGAACAAAGAGGTAAAATGTGCCCTAAAAAGAGTTATCAGCCAGGTGAGAAGGGCTTTAACAAGACAAGAAAACCTCACACCATCAGGTGGGTAGGAACTACAGTTTATGACTGATCTTCTCTAACTTTCAGACATCTAAAAATTAGATGCTGGATTAAAAATTCATTTTTCTGGACTCAAAACTCCTCCTCTGGGCTGAAAACTTCTTTTGGATCCCTCTGCAGTTAGAAGGGAGAGCTGTGCACTTCCAGAACTGTACGGCACAGCTTTAGCTCATTTTCACAGGAGAAGAGTCCAGCTGGGAATGTTCTCCACTGAGCACTAACAAAGCTGAGGTGAGAGCAGGCAGGTGTTGGATGTATGTTTTAGGGCATGATTTCTGGGAATTGGTACTCAAGCACACTTAGATACAAAAATCAGTTTATATACCTTTCAAAATTAAACTCCAAATAAATTATGTTTTATGGATCAGCCCTGAAACCTTTTTCCTCTTTCTGTCTCTCTCTCTTTTTTCCTCTTTCTGTCTCTCTCTCTCTCTCTCTCTCTCTCTCTCTCTCTCACTCTCTCTCTCTCTCTCACTCTCTTTGTTGGGTGTCTGTTGTTTGCTGGAATCTCAGAGTTCCATCTCTGGAGCCATTTTTGCCACTACATTTTTTCCTCTTTCACATTTTTTCTCTTTGCAGCATCAAGTCCTAATGGAAACTACTGGAAAGACAGGTGATGCTGTTTCCTTCAGCTTGCCCCTCTCTTCACCACCTCTCTTCTTTGTAGAGAAATAATAAATCATCCCATAAAAATCATGAGATTATTCTCACTTGATTGACCCCCAAAGTTTCTGATGAGATAGGTTTAATAAAATCTCTTTTATTTAGCTACAAGTGGCTCTGAATTTTTAAGTACTTTAATTCTGTGATGAAACCTTGTATTAATTGTAGTCTTAAGGTGTCTGAAATGCAAAAAAATTCATCAGTGTGAATGAGATTACAACTGTGAGCAGGATTTTTAAGAAGAAATTCATCTGCCAACAACTCCTTGTTCCAGCTCTCCCAGGGCTCTGAATGGCAACACAACCAGGGCACAGGTGTTGGATTTGTCTTTATGCACAGCTTTACTCCTGACTAGAACCCTTAGAACCCAGAATCTGTTCCAGGCTGTCAATGTCCCAGCCACTTTCACAAGGTTCTGAGGGACTTCTGCCAACCACAAGTTGTTGCCTAGGGGCAGCTGCTGGTGCAGCTGGTGAAGGATAACGATGAAGTATCAATTATCCTTCAAATTCCTGCCATAATTTCTGCACCAGGCAAATGGAAGACTGGAGAGGTGTTGGCAAAGCCATGAATTCTCCTACCAAGGTGTGGAAAAGTTGTGACAAACTGAACTGCTTTGGAAGTTTTCATTTTCTTTAAAAAGGAGGAAAGTTTCCTTCTCACTGCCTGTGAAGTTGTCTCCAGGGGCTTGTTAGAAGGATGAGGGAGGTCCACCAGGAGCTTCCTAAGAAGCTTTTAAGATCGTTAGAGGCTTCTTCAGGATGCCCAGAAGGGCTTGTGAACATGAAGGGCCTTAGGTGGCTGTTCCCTGCAGGACTGAAGAATACTCCTCTTTTCAGAGGTGGTGGAATCTAAATGTAGCTGGGCAGACAGATGCCTAAGGATGACTGTCAGCTTTTGTGCAATTCCAAATCTTGGATGCCTTTTAAAAGAGGTATCTGAATTCCAAGGTACCAAACTAGAGCCTGATTTCCAATGTGTGTCCAGATGGGAAATTTTGATGCCTCTCCTGGCTTGTGAAGGTAGAAAGATTGGATTATCAAGTCTAATTCTGCTACAGTTCCCTCCCTCTCCACCCACCAGAGCCACGTGTTCCCAAAAAGATCCACTGTAAGGAGCTGTTTGCTGCCAGTGGACCAAACAAGGCTCACAGCAAAAGCTGGGGTCCAGTTATCGGGTAATAAAGCAAGGAGTATGTTCCTTCTTTTCTCCTTCTTTCCCAGAGAAGCTATGCCTGCCTCATCCCTGGAAGTGTTCCAGGCCAGGCTGGATGGGCCTTGGAGCAACCTAATCTGGTGGAAAGTGTCCATTAGAGGTTCACTCTTTATCATCAGCTGTATCATCCCTTCATGAATTGAGGCGCTAATCCCTAAACATTCCTCAAAACCAAGACATCCTCTTTCATTTTCCTCATGCCCAGCAACCTCTAACACTGGAAGGAGACAGCTGTGATTTTCTTTGGCAGCACTGGAAAAATTTAGCAGGGAAGGATCATAATACACACCCAGTTTCTGCTCCTCTTTCCCTGAGCGTCTATTTTTGGCTGCTCTTGGAAATCAATACCCCTGGACTGACTCATCACCACAGAGCTCCTCTCATATTCCTAGAAGTGGAGCTCCTTTGTTGGAATGGGAGGTGGGAGTACAAACAGCTCCAAATAAATGAAGGGAAAATATTCTGTCAATTAAATTCCCATATGAATGGTCCTCTGTGCACTTACACTTTACTTTTGCCACTGAAAATCAGATTTCACCTATTATTTGGCTAATCTTATGTAACTAGTCAGAGACAATTTTCATTTATCTATTCCTAAACATAAAGAATTCCTGAAATTCTTAATGTGCCTTCAAAAAAAAAAGCTTTTGTTTTTCCTTAAGCAAAGTCCAACTATACTATTTATGTGTGGATTTTATTACTCGCAGTGAAACCCGGGCAGATCTTCCCCTCTTTTTTTTTTTTGTATGTTGCTGCCAGATATGACAATATGCAATACAAAAGATGATGTAAATGATTTCTTTTTTTCCTCTAAAAATATCATCCACTTGTGAAATTCAGGTTGAGCAATGATTCTGGATTCAATTCCCAGGACTTTGGGAATCAACAAAAAGTTGCATTTGGAGTGTCAGTGCTATTTTCTCTTCTCTTTCCTCCCTATTTTTTAATTCTTATACCAAAAATGGATTAATAGAATCCAGGCTCCTTGTGAAGAGACTTTGTTTTCCCAGTGGCTAACCTTTAAACACTTGGTTTTAAGATGAAAGAGGGAAGGATTAGACTGGATATTGGGAAGAAATGTATCCCTTTGGGGGTGGTAAAAAATCTGGTTGCTTTTTAATCCCATTTTAGACAGATTTGTGTTATGTTGCTCAAGGGTAACCACCTAAAATTTTGTCATTTCTACTGCTCAGGCTTCCTTTCTCTGCCCTGCCTAGAACTTATTCTGGCATCAGCAGAAATATACTAATTTTTGCAAAGTTAGAGTTAAATTATGTGCTTTTTCTTGGAAGGTTAAAATAATATCCAGAATTCCTTTTTTTAGTAGACTGAGTACAATTAAAATTCAAGTTTCAGGTAAAACAGAAGTGTGAAGGGAATTGCTTGGAAAATCTAAAGATGTTTGGGGCTGAATATTTAAAAACAATGCTCATGGCTTGCTTTCCATCAATTACTTAAGAATTAATCAGCTTTGGGAAAGTGAACACACAAAATATTTGTAAGAAATCTCAGAATCAGATGCAACATTTAATTTTAAACTTGGAAAAATAAAAGCTTTTGTACAGGGAAAATACTTACTTTGTTTACCAGCTCTGCCATACCCTCTATAGAGAAAAGAATAAATTTTTAATCTCTTTTATCATATTTTTATGGCCTTTTCTGCTGTCACCAAACTTCAGTCTGTTCTCATCTTGCTGTCTTGACGACTTCAGCACTTTTATTGTTTTTCCATTTTCTCTTTTTGCCTCTAGACCACAAGCCTTTGTTTGCCTTCCAACAACATAATTTAGTTTTTATTTCTGCTTAATTGTGAAATGCTTGTTGGTGGTTATGGGAATGTCCAGCCTGCAGGGAAGGCTCCAGGGAAACCTTAAAGCCCCTTCCAGTGACAAAAAGGGCTCAGGAAGAGCTGGAGAGGGACTTTGGACGAGGGCCTGGAGTGACAGGACAAGTAGGAATGGCTTCAAGCTGACAGAAGGTGGGTTCAGATGGAATACTGGGGGGAAAAAATAAATCTTCCCTGTGAGGGTGGTGTGGTACTGGAATGGACTTCCATGGGAAGCTGTAACTGCCCAGTCCCTGGAAGTGTCCAAGGCCATGTTGGACAGGTTTGGAGCAATCTGGGATAGTGGAAAGTGTTTCTGCCCATGGGACACGATGGTTTTTAAGGTTCCTTCCAACCCAAACCAGTCTGTGAATCTGTGATAATCAGGACTTTTATGAACACTGGAAATGGTGATTTCTCATAGGGACCAAATGTTCAAAGTGTGTTCCTTACAAAACTTAAGATGCAATTTGACTTTTCCGTTGCAATATCTTCTGTTTGGCACAGGTTCCACTGGGATTATCTCAATGTGTGCTCCTCTATACACAGCCCTGGCAGCCGCCCCCCCTCATTCCCACGCCTGAAGGGTTTTGTAAGGTAACAACTCCCCCACGGCCATGACACCAGCTCGTACTTCCCCATGACGTCATCACACGCGACACCGATGCCCGATCCTCGCGGCCCTGCGCCCCGTCAGTCCTGCGGGATGGCGGGAACCACCCTGCAGGTCCCCGAGCGCCCGTGAGGAGACAACAATAGTGGAGCCTCCCCGGCCGAACCGCAGAAAAGTCACTGATAAACACCGCCCCGCTATTGCGCCGCTCCGCGGGGACTACAAATCCCGGCGTGCCCCGGGGCAGCGGTGCACGGAGCCCGCTGATTGGTCCGCGGGCGACAGCGCAGCGCAGGCGCCCCCACGTGGCGGCTCGGCCGGGCCGGGAGCCCCCGGGACAAACCAGGACAACCCAGCTGCCCCTTGCTCCCTTCCACTCCCCTGCCACGGGCCTCACCCGGGCTACCTGGAGGGAGGCCGTGCTGAGTCTGGTGACTGGGAACGAGGCCAGTTGCTATGGTGGTTCCCCTTCCCTTCCCTTCCCTTCCCTTC
>VWYI01034194.1:142445-252510 GCA_013399455.1 Anthoscopus minutus
CCCGAACCTTCCCTAACCTTCCCGAACCTTCCCAAACCTTCCCTTCTCCATTCTCCCTTCCTTTACCTTTCCTTTTCTTCCCAGTTCTGATGTACCCTGCCTAGGAAAGGCAAATGGCTCCAGATGGCTATCTTTTCTCCCTGCACCCCTCTTCCAACTCTCTGCCTGTCTCCTGACACCCTTGGCCCGGGATTTTCCCTAGTATCCCTATTCCTCTTGGTCACTTCCCTCCCCTCTCCCCTTTCCATTCCCTTCCCCTCCCAGATCAGGGTGAACAGGAGGAGTGCTAGGACACAGCAGGGAGATTCCTCCTTTTCCAGGCAGCCTCTGGCAGGCATGTGATGTGGAAGTGTCAGTTGGAAGAGTGCTGGCAGTTGTGACCAGCCTCTCAATGCCCTGTTTGTTAACAGTAATCTTAATGCTGGAACATGATGGGAATGTTAACAAAGTTCCTGGAATCTTCATGGAGGGAGCTGTAAAGGACAGCATCCCTCACAGAGTAACTGAACTGAAATTACAGCTTATTAACCTTTCATTTATTCCCTGATTTATGGTATAACACAAGTTTTTGCAGGTGAAATAAAGATGCTTTTTAAATTAATCATGACGTTCTTAGTTTGGTTCTTGCAGATATCAGGCAAAGCACGTTGTCTGAAAATGGAATGTTACCTCATTCCCCAGGAGGAGGATGAATAGCGATGGTTGTCATGTGATGGCTGGGAAGAGATCCCACCCACTTCCCAATTCCTCGCCCTCGAGGCTTGGTTGCTTTTGAGATGCTGTTGCTGAATCCCGATGCACCTGACAGGGAAGCAGGAACTGCCTGAAACAGAGATCTGTCTGGTTTTGGTGGAGTGTTATATGGGGAAAGGGGTAGAACTGTCTTCTCCCAGCCACTTCTGAAGGACCTGGAACAAGAAGAGAAAGTTTCCAGCTGATATGAAGTAATGGTGGTGTCACTTTCTCTTCCTATTCCTCGGTCTCTTTGTGCACTGGTGCTTCTCATGCTGGATGGGGCTGTAAAACACAGATTATCAGTCTCCTTCCTCCTTCTTTTCCAACTTCTGCAATTCCCAGCTGTGTTCCTATCCTTGTCACTGTAGGCCTGTGAAGAGGCTGTGTGACAGTTTACGTTGAAGTAAGTTTAGGAAGTGCTCCTTTCTCTGGACTGAGCTGCTTTCCTGGCCTCTGGAATACTGCGAGAAGGGATTGAACCCTTCCCACCTGAGGAATTTTGTGGTGACAAAATTTTTCACCACAGCAAGGATGGTGATTCAAAGGAGAAGAGTTTCCGTCAGAAAACTCTGGAAGTGGATGTTTTCTCCTGTCCAAGGCTTACAATGTCCCTGTTCCTCCTGAAATATCTGTATCTATATTTATATTTTATACTGATATTGATATTTATATTTATGTGGAGAGCAGTAGGGCCTGGTGACTCCAGGCCCTACTTCTGAGTAGATCAGAGTAGACACAGGCAGGGAATAAAGTGGGAATTGCCTTTTCAAGGCAGAGTCCACTGCTAGTTAAACCAGGCTGAGGCAGGGATACAGGCACTCAGGAATTCCAATAAAAGCCTGGTAGCTTTTTTTGTGTGGTCATGCTGAGTCTGCTGGTCTTGATTGAAAAAAGTTTCCTGGATTAAGTAACAATGCTGCAATTCTGCCTTCTTTTTTCTTCTTAGAGACTTTGTTTTCCTTGGTGACCTCAGAGATCACTAAACCTTGTGGTTTTAGCATCCCTCTCCCTCCCAGGCTGTTGTTTCAGCTGATGTCAGACCATTGCTCATCTGCACCTCCTGACTGGAGGAATGCTTTGTCAGAGAACTCTTCCCTTCTGGGACTGACTGGACATCCTCCCTGCTCCTCGGGGTCTTGGCATCTTGCTGAAATTCTCTGTGATTACCCTTTGCCCTCAAGTCGCTGACCTCTTCCGTGTATCTCGTAACTCTGGAGCTTTCAGACGCATCCGGTGGCCAAACCAGCCCTAGAAACTGGTCCAAAATGCTGTTTTCTGCTAAATTCATGGCCTGCAGAGACACTCTAAGGGGTCAACAAGGTGGCTAGAGAAGGAAAAGAGACAAACAAGGTGTGGGGGTGTTTGTGTGAGGAATGCAGCCTTTTTGGCTGGGGGAATGTTTCATTTTTTTCCTCCGAGCCTGCTGTCCTTTCTCAGAGGCTTTTAGAAGGAACCAAAAGCACCAAACACCAGGCAAGGAAGGGCCTAGCCTGTGCTCAGTGTGTGTGGAGCAGAAATATTTCTTTTTTTTTTTTACTTGTCAGACTGGAAAGTTGCTGATTTGAGTTTCAGTCTTGGTCATCGCTGCCTATTTAGGCAGGTTTGTAGCCATGCATGACTGAGCAAGCTACTCATAGAGCAACTGGGTGGAAGATTCCTGAGGCCAGGCAGAGCATTCCTCTGGCTGCTGTCTGAGGAGAGTCTGAGGGCTTTGCCTCCACAGCTTCTAGTGGGAGCATCCTCCCAGGACACTGACCACGAGCCCAGAAGGCCAAGGTGGTCTGCCTGGGGTTAAGGGCTCTGCCCAGTCCAGCCGAGCATCTGAAACAGCCACGTGTGATTGCTGAGGGGTTCCTGTGGCTGCCCTTCCCAGTTATCTCCCTGAACCATGGAGTGGGCGGCCACTCTGTCACTGCTTTATTGCCTGCTGGAATGCTGATATCTGTGGGCATGGCCCAGCATCTGCTGAGCTGAACACAACGACTTCAACGCGGTTCTGAAGTCCAACCCGATTTAAAGCGCCACAGCCATTTCTTGCTCCCACAGAGATTATTTTCCCTGTTTTATTTCTCTCTCTGCTCAATTTCCTGGCATTCCTCCCCCGCCCCCAATTTGTTCAGTGTGCAGGGAAAGCACTGCTGGATGGCTTCCCCACCTTGAGGAAGGAGCTATGTCCAGCTCATCCAGAGGTTACTTTGCAGGACAACACACTTCAGCACTGCCAGCACTGCTCCACAAGCAGCACAAAAGAATTAGGCCCAACTTGAGCCCCTTGAGCTCCTTTTCAGTATTTTTACTTTGACAACAAGTGCCTGAAAGTGGCTTAGGAGGAAGTTACACCCAGCAGGAAAGGTTGAAGTGGGTGTGGAACCTGTGGAGTTGTGGCTGCACCTCTGCAGGAGCCACAGGAGTGTTTTCAGTGTCCTAGCACAGCACAGCAGGAACAAGCTTTTCCAAGGGAAAATTCTCCCATGCCTTACCTCTGCTGAGAACATCCCTGTACATCGATTTAATTCCTTCACTTCTTCTGGATAAACCATGGAATGAGCTCCTGGAGAGATGGACGTACTCAGCAGCTTGGGGGTACCCCCTCCCCGCCCATCCTGCCCAACAGAGATCAGCCATGGGCCACTGCATGTTTTTGTGGTGTTTTATCAGGCTGCTGCATGTCCTTTAACTGCCAGCTCCTTGTAAAAGCTTGTTTCTTCTCCTCATGCTTGAAAGCATTTGCTGCTCATCCTTTCTTGGGTGGCTGAATATAAAAGCAGCCTCTTCTGAGAGATTAGTGTCTGCTCAAACTCAGTGCTGCACTGAATCCAAGGAAAGCTTTTGTGCATCCTCACAGAATTACCTGATGGCCTCGGGGGGACAAACCTGTTTGTCTCTTTGATTCTCAAGTAAAACTTCTTAAAAAAAACCCATTTCATCTGTGCATCTAGAATCAAAACTGCCTGGTGATCCATGAGAGCTTGAACACTCACCAGTGTTTTCCAGGGGAATTCATGATGAGAAAGGAGGTGATTTTTGTTGTGCATTGAGAAATTTCCCTGTACTTGTTGACTTTAGATGAGTGGTCTGTTTGCAATTTTTGTACAGTATTTGAAGAAAAAGTTCAATACAACAGAAATGGGACAAGAATGATCCCCACCCCCTTGTTTTTAACACTCTGTAAATCTGAAAGAGAGAAAAGAAAAGGTGAATGGCACCACGGGAGGATCATGACAGTAGAGCAAATGTTGTGGATTGTGGCCTGTGGTGGAATGTCAACATCAAACTTATTGTGGCTTTTGCAGCTTAGCTAATCCTTGTTGTGAAAGCTTCTGTATGTGCACCTGGGGTACAGGCCCCTTTGAAATTAGGGATGGAGCTTTTCCCTCACAGACAGTGGAGTCAGTCTGGAAATTAGTTTAAAAAGGGATGATACATCCAAGTAAATTCGCCAGTTCCTGCTTCTGGCTATGAGAGAATTACTGTATTAATAACATTGGTTTTCCTCACTCTCTTGGCTCTAAGTGTATTTTTACAAGGCTTGTAAAAGAAATAAAAATAAATTAAAGGATATTCTGGGCAAATTAGAGAATTGCAATCTCCTACATCATTTTGTTCAGACTGTGTGTAAAAATATTCCAGAGAGAAAAAAATCCTAAGTCACAACTTAGAAGAAGTTTGTCTGTCTAAAGAGGGTTTTATATCCCTTGTCTACAAAACCTTGTAGTACAAAGCTACAGATGATTCTGTGCATGGGACTTTTTGCGTGTCTAAAAACAGCTTCGTGTTCAGTCTCCAAAGCAAATTTCCCGGCAGAACTTCAAACATCCTTTGTCTGTCTCCTTTTGGAGAGTGTTTCCAGGAACCAGCAGCTCTGTGTACCCCAGTCATTTGCATTCTGTGCTGTAAGTACCCAGTGAAAACTCGTTGCCTAAATCCTAGGTTTCCCACTTGGAAAAATTTGGGCACGTAAAAGAAACAAAATGAAAAGTTTGCACCGTATGTTTCGCCCAAACAGCGACAAGAAGGAGTTTTCAGTTAAACTCCCAGAGCAAGTGGAGCCCAGATGTTTTCAGTAAACTGCTTTCAAAACTCACAGTTGAGACCAGTGTCAAATTTCCAGGCACATGACCAACTTTGGAGCCAAGTTTAGCAATGCTTTTGTGTTTACATAAAGCCTAGAAGCTGAATGACACTGAAATTTGTGGATGGAGTGGAGGTTCTCCATAACAAATATTTGACTGGATTCTCTTATTTACAGGACTTTGAGCTTTGGGAAGAAAAAAAAAGGTTACTATATTTTTGTGGATTTTTTTAATATTTTGTGGATTTACATTTCAGGCATCTTCAGCACTTTCTTGCTCACTGGAATTGGAACAGTTGTTGATTTTTAACTGGGATCTGTTATTATTCTGGTCATTAAACCAGCATGGCAAAATCAAGTGTTTTAAAGCTAGAGGTGAACCATTTCTACAGGTGATAAATTAAATTTGTGCCTTCCTAGGCATTCTGGCTCTCTGGTCACACCAAGGCAGCCCTCTTGTTGAAGGTCTAACTGGATGCCTAAGCCACATGCCAAGGTTTTTGCTCAGGGACTGTAACAGCAAAAATGTCTCAGAATTTACTTTGGGCAAATACTGTCCAGTACATTAGAGTCCTAATTTCTGCCCCTTTGGAGAGGTAATGCATGAGAAGGGCATAGGTAAAGTCAGGATAAATTATATTAAAATGGGGGTAGGGGTCATGGAAACTTTCCCTTTGGGTGTATCTTGATCTCTGACCTAATAACCTTCTGTATCATATGCAGACACTCACCAAAGAAGCTCTGATTAGTTTTGCATGCTTAAAACTCAGTTTTACTATCCCTAAATTGGCAGATTTTGGGGTCTGTTCCTTGTGTACAGTAGCTAAGCTGTAAACAACAAGAGGGCTTGCTCCATTCTTTCTGATGGGATATCATCCAAGGGAAAACAGGGATTGTCTTCAACAATTTGAAGCTTGTGTAGGCAGACAATACTCTGTTTTTGCCTGTGGGCAGCATGAGCATGCCTCTACTTCAGCCCAAGAAAGTAGCTGAGAGGGACATGAATTCAATATCCGCACATGCTGCCGAGAGGATGGGATAGGCTTTAGGCAGCTGGCAATGCTGGGGGATAAAAAGATAGTAAAATAGGGGAAGAATTTCTTCCTAAACTGTAAAGATTTTTTTTTTTAAAGAACTTTACAGGCATTCTTGGGAAGAAGCCTGCTAAAAGTACCGCCTTACTCAGGCTCGGTTTTTCATCAAGTGACTTTCACATTTAGGAGGGAATTTTTCCCTGCAAGGGTGGTGAGGACCTGGGACAGCTTTCCTAGAGAAGCTGTGGCTGCCCCATCCCTGCAAGTGTCCAAGGCTAGGAGGGACGGGGCTTGGAGCAACCTGGGATAGTGGAACAGGATGATGTTTAAGGTCCTTTCCAACCCAAATAATTCAGGGATTTCATTATAAATGCATTTTCACGAAGATCAGCACAAGTTAAAATGAGGCCTGACCCGAGCCATGAGGAAACAATATGAAGTAAAGTCGAAATTAAAACAGTAATTTGAGAGAGGAAAGATCTGGGAATGGCTGAACCTAATCCCGTATGAGAGCAGAGTGGTGAATCCTTCACCTTGGTTACCAAGACATGACCCCGGTGGCTGTGCAATCCCATGTTTCCTCTCCTGCCCACATAAAACTGCTGTCATCAAACACAACGTCTGTTGTGCAATTGCAGAAAGCAGAATTTGGGACTTCCCTAATCCTACTGACGTATGGTCACGGGTGGCACAGACTGTCCGAGCTGCAGAGGAAATATTCCCGTAACAAACTTTGCAGTTAGGGAGGTTTGTTTGGTGTTCCTGGTGTGAAGACAATCCACTGTGAGCACATTAATAAAGAAAAAAAAATTTTAAAAAGAGTCTGCCCAGCAGCTACTTTTTTTTTTTTACATAAGCATTTATGTGGGAGGAGAACAGATATGAAATGTACCTGGCAGCCTGCTGAAGCATAGGTATGACCCATGTTATCTTATAGATGTTAATTACTTATGATGGTTAACCGACAGGAGAAGCAGAGAACCCTGAAACAAAGGGAGGCCGAGGCTCCCTGTTCCCTCCAGGGCATTTGGAGTGTCTGGAAAAGTGCTCTGGTGCTGCCTTTTACCAATACACAGGCACATGTGCAGTCACGAGCAGGCTATCCCATAGTGCCAGGAAGGGTCAAAGAGCACATAAAAATGTGTAGAAAGAAATGGTGAGAGGAAAACAATTATTTAATCTGAGTTTATGGTCTGAGTACATACAGGAAAAAATATTTAATCTGAGTTTGCAGGCTCAATCTGAAGAGGAAAAATTATTTACTATGAGTTTAGGGCTCAGTAAATTGTATTTTTGATGGATTTCAGCAGGAACATTGGATTGGGAAAAAACAGGGCTGAACATTGGCTTTGGAAAACCCAAGATTATTAAAGTGTACAGTTAAAGCAGTTTCTATTCCCTTGTAATCTAGAAACTAAAAGACTCCTGTGCTTGCTGTAAATTTACTAATTTACTGAATGACTGAAGAACCAGATATTTATTGAAAATACGTGACGGCACACACCGAGTGACTGGGATAGCACTAAAAGCAGCTGAAATAGTAATCTCATTACAGCAGGTTCAGTTTTTGACATTTGGTCTTCAATTTCTGGATTTAACTTGGATTTTAGGAACTTTTTCTTTGCATGGAGAGGGCAGTCAGGCATTGGCACCAACCGCCCGGGGCAGTGGCAGAGCCCCCGTCCCCAGACGGATGTAAGACGTGGGACACGAGTTGGCGGGGGCCTTGTAAGCGTGATCGAGGGGAAATGGCTGGAGTTGGCGATTTTTGGGGGGATTTCCCAATATGGCCCACTCCATGATGGACACCACCAGCGCGGTGGGAAACGGGGGCGCGCGCGGGCCCCGCCCCGATGTGGGCGTGGCCTGGGCGGGTGCTGAGTCACTCTGGGCCAGCAGAAGGGCGCCTAGACGCCCCGCCCCTTCCTGGGGGCGTGGCCTGGCGCGTGGTGGTATAAAAGGCAAGTCGGCGGGCCGTCGAGCCTCACAGCGCGTCGGCGGCGGAGCGAAGCGGGTTCCTGCGTCAACAGTGCTTGGACGGAACCGGCCGCGCTCGGGCCCGCCGCGCCCCCCTCCCTCCACCACCGCCCACACAGTCACCACAACACCTACCGGAGCACCCCAGCCATGGCAGCGCCCCCCTCTCAGGTGCGCCAGAATTACCACCAGGACTGCGAGGCCGCCGTCAACCGCCAGATCAACCTGGAGCTTTACGCGTCTTACGTGTACCTCAGCATGGTGAGGGTAGCGGGCATGGCGGGGTGAAGGAAGGGTCGTACGAGGGATAAAGGGGCTGCACACGGGCCTTGCCCTGCGGGGGGGGTTCCTGGGTGCCGGGCGGTGCCTGCGGGCCCAGCTCCTCCTCCTCCTTTTTCTCCACCTCCTCCTCACTCTGCCTTCAGGCCCGTCTGGGCCGTCCCCTGGGTGTAGGTGAGCCCCTTTTATCTCGCCTGCTCCGCGGGCCCCGCGGCCCTTGCCCTTGGCGTCCCCGTTATCAGCCGCGCTCAGCGCCTCGCCGGCGCCAATGCCCTTGGGGCCGGGCTGGGTGGCGGGAGGTGCCTAATGAGTCCCTTGGAACCTTTCCTGCAGGCGTGTTCGCCTCCCAGGCTCGAGTTTTCCTTCAGGAATCGGTAGGGATCCGTGGTTTCCTTGGGCTCTGTGTTTACATGCCTCATTTTGCCGGAGGTGCCTGTTTTAGCCCTTTCCTGACCTCTGTGCAGCAATCCTGGTGCTTTCGGCGTTCTCGGAGATTGAGACTTCCTAGTCACGCTGTGCTATGTTTTGGCACGTATTTCGCAGCTTTTTTTCTGTTTTAATTTATTTCTGAGCCTTGTTTTGAGCCTCTGTTGATTGTGGTACACAAGCACCAGTCTCTTGCTTTGAACCTCCAGGCCGCTGGTTTAACAGCAGCGAATTCTGTAGTGGGTTGGTAAATAATTGGCAGCTGATACAGAACTTTCAATTGAATCCTGGTAATGGCTCTGACCAAGGAATAAACAAACTGTGTGACAGGTTCTAACTGCTATTACAGGATTTTTTGGCTTTCAGAAAAGTAGTTGCTGTTGAGTTCATACTGTAGTTCAGTTTATCTCTTGTATTTTAAATGTGACTTCTATTTTCCCCCCCAAAAAAATTGAACGTGTACTCCTTAGTCTAATCCCTGGAAAGCCTAGGGAAGCAAGAGAGCTTTGTTGCAGAAGTACCTAAAAGTTCTTAGCTTACCCTTACCTGGTGTTGCAAGTCAAGAGTTTCACTTGCAAATGTGATCATTGTAAACAAGCTCAGGCAAACAAAGGGAAGATTTCTCCTTGAAAAAAATGGCTTTCCAGGGCTGCAGTTTAATGCTGCTCAGAATGCGTTAACTAAGGGCTTTCAGGGGTTTTTTTTTTGTTTCTGTATTCTCAGAACTGAGCCAAGGACACAAACACCATTTATTTGTGCCCTTGGTAGGGATATGGGTTAAAATTTAATCCTAGCTGGAAAAATCTAATGATACTAAGGGGAGAGTTGTTCCACACTGCCTTGCTGGTCTGGGTTTGGACTGCAGCCATCTTGAAGCAGAGGTTTAGAGCTTGTGAACTCTTTATTTTTCAGTCCTACTATTTTGACCGGGATGATGTGGCCCTGAAAAACTTTGCTAAGTACTTCCTGCATCAGTCCCACGAGGAGCGGGAGCATGCTGAGAAGCTGATGAAGCTGCAGAACCAGAGAGGTGGGCGCATCTTCCTGCAAGACATCAAGGTGAGCTGGGCGTGGAAGGGGATGAATTTTCCTCTGGGTCCTCCCTAGAATGTGCAGCAGCTGACACTGGAGAGGCACAGTAATTTGTGTTGTGGAGCAATTTGATTATTTGTGCTGATTGACTAATAAAAAAAGTACTTGTGTTAGGAGAAGGTGCTGAGCCCGGGGTTGTTTGCTGTGGGGTGAAGGCAGAACCAGAAGGCAACTGGTTCATCACCATTGTTAAATTTGACACTGAGCAGAGCACTGTTTTGAGAAGTGGGACTTGAAGGGTTTGCTCAGTTCTGTTCCCAGGGTGCACATCAAATTTTTGACTTTGCATAAATGCCTAAACTTGGTCTAAACCAGCTTTGAGAGTGATTTAAAGACTCTCCACCCTGCTGGTCTGTGGGTTCTTACAGAAAACATGTCCTGTGCTTTCCCCTTGCAGAAGCCAGACCGTGATGACTGGGAGAATGGCCTGACTGCCATGGAGTGTGCCCTTCACCTGGAGAAAAACGTGAACCAATCACTGCTAGAACTGCACAAACTGGCAACTGAAAAGAACGACCCACACGTAAGTGCATGCTGAGGCTCAACATGGCTGTCCAAGGATGTGTCTTTTAATTGTGTGGCTTTAGGGCTCAGCTGTGTGTCCTTGGTGTTGATACAAGTGAAAAAGGTGTGAACCAGGGGTGTGCAGCCCTTCCAGAGTCCTTTGATGGTGGGGTTATTGCTGTCCTTCCAGGAGTATTTTTAAGGTGGCAGGAACCTGCTTTATTCCCTCTGAAGTGTGTCTGTGAACAGTCTCTATGAGACAGTCTCTGAGGGGGTTGAGTTTCATGTTTGTAAGGCTTTTTGTCACAAGGCTTTTTTGCCACAAAATTCCGGAGCTACTTTGGAATATTAAAAGCCCTGATGTTTCAGAACAGTGTCTGAAAACAGAGTTCTCCTCAAATGGAAGTTTTTGGCAAGGCTGGATTGAGGCTCTGCTTAATATCAGGAAGAGATTAATATGGGTGAGAATCCAAGCACTCTTGGGAGTGTCCTGCCTAAGTTAGGACTCATTAAAACAAAACCAGAGGTGTAAATCCTCACTGCTTTGAGCTTGCTGTGCGTTTGGGGGTGTGCCAGTCTGTTCAGGAGCTTGGCTAATGCTTCCTGCAGTGAGGAAGAGGAGAGGCTTCCTGAGCTGCCTGGCTCTTCAGGGTTCTGGAGCAAGTGAGCTTATGTAAGCCTGGGTTACTTTGATCTTGTTCTGCAACAAAACTAGAGGCTGCTTCCTTTCAGCTTGGAAATTCCGCATCCTCTCCTTTCCTTAGAGCTTCAGTAGGATTTCAGGTCTGAATTTAAATCTCTGGTCTCCCTTTCAGTTGTGTGACTTCATTGAGACCCATTACCTGGATGAGCAGGTGAAAGCCATCAAGGAGCTGGGTGACCACGTGACCAACCTGCGGAAGATGGGGGCCCCCAAATACGGCATGGCAGAGTATCTCTTCGACAAGCACACCCTTGGGAACTGTGACAGCTGAAGCCTTGCCAAGAGCCATGCTGTGGGTTTCAGTGGGACTCCTACTTCCTGTCCAGCCATGCATGCAGCTTCAGCTACCTAGATAAACAGTTCCATACTCTGTACCAAATATCCCCTCTTTCTTTGTGTTTTATGTACTACCCTCCAGCCAATAAAGTGACTTGGTTCCAGCTGGCTTTTCCTGTTTAGTTTGGAGGGGGCACAGGCAGCTTGCAGTGAAGGCTGTGGGAGGTCAACTTCTCATGTGACACGGGGGATTTGCAGCTGCTGCTGAATGCAGAAGTGGGAGAACCTCTGGTTTCTTTAAAGTCCTAGCAGGGAACTAAAATGAGGAAATTAAACCAAGGTCCTGGGCTTGAGCCTTGCTTTTATTTTCTGAGGGTGGGCAGTAAAAATCAGCTGAATGGTGTTTGCTGTCATTCAGCTTTCTCTGAGCACTGTCAAATCCAGGGTGGTGGATGTGGAACTTGAGAAGGAACCCATATGCTGGGTAGATGCTGCAGCTGTCTGTGCTGGCAGGCAGAGTGCCTTATTCCAGTAGTGAAAAACACTAGCCAGACAGGACTGAAAGATGCACTGTGGGTCTGCATCACAAATGAGATTTTCTTCAGTCCCTTACTTTTCCCTGGAGTATCTTAGGAGTGCAAGTCCTGCCTGAGGAAGGACTCAAGTTCTCATTCTTGCTGTGAGGAGGAGGGAAGTATCCACATTAACTGTGCTCATATTCTGGGCTATGCCTGGCTAGTCAGGCTGGTACCTGCAGTATTTTAACACTTGAAATCTTTCTAAGGTTTGGTTTACAGATTGGGTTTTTTTGGTGCTTTTGTTGCAACACGAGTTGTGCCTGCTGCTGTAGCTGAGGCCAGGAGCAGCATATCCTTAGTGCTGGTTTTAGCCCAGCTGCATGTCCAGCAAGCACACCTCTGTTTAGGTGAGTGCCAGGATAAGGCAGGTATCCCATGGATTCCCCTTGAGCTGTGCTAGTCCATCTGCTCTTCCCCTGGGCTTTCACTGGCCTCCAGGATCACCTCCATCAAGCCCACAAAGTCACCCTCCGCTAGGGAGATTCCAGAGTCATTGGGAGTTGGATTCTCTGCTCTCCTGGGCTCTTTGGGAGCTGGGAGGTTAGTGTTTCCATTGCCAGTGTCTCTCATGTTCCTGGAAACTTCTGAGTGCTGGTCTGGAACACTAGCTGCATCTTCCAAACTCAGGCTGCGAGCCTCAGGGCCCAGGCTGCCCTTTTGAGACCTTTCCAGCGCTGGAGAGGTGACGGGAGTGAAGGAGAAGCAGAGGGAGGTGTTGCCTCCAGGGGTTTTGTTACTGGGGGTGTGAAAGGTGCTGGAATGTTCCAAATTGGGAGTGGATGAGGCTGTACTCTCCAGATTTAGCCAGGGTGGGTGTGAGGCTTTGGAGCCCTTCAGGCTTTTGAAGCTGCCTTGCTTCTCATGCTCAGGGGGCTCTGGCACAAAGGGGAGTTTGGGGCTGTTGGATGCTGTTGACTGTGCTCCTGGGCTTCCTGTGGTGGCAGCTTCCCTGGAGCTGTTCTTTCCTTCTTCTACTGTCACAGCCATGGAGTCAGGACCTTTGCTCCGCTCTGTTGGCCAAACAAAGGTTTCTTTTGCAGCAGAGCCCAGGGAGCTCTGGCTCTTGTCTACATCGCTGGCCCTGGAAGGGGAGGCATTGACAATGACATCCCGAAGGGAAGTGGAGCATGCAGCGATGCTGGAGAGCGCTGGTGGCTTCTTGCGCCCTTGGCGTCGGGAAGGGAAAATCATGGGGATGGAGCTGATGGGTGTCTGTGGAGCGCTGTAGAACCCAGGCCTCTCGTAAAAAGGGGTGGATATGAAAGCATCAAACTCCCTTAGTTTTCCCTCTTCACTGTCCCACTGTTCCTGGGAGTCTCCCCTAGGCTGATTGATGCCACAAGGGCTTCCGGCCTTCCCCATGTCCTGGTAGGTATAATGGGAGAAGGGTGAAGCGGGATCTCCTCGCCGGCGCAGCAGGTTCATCCGGGAAGAGGACCTGGAGAAGTTCGGGGACTGGACACCCAGGAGGCGGCCCAGGTGTCCCAGCAAGGGAGTGGAGTGGTTGGCCTCCTCGTTCTCTTTAATTTGCTCCAGAGGCTGGAACTCCATCTCTTCCTTCTGCATGCTGGGAAAGGCAAAGTAGACTGTTATACAGCCACAGAGGGATGGGAGGGATCTCCTGGAGAGGCTGGCAGCACTGGGAATGCTGCTGCCAGTTGTAAGCCTCTCCCTGAATTGCCATTGCCCTCCCCCCAAAACAGAGATGCTCATCATACAGGTAAGTGAGAAAAAGAGGTTAGATTTATCCTTTTCCATGGAAAATGTTGGCTTTTGTGGATGAGCCTAAAAACTCCTCAAGTGTAATGTCCTACACAAGACCTGACCCAGGTGTTGCAATGCTTTGTCCCTGCATTCACCTGATGTCAAAAGTGGAGCCCAGGAAGGACGGGCGCTTGTACTCTGCCGTGGCTGCGGTGTAGGGTGGCTGGGGATCAGGCTCATTCCAGTACAGGTCCTTCTCCAGAATGGGTAAATCCTGGTGCATCTCATCCACTGCCATAAGGGAGACCTGTGGGGGACAGCAGGAATGTCACATGGAGAGAGCAGCCTTTTGTGTGCCTGTTATCGGGGGACAGAGAAACATAGAGCTGGAGGAAGCGGTGCAGCATGGAAGCCAGGCAAATGTCTGGGGTTGCTGTGGTTTCCTGTTACTTGGGTTGTTTCTCACACAGAGATTTGATTAATTGGAATGAAAATGGTGCCAAAGGAGACAGAAAAGCAACAGGCTCATTAGGACAGAAGGATGGGAGGTGTGGAGTTATTGCATGGCAGAAAGCAGGGGAGGGAAGCAAGGAGGGGAAGGAATGACTTGTCATTCAAAGGCAGCAGAGGACTGAAATGAACAGCCATCCCACATGCCAGAGCATGGCCTGAGGCTGCAGATAACCTCTGTGTACAAAGATACGCCAGAAGCCCCAAATTCCCTGGTGCAGATTGGGAGGATTTCTCCCATCATAGAAGTAGAGAGGCAGGGGCAGCGGTATTGCAGGAGAATTTGGTCACTGTCCTGCCTTGGTGTTCCTCTTCAGGTGAGGCTCACCTGGACAATCTTCCTCCCCTTTACCTGCAGGTTCCTGTCAATGAGCCAGTTGGCTTCAAAGTCATCGTCATCCTCCCCAAAAGGGTTGATGAGCTGCTCGGCCACCTGCATGTGGAGAGCACACAGCAAAGGTCACCATTGTCATCCCTGCCCCTTTCCCTGCAGGGAAAAGTCAGGTGTGATGTCCCTTGAATTCCAAGCCCTGTTTTAACTCCCAAAAGGGGGCGGGTTAAAAGTGGAGGCATCCCAGGGGCTGGGAGACACGGGAATTTATAACTCCCCCCTGCTCACACAACCCTCTTGCAACTTAAGGAGCTCCATTTTTCCCCCCTCTAATAAGGACCAAAGCCTAGGAAAAGCGCAGCTGGTGTCCAGAATGAGACAGTTGGAAAATTACAAAGTCCTGATAGTTCCCTCAGCCCCTCCTGGCTTCCTTTTGTTGCCCATAGATCAAACACAGCTGAGTTCCTGGTGAGCTCACACTGGGAAAAACCCTTGGCTGGGTCAGATTCCAGCTCCATCCATGTTTTCTTGGATTTACCTTCAACCAGCCAGCGTAGAAGAAGAATTGCAAAAACGTAAAAACAGGCACGAAGAGATCTAGCTCATGGCCAGGATATGCTTTCTCTGGATCCAGGAATTGCCTCCCAATCAGACAGGCCAGGAAGAAGCTGTAAACAGCCACGGTCACCACCTGGGAAGGACGCCAAGGGACACACCAGGGTAGCGTGAGTTCCCAGCATCTCCCTTCTGTTCCACTCCACACAGCTCCAAAGCCAGGCTCTGGAAAGCCTTGGATTCAGTTCTGTCAGGCTTTATGCAAGAGGATGCATTTCCCTGCAGAAAGCTATAGACATTCCCTTTTCCCTCCAGCTTTTACCTTCACTGTGTGCTGTCCTTGGAATGATATCTGTGCAGGTGTCACAGGCCAGTGGAAGCAGCAAGCACATGACATCCTGGATAGGCTGGAAGCTGTATCATGGCTCAGTCCATGCTGGCAGGCTGCTTCCAAGTCCAGGAAGGGAACCCTGGCATTGCTATTTGCTCCTTCCTTCCTGCTCCTCGTGCTGAGCTTTTATTAATATTTGCCTGCCTGGATTTCAGGCTGTGCTGAGCTTTGGCTTTTCCCTGTCACCACAGGACTGGAAAATCCGCCTTTTCAAGTTAAAAGTAACAAAGACTCTCACTTGGTCCCTTGATACAAACAAGGGAGTTCAAAACAGGAATACACCTTCCCAACGTGTTCCCCAATAACCTCCGGCGCTGCCAAAGCAGCAGCAGTAGGTCCTGTTTCATGGTGAAGGGCATCCCTGTTATCTGAGCAGCTGGATTGTAGAAGACAAAAGAGCAAAGTGGTGCCAAAGTGTCTGCCCGGGCTGATAAACAGCTGAGTGCACGCCTGGCATAACCTTCCCTGGATCTTGCCCAGGATGTGATCCCTGCAAGGTGGTGCAGGGAGTGTGTCTGTGTGTTCCTGTGCTTTTTATGGATCTGTGTGGATTTGTTACTCTTGGATAGAGGTTATTTCTGGAGAGGTGGATGTGTCTGAGATAGGGAAAGGAGGCTGGGCTGGGTACGTGCTGAGGTACCAATGGAAGAGAGATGATGTGTGCAGGTGGGGATGAAGGATTTAAGAGTATCCTGCATTTTTTATGGTGGGTCAGGTATGAAGCACTTCTACAAAGCTGAGAGAGCTGGAGTTGTTCAGCCTAGAAATGAGAAAGTTTTGGGGAGATTGTGGCCTTCCAGTACCTTAAAGGAGCTTATGCAAAGGAGGGAGAGCGACTTTTTACACAAGCAGATAGTGACAGCACAAGGAACAATGGTTTTAAACTGATAGAGGATAGGTTTAGGTTAGATATGAGGAAGCAATTCTTAACTAAGAGCGTGTGAGTCCCTGGCATAGGTTTTCCAGAGAAGCTGTGGCTGCCCCATCCCTGGAAGTGCCCAAGGCTAGGTTGGACAGGGCTTGGAGCAGCTTAGTCTAGTGGAAAATGTGCCTGGATGAGCTTTATGGTCCATTCCAACCCAAACCATTCCAGGTGTGGGTGTAAGGGGGGATGTGCACAGGCAGTGGTGGAGCAATGGGTGTGGGGATTCCTTTCTCACCTGGGTGTAGACCAGGGGGATGCTGATCCAGTCATATCCATAGAGTTTCCCGCACTGGCTGCGCAAGGTGTTGAGCTCCTGCAGTGGGGAAAAGGGAATGGTGTGTCAGGATAACTTCCCATCTCCTTGCAGAGCCTCTTCAGCACCACTGTCCTCCATTGCTCCAGCTCTTTCCCTTCTGCTTATACCTTCTCTGAAATGGGGGCTCAGTCTCAGCCTTGGAGAATTCCCTGCTGCCTGGGTGTCTCCCCCTGAGCCCAAGATCCCTTCCTAGCTCACTTCACAGCAGAGTTTCTCCTCACAAAATGAGCAACCAACAGATGAGGCAAAGAATGCCCTCAGGAGTATCCATTTCTCTCTCCTGTCTATAGATAAATATTCCAGAGGGAGATTTCTCTCTCTATGGGCAGATGAATTCTGCTCCAGGCAACAGAAACTATGTGACTTTCTCTGCATATGAATACCAAAAAGGAATAGCTGTTCCGGAGCCTTTTTCTGTGCAGCTGGGCAGGGATTGTTGCCAGGTCTTGCCTGTGGAGCAGGCATTGGCCAAAACTAAGAGTTTTTAATAGCAAAGTTTTCTACAGGACTGCAGTTGTTGAGGATGTTTTTGACCTCTCCTAGACTTCCAGATACATTCTTCCTTGTGGCTTTCCATCTATCCTAGGAACCTCCACTGGCATTGGCTGCTCTGGAATGTGTCAAGGACCTGCTTCACAGGTGGCTCCTGTTCCCCAGGATCTCAAAGACCTGCCTGTCCCCTCTGTCACTCACATTCAGGATGCCTTGGAGCAGCACACTGTCCCTGATCCTCCCATCATTCCTCGCCTTCACAGCCAGGTTGGAGAACCACACGCACGGGACCCAAAACTTGTTGTGGGGGGAATTCAAACTCTCAAACTTCTTGTGCTCTTCTGGTGTCATGAGGCCTGGATGGGAAAGAGCAGATGGGAGAAGGATGGACATAGGGGGCAGAAAGAACTGATCTGGTCTGAAATGAAAACATCTGAATCTCAGGTGGATGCCTTGGTTCTCCCTAAAAATCCCAGTAAAGACTCAGACCTTGGGGAGATATGCAGAAGGGTAAGTCTTCTTGTTAAAACATTGAGTGATAGACGGATAATGGGATTTCACTTTGGTTGTCTGATGCACATCAGATCAGAGCCATCAGGGAGATAAAGCACTGCTGAGGGTGCAGCTGCCTGGTGTCCATAGATACTTGTTGAGAATAGGATAATTTGTGTCCCTGAACTGCCTTTTCTTTTTAAAAGGCAAACAATATCACATCTCTGGATTACCATGGGAACCCAGACAATGTGGGCAGACTGGGAACTGCTATACCTCGAGGAGCACCTCCCAAGAAGATTCAGGGTGCCCAGCAGTTAAGCTTGGAGATGTGGGGCTCAAATTCCCACCAGCCCTGAGGGAACAGCACCACCCCATTTCCAAGGAACCTTTCCCAGGGCTCCCTGCCCCTAGAGGAGCAGCAAGGAGCAGTGCTGACCTGCCCTCACGACATGCTCCATGCTGGGGAAGCGCTTGTAGACGGCGGTGCTGACGGAGCGCAGGATCAGCACACTGACCAGGTTGCTGTAGCGCATCAGAGTGCGGCGCAGGAGCCTCCCATACTCATCCTCCCCATCCACATTGCAGGACACCAGGTTCATGATCCGGTCTGGCCATGGGATGCTCTCGTACTGAGCCCACCAGCGGGACACCACCAGGGCCACGTAGAAACCTAGAGGGGAGCTGAGAGAGTCAGCCATCTGAAAAGAGCTGCTTCCTCCCACTCAGTCTGCTCTCCTTCTCTTCTCCTGCTCACACAGGGATGGGTGCAGGAATGTCTGGAGAGGAATTCAGTCCTCCATGCTTTGCTTCATAGAATCAGAACAGTTTAGGTTGGAAGGGACCTTAAAGATTATCTCATTCCAACCCCCTGCTGTGGACAGGAACATCTTCCACTAGACCAGGTTGTTCAGAGCTCCACCCAGTGTGACCTTGAAAACTTCCAAGGATGAGGCAGCCACAAATTCCCTGGGCATATCTGGTGCCACTTGGAACTTGCCCTCATGTGCTGGGGGTCACTCACAGCTGTGACAATAAAGGGTACTTCCCACTTGAGGAGTTTTACAAAGGCAGAGGGAGGGACCTGCTCTGCCAGCAGAGCTCTGCTGAACCAAGAAGAAACGCTGTCCCATTCTCCTCCCTGCTGGATTCCAGACAGCTCCTTACCCAGCACGAAGGACACAGGGATTAGCTCGGCATAACTGTTGCAGTACAGTGCCAGCTTCTCGAACATCAGCCTTTGGCTCTCGCTCAGGATCAGCCTAAAAGGGAAAAACAGAAGCAGTTCTCCCTCTCCTTTCTCCTCTCTCCTTCCCTCCTGGAAGAGTCTGGCAAGGGCCTGTCCAGCAGGATCCTTGCCCCAGTTTTGTGTTTCTCCTGTGTCCTGCCCCAGGCCAGGCTGTGCATGTGAAGTTGCTCACCTGTAGACAAGGCTGATGGTGAAGTAGAGTGAGATGAAGATCAGGAACTCTGAGTAGAGCAGTTTGTAGATGCTGCCTTTCCACTGGAGGAGGAGCTGGGAGAAGGTGCCCAGGCGGGCATCAGCCACACGGTTGGTGTAGGTCACTGTCATCACAGCTTCTGTGCAGGCACACAACAAGCAGAACTTGCAGCTTGAGCAGGAGGAGGACACGGTAACATCCCAAGTGTCCCACCAAGCAAGATGGAAAGGAAGGAGAAAACAGACCGAGCTGAGATCAAAAGCCAGATAAGATGGAGGCAGCAACACAGAGAAGCGGGAGGCAATTGACAGCAGGCAATTAATTTGATGAGTTTGCCATCTTTTCTCTGCCCTTGAGCTGGTGGTAGTGACCAAGGATGTATTTTCTGGTGGATCCCTTTGATTTTAGTGTTTGATTTTTGTCAGCATTCAAGTGGGTCTGGTTGGTTGGAGAGGACAAAGCCCATGTGCCACCCCCTTCCACAAAACATTTGTGGTAATCTCAGGGTCACAAACTCCAAAGTTGATGCTTGTCCCTATATTTCTTAATATAGTTTTTGTTCCAAATATGTTTCTGTAAGCCTACTTGCTGGGAAACATCTTCCTGGAATACTGCTGGGAAGAAAAACCCAACCCAAAGGAAAGGAAAAACCCCAGAAAGATTTCTTAGGACTGATCCAGATGAAGGCATCCCAGCAAGGATAGCTGTCTGCACTCTGCTGGTCCTAGTCCTGCAGGCAGAGCAGCCTTCCCTGTTGGAGATCTATGGGATGGAGTTTGGCCAGGTTCACAGGGCCCAAATTCCAGCAGCTCCACCTCCCCCCTCCTTCAACCATATGTTGCACAATAAATCACAGTGGCTGAAAAATAGGCATTCAGGTTTGTAAAATGCTCCCCAGATATGCAGCATCCCCATTTCACTTCTAGTCTAATTTGCATAAATAATTCTTTATAATCAATTAATAATCAGACTCATAGTTGCATAAACCTGAATTTATTTTAAAAACACCCCAACAAACATCAAGACACCAGTATTATCCATGCCAGGCAGATTGGTGAATAATTTCTTGGGTTAGAAATAATTATCCAGTGTGAAACTATTGTTATTTCTGAATCCTGATGTCACCAGGCATTGCTATTTAACAGAGGTAATAATGATTATGGGGCCTTGGGCTCTTCCCTGAATGATGGGGATGAAGAAGCTCTTCAAGGGATAGTTCACACCCTGAAACAACTGAAGCCAGGTAAGTTTGAGCCCATGTTCCTCATTTGTTTCTCATTTAAGCATCCAGTGGAAGATTTATTCTTAGGTGGGGACAACTCAGGTCCCAGTGAGCTGCTCCTGTGAAGAAAACCAGCAAAGTCTGGATTTTCAGCTATTTCAACCAAGCAGCATCTTTGTCCTGGGTTTGGTTTTTTGGTGCTGCTCCTCCTTTTGGTTTCCCTGTTGTAACTCAGGTCCATGAGTCCCCTCTTAAGGGTGATAAAGAGGAGCAGAGCTGTCCCTGTCCCCAGCTGCACAAATGCCCATTTCAGTAAATCCTCATGCCCATTCCATATGGATTTCTGGGCACAGAACTTGGAAGAGTGGGTTTTAACTGTCCCAGAGGTTGCACACATGGGCTGTCCAGAAGAGAAAAGCGTTCCCAAAACCCCATACATTTTTGAGGCCCCTTACACAAAGCTGCATCTTTGGGCTTTGGGGCTCGAAAGTGCTCAGGGAGATTCTTCATTGCGTAATTCAAATACAGATTCCCTTTTTTACCAAAGAAGGAAAACTCCAGCTCTTGTCCATGTGAATAATGGATGTCGCCCACCTCTACTCCGTTCTTGTCCCATATGGGATATGGGGCTTTTCCCAGTGCTTTTCCCTCCAGCCCTGAATGGTTAAGGCACCTTTCTGCCCACCTGCCAGCCTGTGCTGGGCTACCCTGGGATGTCACTGGGCAGCTGGCACGTTCTATTTGTGGCTGAGGTCCGTGGTGGGAGATGGCTCACTGGCACACCAGGGTCGGGATGGGCAGAAGAGCCCACACAGGGAGCTGCTGCCTGTCACTGCCTGCATCCCCTGCTCATCCCTCTGGACTAACCAATACACCTGGAAGCTGACTGACCTGGAATTCACTTGTGGGAGCCCACAGCAAGCAAGATTCTGGGACATCAGCTGCATCACCCACCGCAAACAAACCCGAACAGGTATCGCAAAGACGGGCGACGAGCAGACAAAGCAGAGGGACGGAGCCAGAGGAGGTCACAGATAGGCAGGAAGATGGATCTCTGCGGGAGAAAGTGATCCTCCTGCTGCTGTTAGGAGGACCAGATACTCACAGTCATGGGTTCCTGAGCCGTGCTGGAGGCTGGGGAGGTTTGGTCCTGCACGTGTCCCCGCTGGGTCCTTTGTGGTCCGGGGCACCACCCACCTCCTTGTGCCCCCTTGGCTCATAGGTGGATTGGACCTGCCCCACACAGTGTGCTAAGGAGCCTGAGACCCGCTTGGGATCTGCAGCCGGTCACTTGACGCCGTAATCCCTCCTCATTACAAAAGAGACTGTTGTCTTTTGCCCTGTTCCCTCCTAATCTTCTGAGTAAGCCCTGCGTGTTTATAGAGGCGGCCGGAGGAGGGGGAGGCAGGGCTGGCTGCTCCGCTGCTGCTAACTCCTGGCACAGCCATGGTGGCTGCCAGAAGGGAGGCATTTTTCCTCTTAATTCTTTCCTGTTTGGTCCCTCTCTCTGTGTCACAATCTTACAGGAACCCCAGGAGATTATGCAGGGCTAAAATTTTCCACCAAAGCTGTAAAATGTGGCACACTTGGGGGCTGCCCTCTCTTCCCTAGGCCAGTGAAATACCTGGTCCATGCTCTGCCTGGCTGTCACAGGATGTTGCCTTGTCATCCCTCACTGTCCCTGGATGAGTTTGCCACCTCTTCTGGCTGTGGTTTGGATACTGGGGATTTCCACTCTGCCACTGGCTCTCTGAGACTCTTTCCATGCGTTTGCTTTATTTTGCTCTTGGCTTTCCAGTAGTGTTTGAGAGCTGTCACTGTGCTTCCTTGCGTGACACATCCTGGGAAACACTGGTCCTTGCCTTGCCCTCAAACTTCCACCAAGTCATGGTCCTTAATCCCTTTTCTGCTCCTCAATTTTGACCATCCTTCCCTTCCACCACCTCCTCAATGCCTCTGTTCAGGTCTTTAGGACATTCCCCTTCTATGAGGCTCTGAATCAAAATCTTTTCTTTATTAACTGGTCTTCCATCATTTAGGTAGGTGTGGAACACTGCGGAGACGGAGCACAGGTCCAATCCTTGCAGGTAAGAGCAGCTGGAGACCCAGGCTCCTGTAATAACCAACTTTCTCTTGTGCTTTGTCTTTGACAACATCAGTAGTTGGGATCAATTTGTCAATTTGTCCCAGTTGTAGATTTCTGCTTCCTGTGGCTGATCCTTGACAAGTGGAATGGATTGTTTCACTGCAGGAGCTGCCTGGCATCTGCCTGATGGGGGATTTCTGGTGCAGTCCTGGGAATTGCTGCCAGTGGCAGGGAGATCATTGTTTAAAATGTGGGATTCAGTGCTCTCTGAATGGAGATGAGAGCAGGGGGACCCTCTCTGAAGTGGTCCACTTCCAGGGATGGAATTGGTGAACAGAAAGGCTGAGAGAGATCTTGAGTTTAGTGCCTGAGCCCTCATCCCCACACACAGCAAGGAGACCAAAACCCTTCAGGTGAGACATTTGCTGCAGCTGTTGGGAGCAGTTTGGCTGCTCCTGGGGACATGAAACAACAACCCTCTGAGTGTCCTGCTGTTTGTGGAGGGATGTGCTGGCATCTGGGGGCCTCTGCTGCCCTCCTCTGAGAGCAACTCCGCTGGCAGCTGCTATGTTCCACAGCTGCCCTTGGGACAACAGGAAATATGTGTGGAATTTAATATTAAAGTAAATAACTGAGGGGCTACCAGCATGGCAGAGCTGCTTGGATCTCTTTCCACATCCCCTGTGGCCTCAAGACCCTGAGGAAGAGGATAATTTGAAAGCCTGCCTTACTCAGCAGAACAGAAGCAAAGAGGTGCTGACATCCATCCTCAGCCTCAGAGCCCTGGAATCACCCTCATTTTCTCCGTGCTAAAGATGTAGAGATTGAATTGCTGTGCTGGGAGTTGAATCCCTGTTTTGGGAATGCCAAAGGGCCACTCTCAATGCTGAGTTAGCAGCAGCTAGTTGGGAAAGGCACAGTGCCCTCCTTGCTCTCTCCCAGAGGATATTAAGTGTTTTTAGGGACAGTGGGTCCCAAAGCTTGATGAAATCCTTTTCCCTTCTCCAGATTCAATGCTGGGATAGATACAGAGGCAGCTGGCATCCGAGGTGTTTCTCCAAATTACATTATTCATTGGAATCTGATACAACTTTAAAAAAATTGAAATGGGATGTGTCTGGGGAGATGCTGTTTTTCATGGACAGGATTTACTCAGAGGTTTGAGCTGGCCAGAAATGTTTGAAGAGGATGCAGTGACCCTAAGTGCTTTTGTGAGGACCCCCAGGTTTGTTCCCCTTATGCTGCAGAATTCTTCACTAATTCTGTGTCACCCTGGGCTGCCCTGGGAGCTGGGGGTGCCTGTCCCTGTGCCAAGCTCCATCTGACCTTTTCGTTTTGCCTGGATAAGTACATCCTTTAAATCTCTCACTTTCCCTCTGATGTTGCACAGTTTAGTGCATACAGCATGAAAATGAGGGGAAAGTCCTTAGTGAGGTCCCTCTTCTCTAGCCTTAGGAATTTTGGCGGGGATTAGATGCCCAAGGGAGGATCAAATATGCTGGTTCTGGAAATCAGAGACTCCAGAGGAGCCTTGCTGCAGCCCTTGCAGCCAGCTGAGCTGCTCCAAGCCACAGCCAAGGAGCCAGCCAAGAGGGAGTAGATGGAGCCTGGAGTTTTAGGCCACTTGTTCTCTTTTCCATGGCAATAACATCCGGTTTGAGTTTGCTGGGTAAGGAGTGTCAGCAGGTCAGATCCTGCTTTCCAAACTCAAAGGTAATCCCTGTTCTTCCTTCCCTTCCCAGCCTCTGTCTGGCTTTCTTTTTCTTCTCTTTTCTTCCTCCTTTCCCTTTCTCCTTTTCTTTCTTATAATTTCCTTTCCTCCTTCTTCTTCTTTCCCCTTCTTCTTCTTTTCCCTACTTCTTCTTCTTTCCCCTTTTTCCTTTCCTTTCCTGCTTCTCTTCTGGGAAGAAGAGTAGAGCATATGCTGTTCTCCCTCTTGTGACAAGTTACTTTTTCAGGTGGCTGGATTCAGCATCTCCAGCATATCCCTCTCAAAGCTTCCTGTCAGCACTATCGGTTCCATCCTTCCTGCCTTTGTTGGCTCCTGGAAGCACTTCTACCTTTCTAACCCAAAGACCCTCTGTTGCTGCTGGCCAAACCTTGGGAGTTAATAATTACAAAGACTAATTACTTCTGGTGCTGCTTTGCAGAGCTGGAGATCTTTCCCCTCCTCCCAAAAGTTCCCTGAAGATAGCAAAGGTTGCAGCCAGAGACACAAACATCCAGGACACTCCGTTCCCAGACTTCAGAGCATGGGCTGTCCCTGTGGATCCCGGCCATGAGGCAGGGCAGGGCTGGAGGTGACACGGACACCCAGGAGATGCTGGGACAGAGAATTGCTCCCAGAGATTGTGTGGTATCCACAGCAAAATCTTGCAATGGACACAAGGATCACTACGTCTGACTCTCCTGCCTCTGGCACTGGGTCTGTCGCAGAGGATGGACAAGCTGAGAGCAGGGAGGGAGCTGTTGCTGTGTGTGAAGGCTCCAAAGGAAAACGGCTGCCTGGACGGACGCCCAGGGCAATGGCAATGACAAGGTAGGATGTGATGGGAAATGTCCTCTGACGGCAGGAGCTGTCAACCCACAGGCGGCAATGGGATCTGCTGTGGGACAAGGGTGACAGCAGGAGTAGTTTGCCCATTGGTTTCCGAGCCCAGTGCTCCCCTTGAAGTATAAAAACCCTGGACTACCAGCAGCTTTTCCCCCCGCAGCCAGATTACCCCCATCCTTCCACCTTCCTGCGTTTATATCCCAGCTTTCCCCTCAGTATTGGCTCTGTGTGGTACCATTTTGGTACGGGGGGGCTACACGGAAGCAGAGATCCACCTGCTGGAGCAGAAGCGTGCCCGAAGGACGCTGTGACCCCAGAGGGAGCCTGCGCTGGAGCAGTGTCCAGGCAGGACATCTGGAAAGAGGAGCCCACGATGGAGCAGCCTATTCCTGAAGGACTGACCCTGTGGAAGGGACACACGCTGGGGCAGTGCATTAAGAACTCCTTGGAGAAGGAGGACTATTTCCGTGGGAGGAACCCCACGCTGGAGCAAGGGCGGAGTGTGAGGCATCCTCCTCCCGAGAAAGAAGGAGCGGCAGAGACAGCAGTCCCCATTCCCCATCCCGCTGTCGGGAAGGAGGCGGAGGAAGCCATAAGCGATTCCGAGCCGGGGGCGAACAGCGGAGCGGAGGTTCGCTTGTTGGACATTTCCTTTTACCTCCTCACTGCCCGGCGCTGAGTTGCTGGGTGACAAACCCCGATAATCGCCAGCTCCAGCCCGTTCCGCCCGCTCCAGCGCCGGCCCCACGACCCCTGAGGGCCCCGGCGGCGCTCAGGGCGCAGCCGCGCGGGCGTCACGTGGGCGGCGGGACCGCGGCTGCTCGGGATCGGCTCTGGATCCTCCGGGAAGAGATCGGCTTCTGCCTCCTCCGGCCACGGACCCGGCTGCGCTTCTGACCCCTCCGGCCACGGACCCGGCGGCGGCTCCAATTCGGGTCCCTTCGGGCACGACTCCTGCTCCGGCTCCTCCAGCCACGGCTCCCGCTCCGGCTGCGGCTTCTCCAGGCGCGTCTCGGCTTCTCGCTCCGGCTTCTCCCCCGGGCACGGCTCCCGCTCCCGGTGCGGCTGCCCCGGCCATGGGGGCGGCTGCGGGCGCGCCTCCGCCGTGAGCAGCAGCAGGGGTGGGACCCAGCGATGTTGCGGGGGTAGGTGCGGGTCTGGACGGGGAAGGAGTGGCGTCCGTTTGCCCGGGGCTCTGTGTCTCCGTAAAACCATGGAATGGTTCGGGTTGAAGGGGTCTTAAAAGTTCATCTTCTCTTGCCACGGGCAGGGACGCTTTCCACTATCCCAGGTTGCTCCAAGCCTTGTCCAGCCTGGCGTGGACACTTCCAGGGATGGGGCAGCCACGGCTTCTCAGGGAAATCCATTCCAAGTAAAGAGATGGAGTAAGGAGGCAGCAGCATCCCCAGATGCAGGATTTGGCGTTTCGTTGCTGAGGCAAAGACAAGAAACACCAATGTGTGTTCTGCTATAATATAATAATATAAAAATGCAATAAATAACTGACAGATGCTTTGGAAAACACTTGAGGGATGATGCTGAGCATACATGGGATGATGAGCCAGTCTGGACTGATGCTGATCCATGGTGGTGCAGGTCAGGCATCCATCCCGGTGGGGATGGAAAAGTCAGGCACTGCTCCCAAACCTGCGAGTAAGAGTTTAGTCTTGGGAGAGCCACAGGCTTCTTGCACGGGAAACAACCCTGTCGGATCAGCACTGCAGGAAACGTGGAACCAGCAGGAAAAAGTGCAGATCCTGCACATTTTTTTGCTTTTTCTCCAGAAACCAACTTTAGAAGGTTGTGGGGTGTTGGGGATTTTGTTTTGTTTTTTTTTTGCTGTAGGTTTGCATTTCTTGTGTCAGTGTGTGACTCTTAGAATATGATCCATTTTTCCTGGAAAGGCAGCTAGCCGTCAGTCAGCAAGAGAGGGAGTGTTTGTGGTGGTCCTTTGGTCTGGCGGATTGGATTACAGAGCCCCACCTGGACACTGAGCAGTCCAGCATAGCCAAGGCTTCTGTAGGGATTCTGTTTGCATGATGTGGAGAAAGAATGAGCTATTCCATCACAAATGATTTTCCAGGATATGTTTTTGGCATTACAGAGTGTGGGTGGGACTGTTTAATTCCTCCATATCCTCCAGTTTTCTTTCGTAGTGTGTGGAAATATGCTGAAATATCTGTCTCCTGAGGCAACTTTCAGCTGAGAATTAGAGAGTCATAAAGGAACAACATTATTTTTTCTTCCTGTGGGTTAGATTAAGTGTATTTGTATCAGTAGACTGATGAAATGTCCCTTTTCCTTGCTGCTTTTATTTATTATTTTTATCCTCTGTGCTCTGGTTTTCTTGCTCCTTTCTGGTGTGATTTCTTCCCAGTGTTCAGAGAGTTCTCCACGTGTGCTTTTCCACATGCTTTCCTATGATACCTGAGCTGATTTAGCTGGAAGCTGCTGCTTTGTTCCCCCTTTGGAAAGTGGCTGTGGACAGCTGTTGGTCTTGGGACAGCTTGAGAGGCACAGAAAGGGAGAAATTAGAGTGGAAAAGGTGATCGGACTCCCTGCGACTGAGGAGATAAGCCTAGCCTGTGTGGAGCAAGGGAAAAGAGCGTGGCCTGGCTGGGATGCAGGAGAGGAAAACACAGAGATGGGGCAAAGGGAAGAGAAAAAAGTTAACTTGAATAAAAAGAGGTGATGGCTGCTCTGCAGGAAGAGGTGGTGGGTGAGGAGCAGTGTCCAGGAGTGTGGGAGGAGGTGCACGAAGAGAAGGGCACCAGAGCTCAGCCAGGGCTTGTGAGCCAGAGATAAGCAGCAGCAGGTTAATCTGCAGGGCAATGTCTGTGTGTGAGCAGGATAGAAAACTTCCACATGAGGAGGGCTTGGACACGCTGCCCCTGCTTTCAAATGGAGGGAGATTCCATGGGGAGAGTTCAGTGAGGAAGAGAAGAAATGCAAACACCGCAGTGACAGCAGTGCCCTGCATGCAGGCACTCAAATTATGTTTTCCATTCCTAAAACTTCTCCAGCATCTGTTAATTTGGGAGTTGACAGAGCCCTACTGAGCACAGGGGTGCAGTATACTGCGTGACGTCTGGTTTCTTCTTTCTAGGGCATCTCTGCTTGCTGGCCACTGGAATTAAAATATAGAGCTTTGACAGAGCTTGGGGAAAATACATGGGTTTAGACAGCTCTGTAGAGGATTTTGGTGGGAAAATAGGCCAAAAATTGGTTAAAAATAGATCTTTTCCTTCTGAAGCAGGTGCAGGGGGCAGAGGAAGGCTGGGTTGGCAGCAGAGGGCATTGGGGTCTTTATGTTAGGAAGGGAGAGCTGTAGTCTTTTTTTTAGTTGCTTCAGTAGGGAATTCTGACCTTAGGTCTATTGGGTGAATCCTGGAATCCTAAAAATCCATCTGCAGGGTGTTTCTCTTCAACAGCAGGTTACAATGGGATCCCTGGAGGAGCTGTCTTTAGCTCTCCTGCCTTACTTATCCTGAGTTAATAAGGACACCCTGCCAAAAGGGTAAAAGCACTTCCATAGGGATGCAGGGTGAAGGAACTGGTGCAGCTGTTGCTGCCCAAATTCTTCCCTATCACCCTCGCTGCCTCATTCACACTGCCTATGCCTGGGGATGGATGTGTTGTGAGTGTTGGAGAAAGGCTCTGGATCAGCCCCACACTGATTTTCCCTGTGCTGTTACCCCACAGCCAGGCCAGTTTTGAGGAAGAGAGCCAGAATCCGCCTGCTGTGCAACACTGGAAGTCCGTGATGCCATCCAAAGGTGACAGGGAGGAGCCAGAGAGTGGATGCCAGGATGCTGGAGGTGTGAATGAGCCCCAATCCATGGGGCTCAATGTGTCCCGGCTGCGTAGCTCCTCGGTGGAGATCCGGGAAAAGGGCTCTGAGTTCCTGAGAGATGAGCTGCACAAAGCACAGAAGGTGAGTCCCAGGGTTTTTGGGAATTCCTGTGGAGGGTGGCACAGATTGGAGCAGGGGACACTTTCCTAGAGGTGGTGACAGGAATCTTGGGTAAGGGATCACATGCTGGGGTGGAGAGGAAGGGCTGTGATTGACAGGCTAGGGCAGGGCGTCAACATTCCTGTCCCTCTCCATTTCCTCAACAGGAGCTGAAGCTCAAGGACAAAGAATGTGAGAGATTGTCAAAAGTCAGGGAACAACTGGAGCAGGAACTGGAGGAGTTAACAGCCAGCCTGTTTGAGGTACCACCCTCTTCCTTTTCCCATCATTTCTTAAACTAAGCTTACATCTTCTAGCCATCTCCTCCCACAATTTCCTCCTCTCTACTTGGAGGTTGTTCTTTCCCACTTGGAGGAGCAGAGCTGGCCAGTGCTGCAGGTGGAGCCTTTACCTGGATTTCTTTTCCCTTCTAGCAGCTGTGGGATGGCATAAAGAGCACATTAGTTAGAGTTCCAGAATGTGAGAATGCTTGGAGCTGCAGCCAAGCATAGCTCCCTGTCCCTCCATGCCTGCTCTGTAGTCTGGACAGCTGCTGTGTAATAGAGATGATTCCCTGGCATGTCCCAGCCCTTGCTGGGGGTGGGAACATGCTGGATGTTCTCATCCACTCTGCTCCAATGAATGTCCAGAAGGCCTGTTGGTTGTTGGTTTTGCTTTGGTGTTTTTTTTTGTTGTAATGTGGTTCTTGCCAAGCTGTGTCCTGGCAAAATCGCATTCACCAACAGCTCTGATGTCTGGATCTGTCTGGATAATGAGGAAAGCCAGAGCCCATCTGTGCCTTTGAAACACAGGGCTGTGAGAGCCAAGGGAGCACCCCCTCCCAAAATTTTGGCTTCCTGAGCAAAGAGTGATCTTGGAGGTCATGTAGCCAAGGGCTGTAGCCTTCCTTCCTTTGGTGGCCTTGGCCAGACACTGTATCCAGATTGCAAGGAGGCCCCAGCTGGGCTTCATCCCCCTCCTCTCTTCCTGTGTGAGAAGCTTCTAAGCCATTTCCACCATTTGGCCCCCTCCTGTGCCACAGCCATGCCTGGGGCAATGGGAACCAGCTGCTCCCAAAGGGAATCGGGAGCAAAGTACATTTACAAAGCAGGCAGGAGCAGTGCCCTCACCAAGATGTGTAGCAGCGAGTCTGGATCAGGATCAGAGCCACAGGCAGCAGTCAGGGCCAGGAATCAGTGCAGGGATCACCCAGCAAGGCTGCAGGAGCCAGGCTGAGGTGAGGTTGGAGTCACAGAGCTGTTGGAATAGGGGCAGGCACAGCTGTGGTGTGGAACAGGTGGGTTCTATTGTTAAAGCAATTCCCAAGGGCAAGGAGAGGCAGGTCCTTGCTTCTGGTATTCTTAGCAGTCCCTCTCAGTGAGAGATGACCTTGGCTGGCTAAACTCCTTAACTTGGCCAGCTATGCTCCTGGAAATGGGATGCACTCCAGGCTCTGGCACTGGGAGCCTTCTCTGGGAAATTCTGAGGGAAGGCTCTTTACAGCTGACAGACCAAACCCCCTGGATGTGGCAGGGATGTCTGTCCCCTTGCCTGGAGCATGTGATGTGGCAGATCTGTGACCTGCCTCGTTGGCTGTGTGAGCTGGGGTACAGCAGATGGATTAAAACTCTCTCTGGTGCAGGAAGCCCACAAGATGGTGCGAGAAGCTAACACCAAACAGGCTGCGGCAGAGAAACAGCTCAGGGAGGCCCGGGGCAAGGTGAGTGAGTGACTCTCTGTGACTTCATTTTTGGGGTTAGTGTGGTGGCATCTCTGCCCAGCCTGGCCACAGGGCTGTTTGCTGGCTGAGCAGAGTGAAGTGCAGCTCCATCTCTCTGAGATGCTGTGGTCCCTTTCCAGCAGATGCTTGAGTGAGAGGGAAAAGGCCTCACAGACATCCTTGCAGTCTCCTTCTGATCCAGCTCTCATTTGGGAAATGGATCCACAGAGAAATGAATTTCTCACAGCTCTGGGCTGGAAGGATAGAGCAGGGACCTGATAGAGGACCAGGATAGAGTTGGAATTTCCTGACACAGCTGCACCACAGGGCTGCTCAAATGGCTCCATCTTGAGGAGAGAGAAATTTCTTTGGAGTTATTGGTTCTGAGAAGAGCCTGGGACAAAAGGGGTGGATTCCCAAACAGCTGCTTTTAAAATTCTGGTGGTGCTGGAAGGATGGAGGGGAGAGGCTTCACAGCTGGGCTTGTAGCTGCTTCCCTGTGGTTTTAGTGTTTGATAGGGTGCAGCAAACTGGAGCACAGCAGGTGCTGAGAGTGACTCTTGTGTGTCCCCAGATTGATATGCTGCAGGCAGAGGTGACAGCCCTGAAGACGCTGGTGATCACATCCACACCATCCTCCCCGAACCGGGAGCTGCACCCTCAGCTGCAGAGCCCTTCCAAAGCTGGCTTCAGGAAGGGCCATGGGCGGAACAAGAGCACCAGCAGTGCCATGGTGTCAGCTGCCAGCCAGAACGTGGCTCCGGAGCCTGTCAGCCGGGAATGCAAAGAGGTGAGTGAGGGACATTCGCTGCATTGGCCTTGGAGCCGCTGCTCCAGGAGCTCTGCGCTTGGACTTCACACAGAGCTCTGTGGTCTCACTGAGCAGCTGTTTGTGCCTTGTTCCCTAAATTTGTGCTGAGGCAGGCACTGGAGGGTTTCCTTTTGTGGGGATTTCCTCTTTGTCGGGACAGGGAGCAGTTGAGGGATCACTGAGGGGCAGATGCAGGGGGTACTGGTTCTGTGAGCAAATATTGAGAGCTGCTGAGCAGAAACCAGTTCCACCAGTCAGATGTGGGCACAGCTGACTTGGGAAGCAAATAGGAGGCACTTGAAAATGTAAAAAAAATAAATTGAAGAAAAATGTGGAGGAAGAATGTCTCACTCGTGATTTTTTGGGAACTGCAGCCTGTGTTGTGAAGAATTGCTGAGGGAACAGAAAGGCTTGTTAAAGATTAGTCATTTCTTCATGGAGGCAACTTCCACAGGGTGCATATCTCCTGGGGTTTCAAATCTCAGGCCTCAACTTCCAGAGTGCCCAATGTTATATATCAAGAATGGGATGTTTTTTATGTCCCTCAGAATCCTTACGTGACAGGTGATAAAAGGGAACCTGGCGTTCAGAGTTGGTGCTCTATGGGAAAGATCTTAAATTGAGCCTAAAAATGGTAATTTCTGTTCCCTTTTTGCACCTCAAGTTGAAGTCTAAAGATGTGGCTTGTGGCCCTGTGGTGCCTTGAGGACCATGCTCAGTTCCTGCATGGAAGGACTTGAGCCTTTCTCTGTATCTCATGTTTTTTACCTCCCTCTTTGCCTGTCTCTCTAAACCTCTTCTTTCGCTGTCTGTCTCTCCCTCTGCCCTCCAAGTCTGGTTTCCCTGCTCTCCTCTCCCTGCTCCTTTGCATCCTCCCTGGGAAGGCTATCCACATCACCTATGAGCCAGGCTGGCAGGCCTTGGGAGCAGATGCTTCCTCCTCCTCCTCACGGCAGGTAACCGACCTCTGGGAACGGGTGGGACGCACCTGCCTCTCACCCTTCCTGCCTTTCAGTTCCAGCTTCCTTTTATGCTAATCTCCATTTTTTTTCCTTTCATTTTGTTTTTCTCCATTTGTTTTTCCATCTTGTGGCTCTGAAGCTGTTGCTTGTCCCAGGTGAGCAGTCTCCATGGCACAGAGGGGATGTGCTGGAATCTGGACTTTTCCAGCTGTGTGTTCACTCATGTTCTCTGTGTTGCCCAGCTTAGGTTTATTATTTCCTTTCAGAAGCTTTTTTTGTGGGCTTGTGGGAGCTGCTCTGTCAGTCAGGCTGGTGCTTTGCCCAGTGATATATCTGGGATTTAAATGCCAGATCCCACAGAGTCTCCTACTGCTCCATAGCTGCTCCCATCATTCCTGCCACAGCTTGAGTGTGCACTTCAACTATTCAGTGGTTGTGTGGTGGCTTTCCTGCAGCCACAGGAAAGAGAAAGAACCACCTGAAGGAAAATAGGATAGAGAGGTGCCTGCAGGCTTCTGGCACATCCAGCCCAGGGAGGCTGTGCCACTGTGGCACAGACCTGCTGCTGGGTGGGAAACAAGAGATTCTTGGAGCCAGGCAGCTTCCCTCGGATACTTCTGTGATGTCTGAGCCTCTCCAGTTGCCAGAGCAGATGTTTCACAGCTTTCCTGCATAGTAACAGATACCTTTTGATATGGTGTTCTTCCCTCTTCCCTCTCCTCTTGGACACTTACTGCAGGTCGACTCCATTTTATTTGCCGAGTTCCAGGCCTGGAAGGAGTCTCCAACTTTGGACAAATCCTGCTCCTTCCTGGACAGAATTTACCAAGAAGATGTAGGACCTTGTCTGGACTTCACCAAGCAGGAGGTGAGTGCTGAAAAAGCAGGTGCAGCAAGCAGCTTTGGAGTGTTGTCTTCCTGGAATTCGTTCCTGCTCTCCCTTGTTTTGCTGCAGCTGTCGGAGCTGGTGCGAGTGGCTGTGGAGCAGAACACCCTCACCATCGAGCCAGTGGCTTCCCAGACTGTCCCTGTGGGGAAGGGATCAGCAGAAGAATGTGGTGGCCCCAGGTAAGAACTGTGCCTCCCTGCCTTGTCCCCTCCTTGCTGCTGCTTTGTCCCCTGTCATGGAGCACTGTGACAGGCAGCTTGGGGCCACCTCACACCAGCAGGAGTGATGTGGTATTCCAAACAAAGAGGAGGGATTTTATTCAGATATTAAATTTAAGTTCTTTCTCACCTTTCAAGGTGTCCATGTGACAGAGGGGATGTGCAGGTTTCCTGCCACTCTCCTGCAAATTATTCCCCAAACACCCATCCTGTGTTTATCCTTACCAGTTTCGTTTTGATTTTTTAAATAACTTTTTTTTGTCTTCACAATGGCTTCTGGTCACAAATTGTAACATAAGTGAAATATTTCTTGTTCAGCCAGTGATCAAAGGTCTCTGGAGCATTAACAAGTCACTAACTCAGCATCATGTAGCAGCTTGGAGGTTTTTGCTGAGCTGACCTAACTCTTTAACCCTGTTTAAATTCCACCCAGGCAGGATGGGAAGGAACCCATTGGCAATAAAAGACTGAAAAGGAATTTATTCCCTTTTTTCCCAGATGCAAAACGCTGATTTTTTTGGCAATTTTGGTTAGTTTTGTTGTGATAGCTGTAGTTTTACACCCAAGTGGTACCAATTAAGAAAGAGTCATTCTTTTCCCGGATGTTGCAATGCTCAAATATATGTGGCTCCTTACGGGTATCTTGTTTACAAAGGTTTTGGTCATTGTGCACCTCCTGGGAATTAAATCTCCTTAAGTTGTGGTAATATTTGGTCAATGATTACTTCTCCTTGCATCTGGACACTTGGAACCTGTGCTTCCACTCTTGGCTAATGTTTGCCTTGGGAGCAGTGGAAAACAAGCCCAGGGACAAGCTCAGGAGCTCTCTGAAACATCTGCTCCCCTCTGCTGTCACTTCCTGTGGCTCACCAGAGAAGTTTTTTTTGCAGTTTGGGGGTGATGTTCCTCTTCTTAGTGAGTCCCTGAGGAATTCGGTGATAACTGTGCACTAGAAAATTCTGCTTTATTGCTTAAAGTGGTGATGGGAATCATCTGCCTTGGAAATAGCAGGAGAAAAGGAAAGAAAATAAAGGAATGCTGCACCCCTTGCTGATGATTGATTGGTAGAAGCTGTTTTCGCCCTCTGAAATCTCCAAATTGGGAAGCCAAGCTCTTTTCCTGTCTACCCAAGGAGGGGTTGGCTTGTTTTGAGTTCTTGGTATGTGCAAATCCTGCTCAAATGCTGGATTTACCTGTTTTGAGGCCAGATTTGGTGCCCAGCCAGCATGTTTACATCTCACCAGGAAAGCTGATACACCTGAGTCTGCCCTGGAATGTGAGGGACATGTGCAGGACAGTGGCTGTGCTCTGCTCCAGCCTCACCTCTTTAATATTCCATGTGGTTTCCTCTGGGGCTGTGTGTCAGGGAAAAGGTGCTTTCACCTAAAGTCTCCTAAACTTGCCACTTACGGAATATTTCCAGGAGCAAAAGATTATCAGCCAAGAGGGTTTTTTATAAGTTCTTCACGCTGCCTGGCCCCAGGGGTGGCTTCTGAGCTCTGACTTACATCTCTCCAGTTGGCTGAATTGCTGGATCTGTGCTGTGCCACTGGATTGCTGAAGTGCTTATCCCTTTTCCTGCAGGAAATGTGCTCTGAGCGGCCTCCCCAGGACCTGCAAGCACCGGATCATGCTGGGGGATTCTGGGAATTACTACTACATTTCCCCTTCCTGCAGGGCCAGGGTGAGTCCTTCACCTCCCCAGGGTGCCTGGACCTTCCAGAATTATTCCATGCCCTGCAGTGGATGAGTTCCAGGGGGTCAGCCCTAGAATTGAGGAAAAGCTGAGGGATTTGAGGTAGTTCCTGGGGTTGAGGTGGCTCTTAGTTGATGATTAGGGGGCAGATCCAGCTCTTCCATCTGCTTTCAGATAACCTTTAGTGTGTTCACTTATCATGATTTCATTCAGTACAGAGCTTTGATTGTTAGGCTTTATTGTTATTATTTAATTCCCCTTTGTAAAATACAATAATTTTCTGCTCTTTAGAGGCTGTTGCTGTTCCAGTCAGATCCGTGCTTGGCTGTGGGAACAAACTGTCCTTTCTGTGGAGAGGGGAGGGAGAAGGTGGATCATTTGTTAATGTTGCTGTTGGAGCTCTTGTTCAGTGGAGGATTTTAGAAGTTAATTCTTTCCTGAGCTGCATTTTTGAAGAGCTGATCCCACAAAAAGTTGTTTTTCGTGCATAGGTTTGACTCATTTTTGTCACTTGCACCAAAGTAATGTCTCAAATCTTTGTTCCTTCCCCCCACCCCTTTCCCTCTGTTGCTCAGATCACAGCAGTGTGCAACTTCTTCACCTACATCCGCTACATCCAGCAAGGCCTGGTGAGGCAGGATGGTAAGAGCTGGCTCCAGTGGGATACTTTCTGTGGAGGCAACTGGGAGGGATTGGGAGGAGCTGTTCGAAGTGGGGCCAGCTGGGGGTGTCTTTGAGGAGCAGATAAATGACAAAAGAAAGGCATGAGGGGAGGAGTGGATCATCTCTTCCTTGCTTATCAGCTTCCTGGGAGCTTTGCTCTGGGGTGGAGCTGGAAGGGGCGACCCGATGGGCCTGTCCTGCTTCCCTCCCCTTTGGGAATGCTGGGAGCACAGCAGAGCAGGAGCTGGTGGCCAGCTGTACCCTCCTCACTAATTTTTTTGTGATTTTTCCCCTTCTCTGCCCCTGTTGTGCTTTGCAGTGGAGCTGATGTACTGGGAGGTCATGCGGCTCCGGAGGGAGATGTCTCTGGCCAAACTTGGATTTTATCCCAATGAGATGTAAGCAGAGCACTAAGCGTGGGAAGAAACTGCTCCTGGAAGAAGGGCCTGGAGTGCAGTGCCTGTCCTGCTCCCTCCCACCTTCCCTCTGCCTGGAGCAAGGAGCATGAGGCACAAGTCCCACCTTCAGCTGTCCCACACCTCCAAGCATGACTGGAATGCAGCTGCCACGCTGTCCCTGGAGCTGGGCTGGCCCTGGCTGCTCCAGTATGGCCATCCATGGACCCTGGAGTCTCCTATATGCAGTATATATCCATTTTTTTAAACCTTTTGTTTTTATATGCAGCCTGTTTTGGCATAACCCGAGGCCAGGCCTGTGCAGGGTGGGAATTCTGGACCTTCCTTGTGAGCCAGTCTGCCAGGACAGATGCTGGCTGTCTGTTCCACTCGTCTTTTTGGGATAGAGGGTGCTGTCCCCGAGGTCCTGCTGACCACAGCAGCCCTGAAAATGCCAACAGAGCACAATAATCTTGAACAGTTTGTTTCCAACTACTTCCTTGTTCCTTTTCAAGGAGCCTGTGAGAGAAGCTTGTTGCCAGGAGAGTCACAAAGAGGGATTTGTTCCTGTTTTTAGCTCGATGTTTGGCACTGGGTGATGCAGACTGGGGGGTGGCTGGAGCTGTGTACCTGGAGCCTCCAGCAGAAGAAAGGGAGCAGGGAAATTCCCTAACTCCCAGCTGGCTGCAGGATTTTTTCCCCTGGACTAGGGAATCTGCTGCAGTTGTCAGAGGCAGATGCAGGACCCTGTGACCAGTTCCTGGTGTGAAGTCCCCCATGATGCTCCTAAACACAAACCTCACCCACAAACAAACCTTGGACCTGTTCCTGCTCTTGAGGGAGCTTTGGGCAGTCCTGTTCTCACTCTTCAGACAGAATCCATGTTCCCAGGTTGGGTTCTTTGTGTCTCCAGGAGGAGCATGCCCAGGCTGGGCAGTCCCAAAGCCCAGAGATTCCTCCCAGACCTGTAGATGCCTGTCCACTGGGACAACTTTTCCTGGGCTGCCATTCCCTAGTGAGGGAATCTGAGACCTCTTTGTGTGCACATGAGGGATGTGGCTAAGGTTCCTGCCTGCTCCAAAATGTGCTGGGAGGGAGGGATGTCACTGGAGCTGTAGGAATGGACAGGTCTGACACATCCTGAACTCAGACCCAGGTTTATTAAAGCCATGACAGTATTTTGTAGCTAATTTAGCCTTTTTTTTCAGTGACTCTGGAATCAGCTCAGTCATCACCCACTCTGGGGTTTTCACTTCTGACAGGGTTGTTACCCTGTCACTCTGCCACCCTCAGCAAGCTGGTGCCCATCCTCAGCTCCATAATTCCATCCTCTCCTGAAGGATATTACAGTGGAAACTTGATTTTCTTCCACTGAGCTGCTGGATTTTGTTTAGGGAAGAGAGAAATAATACAGCTTTGGTTTCTCCAGCTGTAGATTTCAGCTCAGGTGAATTCCACCCCTGGAATTTCTCCCTGCATCTCTTCCCCCTGTCCTTTTGATCTCTCCATGTCTTCCTGTGCCATGAGCTGCTACATTGCACAAATGTTGCAGCACTGGGTAAGAGATGATCTCTCTGGGTAGGAGATGTTTTGGTTTGTGGGATATTTTTTCCCTCTTGGTGTCACGTTGAAAAGCACTTTGAGACCAAAGGAACTGGAGCAATGCCATGTCTGAGGTTGTCTTGCATTTCAAACGAAGCAGAGAGAACAATTTGTGAAGAAAAATGAAGTCACTCCTTTAGCAGTGGGATGGTTGCACCCTGCTCTTTCATAAAGGAAAAATAAACATTTGCTATTAACCTCTACAAGGCTGGTTGGAGTTGGAGAATTGGGGTGCAAGAGAAAATCCTACAGGATGGGGTTTGGGATGCTTTTATTCATCAGGCCAGAACCTGTTGTTCCTGAGGGAAGCTGAGGCTTCTCCTGCTCAGTTGTGTCTCATTTGCTGGCTTGAAGCACTGCATGGGGCTGGGTAATTGGAGGATCTTCCTCCTTCCTCTTTCCTGATCAGTCTCCCCTTCTCTCAGCAGGCAGAGGTTATGGGTCGCTCTGGTTTCACTAAAACCACTTGCTCTCCTCCCTGCTCGGCTCTGCACTTTAACATCATGGCAGATGACAGTGGGAGAGCTGTGTACAGAAGGGGATTTAATTCCTTTTCATTTAAAAAGCCACGCAAGAATCTGGTTGTGCAGCACAGCCAGGCAGCCGCGAGAGGGCACAGGCAGCCCAGGCACTGACACTCCTCCCTCCCTCATTCCCTCCCTGTCTTCTCTGGGAGAATGGAGCATATCCAGATCCCACTTGCTCCTGACCCTCCCTGTAGCCTCTTGACAGTGAAACATTCCTGCTGCAGCTTCCCTGCGCTGCTGGGAAAGGGAATTGGGCAGTTGAAGAGTGGAAAGTAAGGATTTGGTTTTCTGTAAGGGATGGTCAGGTGAGGGACTGGGAATGTTTTGCTGTGCCTGGGTCTTTCGGTGTAATGTCAGCTGGGATTGCTGTCAGAAACTTTCCTGTGACATTGGTTCCTAAACTTCAAAGGTATGAGAAGACATCATGTCCGCTATTCCCAACCTTTTCCACCAGAATTTTCCTGCTGTTTTTTCCTTCATAAATAAACCAGAGTTTGAGCAGAGTCTCTGGGTCCTCTGGTACCTCCTGCAATCATCCTTGCATCTATTTGCCCCCACAAAGGGTCTGCCAACCTGTCCTGGGCCAAAATAAAGAGTTTCAAAGGAATGGGAGTTCAAAAACCTGCTTTTATAGATGTGTTTGACTTGGTTGATTTTGTTTTCATCCCTGTTTCCCTCGAGTTTGTGAGAGAAAAGGGATATTTGGGTGATGGTAGAGGTCAGTGTTGTGCACAATGATGTGCTTTTAATCATTTGGATATTACCATCTGAGAAACTGGGATTCAGACCAAAGAGACTGGACTACTGGCAGTTCTCTGTGTCTGCTGGCTGCGTCCTTTCCCTGCTTATGGAATTAATCCAGGTTTGCTCTGGGCTGTAAATCAGGCTGTCTTTGTACAGCTGGTCAGGCTGTCCCCACATGCCCGCAGAGATGGATGGTTCCTGTTCCCAGGAACCAACAAATGAAAGGTTTTTTTTTTCCTTTTTATTATTTGCTCCAGGTGCAATCAAGGGAAAAAAAGATAAGCAAGCAGCTGGCCTCAGAAAAGTCAGGATTTTCCAAGCTTTCCTGACCTTCCTGTAGGATGAATCCATCAAAGCAGTGAGGATCGCTGCAGAACAGGCAGCACTGGGTCAGCCATGGGGAAATTCCAGTTGTTTTGGGCATTCAGGGAGCCTGGCTCTGCCAGAAAAAAGTCAAATGTCCTGGCACAACCCTCAATGTGCACGTGGCACCCAGAGCTGGGCTGGCCAGCTCTGCCAAGTCAACCCACTCCTAATAGGAGCAAATCTCTGTGGTACCACCAGTGCTGGGAGCCAAGAGGTCGGATTTGCTGTTTATCATGTCAATATTCTTATGTTTGTGCAAGGCTCACTGGGCTGAGCTGGAAGGTTGACTTTAGCCAGGCTGAGAAGGCAGCTGGACTTTGTGCTGGCTTATATAACTTCCAGAGAATATTTCCCCTCCTTTGGGAGTGGATTAAGAAGGAAAGGGAATGTAGAGAAAATGAGACTCGGCCTAGTTGTGGCCTGGATGTGAGGGTAAGGAGAGAAAATGGCTTTGGAATGACCTTAAGATGGAGGGTAGATTTGGATGAGATATTGGGAAGAAATTCTTCCCTGTGAGGGTGAGGGTGAGGGGAGGCCCTGGCACAGGTTGTCCAGAGAAGCTGTGGCTGCCCCATCCCTGGAAGTGTTCCAGGCCAGGTTGGATGGGGCTTGGAGGAGCCTGGGATTGTGGAAGGTGTCCCTGCCCATGGCAGGGGTTCAGAATGAGAAAAGCTTTGAGATCCCTTCCAACCCAAACCATTCTGGGATTCTGTGATTAATATGAGCTGCCACTGGTCTCCTGGCTCAGGAGATGAGATTCCAGCACTAGCTGGAATGAGGGAGCAGAGGGACAGCAGGGAAAGTTTAGGAAGGAAAAGACACTCCTTAGCTCTTGTTTGCCTTAATCTAGAAATGATTCCCCATGTAAGAGAAGACATCAGCTGCACGGGAAAGGCTGAGTCACGGGTACAAATCTGGTTACTTTGATGGAAAAGCCATTTGTACAGGAGTAGAAGTCTCAAAACAGCTCCCCCAAGGACTGTGCCAGAGATGGGAGAAGGAAGCTGAAGGTGGAGGTGTTCCCCAGGAAGCTTTGCAGTGCAAACTCCAGCACTCAGTCCTGTGCTGCTCACAGAGCTTCCAGAGATATCTGTGTGGGCACCTAGAACATCCTGAGCTTTTAACTCCTAATGCTTCCAGTTTCTGCACCCTCTCTGGTTCTGGGGCTACAGGCTTCCCTCTGGCAGATTTAGCTGTGAGATTGGCTCAAGGACAGCTCCCTGCCCTTAATTCCCCTGGCTCACTGTGCTAATTCTGCTCTGCTAATCACCTTAGAGTCAATTTAAGGTGCTTCACACCAATGGACACTTAAGTGGGTCACAGCTCAGTGACACCTTTGCTCTTTCTGCATCTGTACCTGGACAGAGGTGACTTGTCCCTTGCCTTTGATGACCTTCCCCTTTGTCAGGCCACCAGTGCCATCTGGCAAAACCAGGAGGAAGGAGGGAAGCCCAATCCAACCTTCTGTCGAGCAGGGGGCAATGATAATTACTGTCTCAGGAGAGCTGGAGCAGTGTCTGATGGTCCCATAGTGCCTTTGGGCAAGGGAAGTTTTGCAACCACCCCAAAATCTTGGCAGCTCTGGCATACATTAGTCCTTAATAAAAGCTGGAAACTGGGTTTGAAATCTGACTAATTCCACACTGGAATGATGTGTATGTGGAGAAGACCTTGTGGGCTGTGTTTGAGTAGTGCCTGAACCAACTGAGTTGGGAAAATTTAAAAAAAAACATTTTTCTGTTGTCAGCAGTTGGGCATCGCCACTTTCTCCTCACCGTGCTGGTTTTAAAAGCCTGGCTTTACACATTCAAACTACACAAATGATTTAAACCCTCTCTCTTACTACAGCGCGTGAAACTCATCCCTGTCCCAACACTACTGCATCCAGGAGATCTTCACTGAAACCATTCACTAAGTATTTCAATAGAGACCTTAAAAACTGTTCCTCTCTGTTTAGAGAGGCATTGCAGAAAGGAAATTGCTTCTTAATCTCTGTCCTGTTTTGTATTTGATTCATTTGTGCATCATGGGGCATAGCAGGCTCAACATCTCTTTGCTTTTAATTCTTTATTTTATTTTATGCAGATAGAAACATTCCCAGGGAATGGTTTGGGCTGTGAGGGATCTCCAAAGATCATCCAGCTCCTCACTTACCCAGAAGCTCCTGCTGCACCATTCAAGCCCAGGCATTTTGTTACTGTGGGGTTGTTGATTTTCTGCAGGGATGTGGAAGGAGTCATGGTGCTGGAATGCTGCTGGAACGCTGTGGCTTCACCATTCCTTGCCCTCTACTGCTGTTGGATTCCATTTCACTTGCATACCTTCACCAAATCAGATGTTCAATTTTAGCACTCGGTGAGCTCCACTAGGATGGCAAGACAAGAATGAGCAAGGCATGGAATTGGAATTGGCAGCAGCGCTTTGATTTCCTTTAAACTTTATTTCCCCTTCCCCAGGGTGATGGTGAAGCGCAGGCTGCGCTGCTTTGCTCCATTTGGGGTTGTGAGCGTGGCCTAAAGGTTTGCGCACTTACAAAGGGTGATAATCTCAACTCCGAGTGATTTACCTGGAGATGCCAGACCAGAAACTGGCTCCAGCTGAGAAACCAACACCATCTTCAGCTCAGAACCCAAACTTCCAGGTTTTATCAGGTATCTGTGAGCAATAAGGGAACAAAACACACAGAGAAAGTGCAATATGGTTCCTGTATTTTATAAAAAAACCTGCTGCTTAATGAGGGCCAGGCTAATTGAAGGCAATTAAATTAATCAGGCAAGTGAACCTGCCACACCTATCCAAGAAGGATGGATGCAATCACAGGCAATTACTGTGATTAATCCTCTCATTATCATCCCCACAGCCAGCACCTGGCCAAGAAGTTGAGTAGTTACCTAACTGTGCTCAGGAGGATGCTGCAGGCGAAGGTGGTGCTTCCAGGTGAGGATCCTTCTTCTTGGCCTTTTCCCACTCCTCTCTCGAATTTCTGCTGAGCCTCCCTTGCCCTGAGCAGCCTGGGCTTGACCTTCAGACCGCAGTGGTTGGCAGAAGGTGGAAAAGGTCTGACACAAGATATTTTAGAATACATCATTCACCCCAGTGAAACTTATTTTGTACCTTCCAACCTCTGGGGGTGGAGGTGGGGGAGTGAGGAATGTAGACAACTTTTTTTTTTAATAGATATTTATTTATATAATTTATACTTATTTTCTTACATTTAATGTTCTGCTCTGGGGGAATGATTCACCTCCTGGTTCACTCTGGAATTCTGGATTATACCCTTCATACTTTTTACAACTTGGTTTCCAGATGTATGGCTGGAAATATGAATGGAATATTCACCTTCCAGCAGCTCCAACAATGCCCTGCTCTGTAGAATCCCCTTGACAAGAGGGATGGTGTAGGGAGCACTCAGTATGGAAGCATTTCTATCTGATACTTGAGGAATTTAGGCTAATTTTTCAATAAAATATATATATGATATCATGATATAACCCAGCATGAACACTGGAAAAAAATCGTGGGTTTTTCAGAGTCTGAGTTTGCTCGTGGTTTTGGTTTTTTGTTTGTTTTTGTTGTTTGGTTTTTTTTTAAACAGAGTTTTAAAAAACCTGTTGCAAGCAGGAAGCTCACAAATGTGGCTGTTCTGTCCCTGGAAGTGTTCAAAGGCAGCTTGGAGGGGATAAAAACTGTACATCTGAACCATGAAGTCATTTCTCCCTAAGCTGATGCCACACACAAATTATTTTGTGAAGAAGTTTCCTGAAACCTCTAGAACTGGGCCCCTGCAGAGTAAGTAAATTGTGATTTTTTTTATAAAGCAATATTGTTCATGGATGAAGCTATCGATTTGTAACAGTTAATTTTTGTGTAAGAGCCCCCCGTGTTTGCATTAGGGGAACCTGTTTATTCTGGGATGAACTGAAAACCCTAAAAATGGGGTAATTTTCTGCTTTGAGTTCTGTAACACCTCGTGGTATCTGATTTTGGGCAGGATGAGTTTGCCTATGTAGCAATTCGTGTGGACTCTGGCAAGCTCCAGTGTTGGTTTTAGGGGACAGATGAGGATAATCTGGCCATCACTTTGTCTCCTGACCAGGGACAGCCTATGAGTTTCCTTTGTCTGCCCCTCCACCTGGTGGGACTGGTTTCAATGGGTTCATTTGGCACAACCAGCTCTGTTATAGTCTCTGGGCTGACCTCAAGACAGTTTTGACCTAAAATCCACTGCTGATGTTGACTCAAAACCCACCAAAGCGTTGGATGGAGCTGTGGGTTGGAAAAGCTGCTGCAAAGTGCTTACCATACCCCAGGATAAGCCATGAATGGGCACAAAATGGACTTTAAGAAAACTGTAAAATGTTTCTATGAAGTTTTCACAATTTTGTTCTCAGCTGCCTCCTCAGACATTCTGGAGGCTGAGTGACCAGATAAATCTTTGACAGGAAAATGTCCTTTCCCTTGATGTTTGTTTCCAGGATGAGGGAAAGCAGCAGCATTGGTCCTGAGATTGTGAAGGCGAATAAAGAAATCTATGTGTGCTATTAAGGTCAATGGTATCAAAGTAATTCCACTAATTTCACCATGTGAAGTGGAAAAAGAACTTTCCACACTCATTGGCTAGTAGCTCCTCCATGAAAAGTTCCAGGAAAACCAAGGGAAGCCATAATAAGCAAGTCTGATCCCAGGTCCTTTTTTAGTTTGCTTCCACATTGTTCTTGGCTAAGTTCAGTGTTCTTGAACAGCTGAAAGAAACAGTTACAAGGCTAAATCTGAAATTGGAGCTTGAATCACCCTTTATGTCAAATCCTACCCTGACTCTTTACAATTCTGAATTTGAACATGCTTTCAATCTCAGAGCAAAACCTGGATAGTAATATTCCCACCCTAGAAATCTCCTCACTTGGTTAATTGGCATCTCCATGTCACCTGCTTGTGGGTTTGTATGGCAGAAGGCACTCCAAGAGGGAACAAATTCCCTGAGCACCAGTGACTCTGGAAAAAAATCACATAAAGCATTTGTACAGTCAACAAATAGTTATGATTTTATTGAGTGGTAGAACACACAAAGAAAAAAAGTTGTTCTTTTTGAGTTACTGGTTTGTTTGGTTTTTTTTAAGAATTAAAAAAATCCCAGGAGCTGTCCTATAAGGATGTGGATTTGCTGTTTTAACATTGGACATGTTAGGGCTTTGTTAGGAAGGCTTTCTTGGGAAAGCATCTACTAAGGAAAAGGATGGCTTTGCCCTAATGAAGACCTCAAATCCAGCCAGAGAGCTCAGCCCGTGCAGCAGGGAATGATGGTGCCTGGACACGGGTCCTAAAGAGCCTCCCAAGCCCTATGTCAGTGAGCACTTGGGATCTAAACTACTCAAATCCATGCTTGGAGGGAAAACTCCAAAGCAAGTCTCCTAATTCCCACTGTGCCTTTCCCTGGAAACTGAGGGCAGGGGGTCCCTGCTCCCAGAGCTGTGGGGGGTGGGGGCTCAGTGTGAGATCCAGCTCACTCTGAGGTGCCTGTGGATGTCACCAGTCCCTGCCACCCCCTCTGAGCCCCAGCTCTGCCCTGTGTCTCCAGCACAGCCCTCCAGGCAGATTCCAGCCATGCTAGGTGATCATGGGACACTTGATTCCAAATTTCTCCTCCTTCACCCCTCAGTATTTTTTCTCCCACTCTCATGCATCCCTCCCCAACCCCTGACCTTCCCAAACTTCTCCATCTCTCATTCTCCTCCCAAAACACACACAGAGGCTTCTCTTTGCTGTAGTTTGTGCTTTTCTCTGGCATCCTTGATCATCCTGATCCTCTAGCTCCTACTCCAGTTGCCCAGAGTGAGTAGGGAGGACAAATCCAGTCCTTCCCTGGCTGTTGTTTGATTCTCTGCTCTGAAACCAGCTCTGTGTTTCCATTGCCATGTGGTGTAGCTGGGTTCAGTAAACCCTGGCAGGCTCCCAGCACCTCTTACTGGCTTAAGGATTTTTTGGTTTTTTTCATGCTTGTGTCTCATTACAGTGAAATGAAGGACCTTTATCAACAGAGAAAGTGGACAGGATTTCATCTCATTATTTTCACAGAAACTTGTTAGTTAAGAGTCCTCAAAAAGCTGGGCAAAGCTGTGCTGAAAATTCTGTTTCAGTCATTTTGATGGGAGATTTTAATACCGGCTTATGTCTCACTCATTGCTGCCTTGTTGGAGACAAAGCTCATGGGAAGTTTATATCTATCTACATTTCCAGTCTTACTGAAACTTCTGGACTATCTCCAGATAAACTTAATTTTACTTGGAGAACAATGATAACAAAACCGATTGATCCAGACTTCCACAGCTCTTTGTCGAGATCTTTTTGATGTGCTCCAGTTAAAGAGTGGAGAGCCTGTAGAATCCTGGAATGGTTTGGGTTGGAAGGGACAATAAAAATCATCCAGTTCCACCCTCCTGCCATGGACAGGGACACCTTCCCTAGACGAGGTTGCTCCAAACCTCATCCAATCTGGCCTGTAACACTTGCAGGGATGGGGTGTCAACAAGGAATCAAGGCACGTAGAAAACAGCTCAAATTCCAAGATAGAAAGCTGGGATTTTTGGAAGGAGAGGAAGAAGCTACCTGAGCCAGAGAGGCTTTGCCTGAAAAAATAGTAAGTTTTTTTTGAGAAAAAAATGCCCATTTGCCTAAGAGCTGATCTTTCCCCAAGAATAACCCGAACAGTTTCCCAAGAAGAAAGGTGAGAAGAGAAAAGAAGAAGGGAACAGGGCTAAGGAAGAAAACGTTTGCTCTGGAAATAAAGACAAAAAAACCCAAGGGCTGTCAGAAGAATGAGCTGGATATTTGAAAGCTTGCACTACTGATGCCACTGTGCTTGTGGTCATCCTTGCTGGAGCACTGTGAAGTATATTCAAGGAAGGGATGCACAAATTAAGGCAATCCTGATGAAGTTAGCCAGATTCCAGGCTAGCTCCTTACTACCTGCCTGGAAAATCACAGTGTCTAGAAGGATGTTATTTATATAGCTTTTCACCCTAAACATTCATTCCCCATCTGTAAGCAAAGATAAAATCTCATTTTATTCTCCAAATAAGGTGTGGGGGGGGGAAATACATGTATTGGTTTTTTTGCAATGCTGGCCACAGTCCCAGAGTCATCTCTGTTCATGATGAAGCACCTTGCTGATTCTGAGGGATGCTGCTAGGATTCAGGGATTTGATAGAGAAGATCCAGTTTCAGAGCTGAGGGAAGTAATGAGGCGTGCAAAGTGACCAGAGTCTCCCTCCTGGTGTTTCCAGAGAGCACTGAGGCAGATAGTGGAGCTGGAGGCTGCTTTTGGAACCATGGTCCTTTGTCCTAAACCAAATATCTCTTCTGTACTGTTGCAGCTGAACCTGAACCACTGGATTTATTTAGGGTCAGGTTACCTATTCCAGAAGTACCTGGAAGCTGTTCAGCAGTATCTCCCAATCAGCCATTAGTGAATTTTGGTAATTAGATGCTGGGTAGAAAATTGAGTTTTAGACAACTTGTAAGAAGGTTCTCCAAAGGTCTCACATCAGCAGCACAGCCTGGGCAGGGCTGATTCCAGCTGGGATTGGCTGTTTGAGCAGCTCATCCTTTTGCAGGGAGAATTCTTTTCCTCCTGTGATTGTTCCCGAGGGAAGGGTGAACAGTGCCATGGCTCCTGGCCTCGGGCAGGCAGGAAGAGGCTTGGTGCCTGCCAGGCATATGCAGACAGGCTGGACTCTGGGTTTCTGCAGGACAGGATGGTGAAAAGGCCATTTGTGGTTCCCTTGGAGCACTGAGGAGCAATTAGCACGTTTTGCTTGTGTGATTGTTTTGGTCTTTTGTGTGATTTACTGGTTATTCGCTGTGCCAGACCTGCTGCTCATTAAAGAGAAAACAGACCCTCTCCTAAAGGAGACACTTTGTTGGTTAAACCCAGAAATCTTCTACAGACCCCTGGGAAAAGGGGCTGATCCTAAAACCACAGCTAAGTTAACCCTGCTATGGTTAGGGGGTAGCTGTGCAGGGCCAGGGTCACAGCTGGCACTAAAGGGATGCTACGATTTGAGAAGTGAAGGAGGCAGGGAAATGAGGGAACTGGGCTCAGGACAGGGCTGGAAGCACAGTCCAGCAGCTGCCGGTCCTGTGGGATGTGATTCCTCTTTCACACAAACATGGGAAAGAGGCATGAGCTGACTGGGGTGTCCTTGGATTGCAAATACTCACTGAGACCTAAAAACCCTTAGGTGTGAATCAGGGTTTGTGTGGTTTAGGCAGAAAAATAACTAATCTTCTGAAAAGAAGGTCAAGGTCAGATATTAATGCCCCTTTTAAAAACATTCCTCATCATCCTCTCCCAACCTTCCCTTCCTTGCACTTCTGGCCTTGCCCTCTACCCTCTGGAGCACATTTTAAATCTGCCTAGATTAAAACAGGTTGCCTGGGCCTGCACCAGAAGCAGCTGACAAGACAGGAAACTCCCCTCCAACCATGGATTTAGACTGAGATCTGAGAGTAAAAGACACAAGTGTGATCCCCCCCTCCCCCCATCCCTCCCGCTCACTCACACCTCCCCAGAAAGATTCATGATCACTTATGGAGATAAGCATCCAGCCAGAGATCTCCAGATTTCTTTAGTGACCTGTGGGTAGAAAAGGAGAAGTTTGGGAATCTTGCTTCTGTCATGTTTTTTCTGCAGTGAAGACTGTTCCTGAATTTTAATATCAATCATAGGATCACACTCATAGAACCCACCCTCTGTCAGTGTGAAACCATTCCCCCTTGTCCTGTCACTCCAGACCTGTGTCCAAAGTCCCTCTCCAGCTCCTTTGGAGCCCTTTTAGCACTGGAAAGAGCTGTGAGTTCTCCTGGGAGCCTGCAGGCTTCACTCCACTGTGCCTTGGTGCTGCTTAGCCCTGTGCCACCTGGATTTGAGGGCAAAAGCAGGTTTGGAACCAGTCCTCCTGCCCATTGTGGCCACCCCACTTTAATCTACCTGTGCTCAGAGTGGTTTGTGCAGAAGGTGCCTGGACTGCAGAGCTTTCTCATGTTCCCTGCCATGAATTATTCCCCTCGGAGGAACTGAGATAGAAACATTTAACACGGAGGCTGCTGGCAAGGACTGTTAAGAGTCATCTCCAGCTCTGCCTGTAGGGAATTGCCTGTTGTTGCTGGCAGAGCTCTCAGGGGACACAGCAGGGGCTGTAACCTGACCTGTTTCCCTTTGATTCATCTCGCTTTGCTTGTGTCTCAGCAGGAGATCTGCTGGCAGCTCCCAACAGCAGGAGCCACCAGCTGTCAGAACTATAAAAGTCAGAATCATTAAGATTGGAAAAGCCTTCTAAGCTTGACCCTAGCACTTTTGAGCCACCATGTCCCCAGGTGCCATGATCAGCTTTGTACCCATCTAAAGGTCAAGTGCTTGGTACTTTGACAGCAACAACACAAGTTTCTGAAGGGTCTATCATGCCCTGGATTCTCTGTGTTAGAAAATATTAGATGTCCCTGGAAAAATGAGCTGCAGGTGGGATCAGGAGGCACTTACTCAACAATGTCTACGAACGCTTTCCCGAGAGGTTTTTCCTCATACTGGACTCCATACTTGGCACATAATGACTTCACCAAAGGCTTCACCTTCCAGAAGTTGTGCCGTGGCATTGTTGGAAACAGGCTGTAGAGGAGAGAGAGGAAACAAAGCTGAGAAAACTCATGCAACAAGTGGCAAGGCATGGGCATTAGGGTTTGCATCCTCAGGGGCTCATGGTTGGTGCCTCCTCCTCAAACTGCACAAAGGAAGGGAGGCACAGAGACACCCCTGCTTTACACTCCTCTGTCTCAAGGAGGTAGTGAAAACTGATTTTCCTGTCAAGCCTCAAAGCAAAGCCATATTCAGGATACATTGAAAGCCAGCTTGTGCAAGAAGGGACACAACTCCAGTGAGAGGGCAGCAGGAGTGAGGGAACAGCCTCTGAGATGGCTGCCCATTCCTCTGGGAATAATTGTTTCTTGCTGAACTGAATTCCCAGTGACCTGCCTTTCCACATCTGGAAGCAGGTAAAGAAGGATTTTGGAGGCACCTTGCCCTATGCTCTTCCATGGAGATTTTTTAAGCTGGCTCCCAAACCAGCCAGCCTCACCCTAAAAGCCATTTATTTTACATTTGCTGTTGCCATTGGCAACAGACTGTCCATATGGCCCTGTTTTCCATATTTTTTCTGGAATCTGGTACCCAGCATCCTACACAGTTCCATACTCTAAAACACTGGAGTGCTTTAGGGGAGGGGAGTTTTCTGAGGTGGGTGAGTGGGATTTGAACCCACAGCCTTTGTAACTGATAGATGCATAATGATGACTCCTAAATAAACCCAAAATTAAGGCTGTGAGAGTGAAAGCTCTGAAGCAAGAGAGAAAAATGTCATGGCTGTAATAGAAGCAGACTGTCATGGGATGGTTTAGGTGGGAAAGGAATCTTAAAGATCATTCAGTTCCTGGCCTGCCATGGGCAGGATCACTTCCCATTAATGCAGGTTGCTCCAAGCCCCATCCACCCCAAGTGCTTCCAGGGATGGGGGCAGCCACATCTTCCACGCCTGTGCAGTCTGGGACACTGTTCCCTTGGCATATGATCCTTCCCAACCTGATAATTCCTTTCCCCGAGCTGTGGCAAGCTGGCAGTGCCCTCATGATGCTGGCTCTGTACTCACTGGTGCTCGATCTGGAAGTTCAGGTGCCCGGTGAACCAGTCATTAAAAAAGGACTGCTCAATGTTGCAGGTCGCTGCCATCTGCCAGGAAGAAAGAAAACAATGAGAGTTAAGCATGGCTCATGCCAAAATCAGGGTGAAATTCCTCTTCCCTGAACTCTGGGAGTACAGAGCCTGCCATGCTGGGCCCAGTGGGTGCAGCAAGGGGAGTTTTAATCCTCCCTCAGGGTCTCTGGTAATCAAACTCTCACTGGTGATGAAGTGATGTAGCAGCTCAAGCCCAGATTCCTAAATCTCAGCCTCCCATTGGAGATTGGAGATCAGAGGGTTGATAGCAGTACCAAGGTGGAAAATAGGAGGAAAATGCATGGACAAAAAGCTTCCCCATCCCCATGTAGTTACTGAACAGTTTGCCTTAAGTGCAGTATTCTGAGAATATTTCTTGGGTACTCTTGCCATTAATGATCATAAAATTATATATTTTTTCTCAAAATTTAACCAAATTTTTGATTGGGTTCCTCTCTCTCACATATTACTTGGATTTGAAGGAAGATAGAACTGCCAAAATATCAAGAATATGGTTCTAGAATAAAGAAAAGAGAGCACTCAATCACTCATCTTCCAGAGCAAAATGACAAAGGCAGGCTCCAAAATGAAGAATCAACTTTTTTTCCTCAGCTGTTTTATTGCTGGGATCTGCAGGCCTGTGTATATCTGTGGCCAAAACACGCAGGAATATATTTTGGATTTGCAGTCACATCCAGCTTCAGTCACCACAGTCAACCCCTCTCTCAATTTGCCTCCAGGAGCAGGTAACCTTTTGATTGTCAAAGTAATCGCAGAACTTTGGAATTTATGTCTTTCCCCAGCATTGCTGCTTGCTCTGGGAAGAACATCTTTATGCGAGAAGTCATGGACAAGACACTCTACCCTGGCAAGGGGTGGTGGTAACACTCACACTCTGAGTAAACCCCATTTTGGGGTGAGTCAGGGGTGTTATTCCCCCCTCCCAGTTACCTGGGAGCTCAGCCAGTCTCTGTGCTTCTCAGAATCAATTTCCATTGGAATGTGATTCATCTGGGTGACCCACACGAACCAGTGACTCTCCAGAAACCTGCAAAACCAGGAAAAAAAATCACAATTTCTACTGGACATGGGGACATCAGGTAATTAGAGTGTGGTTTGCAGGGAGCAGCAGAGACTTGGATGGATGTTAACAAGGAATTGCCTGAAATCATCCTTGTTCCAGGCTTGTTTTCTGCAAGATCAGATGATCTGATTTTGCAGTTTTGCTTTTTATTCTTGCACTTTGAGTTTCATCAAAATATTTGGGAATAATGGGCTGGTTGTGATAAGTTTTCCAGCTTGATTTTGGTCTTGGAGCATGCACAGGATTACCTCCACAGATGGGAAGAGGATGGAATGAGGCACTCTGGGTGGGTCCAGCCATGACCAAATGGGGATCAGCAGGGTATGAGAACAGGGAATGATGGGAAAAGGCAGGAGAATCCTGTCTGGACCATCATGAGGCAGAGAAAGATGCAGGAAGAGTGCTAGAGGAGCTGGAACTCGGACATGCTGATAGGGAAGTGAAGCAGTGGGACACAGCAGAGCTGAGGCCAGGCTCAAACAGCACTCAAGAGATGGGAGAGCAGCAGGGATGCCCTTGATCCCCTACCTGACAAACGTGAGGAGACACAGGGATCCCAGGACACCATAGAATGGGACGTAGGTGATGAAGTAGCGCAAGTAGTAGCTGATGGCCCAGGCCAGGTCCTGGGGGGCAGAGAAAACACCAGGCATCACTTTGCTCATCTTGGATAACGTGTCCTTGCTGGTGATGTTGGGAACACTGGGTAGTTCCTGCCTGCCCCCTGGCCTCCCTTTCTGCTCCAGTTTCTAGCCAGAACCCGTAAGGATGGAGGGAATGTTTCACTCACCGCCCAGAACCTGCGCTTGATCATGGTCGAGATGATTTGGATTTGGAAATACACAGGAATGAGCAGAGGTGGGAAGACTGCAAGGCAAAGGGAAATGGTTTGGTCATCAGAGGGATGGGAAGGTGTGTGGCACGAGGGACTGCTTCCATGGAACTGGGAATGTGCAGTTTTTCCATGGAGCTTCTCATATAGATGTTACTCCCAGCCTCAGCTATTTTATATCCCCTTGCTTTACAGGGCAATGTTCCAGGGGCTTGGATATGCCTGAGCTGATTTTGGGACCTGCACAGGGTCCTGAGGAAGGGTGGGATGAGCTGGGATTTGAGGAGTTGCTCTGCTGACATAGTGAGGGCTGGAAAGGGCAAGTGGCATTCCAGGAAAAGGGAAGAGAGGAGGGTGGATACTCACTGAGGAAGAAGTACTCGTGCTGGTGGTTGTAAGGCAGGTACTTCAGCTTCTTCTTGCCATACTGCAGGACACAAAGAGACAGCTCAGCCTGGGATTGGGACATTCCCAGGCAAAAGCAGATTCTCTACAATAATTCTTAATTTATTGACCAGGGAGTTTTGACTGAATTCCCACCGGCGGGCAAGAAGAGACTCAGTGTGATTAAATGTCCTGACTTTGTCATTGTGTTAGGTGTAAACTCAATTTTTAAAGATAATTTCTATTTACTTGATGGAATTTTGATGCACTTGACCTTCTGCTATCCCTGTGTCTGTGAGAAGAGCTGCCATCTTTACTAATATGCTCCATCTTTACTAACATGAATGTGACAGGCATAAAGACTGATTTTTTGGAAGGGAAGACTTGTAACACCAATAAATCAGGTACATTATTCCCACTGGGCTAAGCTGTGCAAGGCTGTGTGCTTGGCATCATTTGGAAAAGGATTTATACCAGTGTGAGAATATTGGGATAGACTGATTCTGGCCTAATATTTTGAGATATTTTGAGGCAGAAATCCAGTTTTCCTTGTTATCACAAATGTTCAGGTTTTCCTTTAAGTAGTAGAACCATGGTCTGCTTTCTCAAGAATACAAAGTCTGGCTGAGAAACCATTTTTAATGTTGTATTTCTCTGTTGTCTTGTCCATTTTCTTGGGGTTTTATTTTTAAAATGAGAAATCCTTGTTCCATTGTGAAAAACACCATGATTTAAGTGCTTTGGGTTTTTATAAACAGGCAGTAAATATTTTGGCTCTGAAGGGGTGGAGTGAATTAAAATTAAAATCACTTGATGCTGGAAGATATTTGCTATGGAAATGGAAGGTCAGTTTTGAAATGCCCCTGCTGGAATACTGAGGAACACCATATTTCCCCCTCATGTTGGTGCTTCAAGCCAGCGGGATGAAGTGGCCTATAGTGGCTTTTTGCTTTCTCTCCAATCCCATCAGCGTTATTTTTCCTGAGTTAACCCAGGACACTTTCTCCTGTGGTCAGCACAGGAAATGGATTGGGAATTAGTAGTCAATGTTGCTCCTCAGCCCAAGGATTGGCTCCAAACTCCTGTCAGACAAAGTAGCTGGACGAAACCCCTAGATTAAGCATTTCCTTTGTAGCATTCCTGGAAGTCCTGCCTGTGTAAGTCATGTCTAACTATGGGATCCAACTCCTGGATTTGCGCAACCACTCTCCAAGGCCCTCTCGGACAGTAGTTTTCCATGTTTTCCCCACTTTTCCTTACCTCAACGGGCTGTGTGTCTCCCAGGACAAAAATGTGCAGCATGTTCACATCTGGGTCCTTCTGAAAGATGTTGGGCTTGGCGTGGTGCTGGAAGTGGCGGTGATTCCACCAGTTTGCAGAGGCACCCTGGGCAAGGAGAACACGGAGTTTTCATCCATGGAGAGCTACTCCCAAGGTGGCATTACCCAATCATTTATAGGAACTAAAGTGGTGCGACTCGGATTGTGGCCGATGTGGGATTTGCTTTGGAAAGAGCAGCAAGCAGGGAGTGGTGGTGTTGTTGGTTGCTATGAGACTGCTGCTTCCAGCAGGATCCCTAAGGATCATCCGTACTGAAAAACATGGAATAAATACACTCTGAGCGAGTTACTGTATCTTCCCAGAAAATCCTGAAGTGGTTCAGGTTCGTAGGGACTTTAAAGCTCATCCAATCCCAAACCCCTGCCATGGGCAGGGACACCTTCCATCAGCCCAGGCTGCTCCATGGGCAATGGTCACCAACTTTTTTGTGCCTCTGCTCACTCTAGGAAGGTTGAGAGCCTCCCATTCCTACTGTGCCACAGCCAAAGTGATGCATTCCCATAATTCCCTTTACCTTCAGGTGTCCAATGACAAACTTGTGGACAATGTGGTTCCAGAAAGACTTCTTGAAGACAGAGAGGTGTCCAAAATCATGTTGCAGCCACCCTGCCTGGGCCTGAAATGAGGGGAAATCAAATAGTTAGGAAGCTAATGGGAATCAGAGCTAAGCAGGAAAGAAATGGAGATGGAGGAGAGGTTGGGAGCGTGAGGAAGATTTCTCTTTTTCACCTGGGAAGTTGTAAGGATGCAGGCAAGGATGAGGGTTGTGGTCCAGCCAGTCCCAAAGTAGGAAAGCATGAGCCAAGCCAAAACTTCCAAGGCAATGATGTGGCCCAGGTAAAGGGAGAAGAACAAGGGGCTGGCTCGGAACAGGTTCATGTCCTCCGCTGTCTTCCGTAGGGTCCGGAAATCCTCCACCAGCTGGGACTGCAACAGGACAGGCAAGAGGAGAGTGAGGCTTGGAAGTGGGCCTGACTGACTTGTGGGATGGATGGAGGAAGGACGAGCTCCATGCTAAGAACCCAGGCTCCATATTCCATCTTCTTGTCCTGTATTCCTATGAATTGACATCTTGGCTGGTCTGAGCCCGCATCCTGACCTTTTGGACCTGAAGCCAGGAGAGTAATCTAAGCTCTGTTGAGTGTGTCACATCACCTCATGGCTCTTGTCTGAATGAATTTCCTAAGCACTAAGGAGAAGCTGGAGCAAGAGGGAATTCAGTGCTATTGTGCCTAATTCCAGAGCTCTGATAATGAGCACCCACTATCACCCGTCCATTCAATCCATGGGCCAGCTCCTGTGCAACCATCCATGAGGAGCACTCCTGGGTCACTGGGGGCCAGCGTTGTCCCCTCTATTGTGAGTGACACAGATATATCACAATCATGGCCAGGCACAAAGAAGGGGGCAGGATTGAGTTTCCTGGCCAGAGCCAGTTGTGCCATGCTCTGGGCCTGAATAATGGATGAGCAGGGATACAGAGCTGCCCTGAGGATGGGCAGTGGCTGCTGCTCCTAAGCAAGGCCACCAGAATGAAATATCTGGAGACTTGTGTTTTGGAGCTTGGTCACCAGCAAAGGAGCTGCAGGAGGGACCACAGTCACCAGAGGCTGGTGCACATTTCCCATTCCACATGTCTCAGTTCCCATTTCCCTCCAGGATGGGCTCAGTCCAGCTTGGGTGCCTGGAATGGGCTGCCAGAAATTGGCTGTTGGTGGCTCTGTGGGAAATAAAAGGTTTGTACAGCCAAAAGTGTCACCCCCTTTCCACACATATTTGAATCCATGATAGAATGAAAATAGGGCTACATGGAGATGTTCAGTCACTGAGAACTTCTCTCCCTCTCTGGAGAGGATCCCAAGAGGGAAAAAATGGTGGGAATAGCCACCCTGAACCTCAGTTGAGGAATAAATACTCACATTTTTGTCTCGGTCCTGGCTGGGCTCCCCTGCTGCAAGTTCTCCAATAAGCAGCGGCTTGAGAAACTTCTGCACCAAGGTGGGATTGATATGGAAGGCCTGGAATGCGTCCTGGAGTGGAAACAGGAGGAACTGTGTGAGATCCAGGAGAAAGATGTGCTTCCTATTCACTGTGTCATTCCCATCCACCCCCAGCAGTTGTGGAACCTGTAAAAGAGGGGGGCCAAATGACCTCCACCTCTGTGATCACTTTTTGGGACATTAATTCCACTAAAGCCTGATGAATTTGCTGTCCTGGGAACTGTGAGACCTGAGATGGCATCCAGCCATATGGCAAAAGGTACCTCAAGAAATTCTTTCTAAGCAACTAAATACTTAAACCCTGTTAATTCTCTTAGAAGGTAGGCAGAGGGGAATTTGTGCAAATCCCTCCTAGGATATAAATACCCTTGGAAAGTCTGCTCCTGGAGGCAAGTCAGGAGAGGGGCTGACTGTGGTGACTGAAACTGAATGTGACTGCAAACACAAAAAATATTGCTGGGTGTTTTGGTCAGGCCTGAAGATCCCAGCAGTAAAACAGCCGATTAAAAGTGGTAACTTTTCCGAAGAATAATGCCTTGTTTGTGGAATAATTTTGATCCTGCAATTCATGAATTTATCTGGCTCTTCTTTTTCTCTGTTCCTTCCCCTTTTCACATAATTTTGTCTACCTGTATCCCACAGGTGCCTGATGCTCATAGTAAGATCTTGGGCAGATCATTTCACATGGAACAGTTGGAATTTTAACCCCAAGGACAGCAGCTGGGACAGAAAGCTGGCCCAGATCAGAAACCCTCCCTCCGTCCTTGCCCTTTCCTCACTATTCAGAACTGAAGTCAGCTCTTGGAATTCACCTGGGAGAACAGGAAAGATTGGTTCCACGAAGTGCTAAGAGAGTATGGAAAAAAAATTGTTAAAACAGAGTCAGGAGAACTATGCTTCAGCCTTTCCCCCTTTGTCCCATTGCCTAACAATTGTAGTGACCAACTAATATCTCCCTCCTGGCTCTAAAGAGAAAGGGCAAACTGGAAAGTGCTCCCTGTGTCCAGCTGATCTTTCCAGGAGTTGCCCTCCATTGAAAACCTGGAGTTCAAAAATGCCAGGCAACGACCTCAAAGTCCACCAAAAATCAATAAAAACCTGGGCCCATGAATGTGTCGCTGAAATGTTGACTCTGGTTCCTTGTTTCCCTCTCTGGAAAAATTTGCAAAACATGTGAAAGAAGAAGGAAAAGCAGAATGAGGGAGGAAGTGAATTGCTGACTGTGCCTACTGCAAGGCTCTGCAGTTTTGAGTGAAAAAAAAAGGGGGAAAGAAAGGGAAAGAGAGAGGATGGCACATAAGAAGCATTTTAAAATGTTGATTCAGTATTATTTTAACTGCTGGGAATAAAGAGGTCTTTGGAGGTCTGATTGGGTGATCATTGCCTGGAGATCCTGCAAATGATGGAAGGATTGGATTTTTGTTACGTATATCTCATGAAGTTCCTGTACTAGTAGGTCCCAAATATAAGATAGCACCTGAATTTTGGAATTGTTCTCAGTTCTGTACTGCAGGAGATAAAAAGCTGAAGGGAAAATATAATCCCTGGGAAATGCTGTGTGATATTGGCACTTGACCTCCCAACTTTGTGATCTACTGACCAAATAAGATGAAGCATTTTATGGGAGGTGGGAATTATTCCAGCTGCTTTTGCTGGAGAAAAAAAAGCTTTGTATAATTGAGATATGAGCTGTGCTTGAGCACTGGGAGTGCTTAGACCAATCAGCACAAGGATTGTCTTTTACATCCCTGAGAGATCTCCACTGCTGGGACACAGACACTGCAGTGTCCCTGCCTTTGCCTTTGTTCTGTGCATGAGGTGACATCAGAACAGGTTGGCCTAGACTTGGATGTTGTGTTTAAAAAAATCAGAGACCCATGGAATGGTTTGGGTTGGAAGGGACTTGAAAAAATAATCTCATTCCACTCCCCTGCCATGGGCAAGGGCACCTTCCATAGACCAGGTTACTCCAACCCCATCCAACCTAGCCTGGAACACTTCCAGGGATGGGGAAGCTGCAGCTTCTTTGGAAGCTTCTTGGACAACCTTTGCCAGGTTCCCCTCACAGGGAAGGATTTCCTCCTAAAATCCAACCTAAACCCACACAGGGTCAAGGCCAAGCCTTTCTCCTCCTGAATGAGAGAGGAGTTTCTGGCTGTAAATGTTTGTTCACCACAGGGAAGCTGCAAAACTGATGCCAATCCTGGTTTAGTGCTTGGAGTGGTGATTTAACAATTTCAGAGCATTTTTAAGGCTATGCCTTCTTGGAGTGTGGGATGCAATGTAGTGGGGGGAGGTGGGAGGAGAACCAGCAATCCTGGAACCACCAATGTGTTTCAGCCTCCCTTTCAAGGATTCCAGACAACTGCAGTAGCAGGTGCTTTTTGGTTGCTAATGGAGATATTTGAGTTAAATTCTTGGGGATAGGAGTCTAACTCCTCCTGTTTCAGCAGTGTTTAAGCAGTTGAAAGCAAAACCTGGCCCATCTTTCTGAGGGAGGAAGCTATTACTTCAGAGGATTTACTGAAAAGGGACAGAAGGGCCAAAATGCAGCTCAGTGCTTCAAGGAAAAGAATGGAAAATAACCACAGGTTGCAGGGAGGTAGGGGCTGATGGAAAGGAAGGTTCTGTCAAATAATTTTGTTGCACATGGAGACTCCTCCTTGCTAAGTTGTCAGAAGCCATGGGAGACCAGGAGTTCCTGTTCCTGCTTGGTCTCTGCACGTTTTGGGAAGAGCTCTGAGGCAGCTTGGATTTCATAAACACCCTGAGGGAAGAACATGCTCTCTGGATGCACTTCTGAGGAAGGTGGTTTTGAGGGGAACTCCAGACAACAAACAATTTATTTCTAATTTGTTCCTGTTTCAAGGTTGATTTTTCTGTTGTTGTTGTTTGGTTTTTTATGTCTTTTATGCTGCTGAAACCTGAGAGGTGGCTGAACCCAGCAAAGGAGTAGCTGGAGCAGCAGCAAATGGTTTGCTGCTTTTTTTTTTCCTTTTTTCTGTGGCAACCTGTAACCAAATTCTCCAGAGAATTTTCTCCTGGGGAAAAAAATGCTAAAAAGCTCCTTGTTTTAAAACCTCCTCACAGAAGCAACTTTGAGACACAGCCTGGCCTCTGTTTAACCCTCCTGTGCTTGGCTGCATGACTCTGCATGTCACAAGCTCAGCACTGGAAAAGGGGAGATTTGGGACACTTTGCTCCTGAATTCAGGGCTCGAGGCATGGCACAAGCAGGAGACAAAGGCAAACCAGCAGGATTTAAGCAGAGCAATCCCTACCAACCCATCTTCCAGGCACCACGGCTCCAGGAGGGGACCTACATCAGCTTCAACCAAGCTGGGAGCAGCTGGGAGCTGAGCCGGGTGTCCAGCAGGTGTTGGGGAGATGGGGGCAGGGGACGGCAGGCAGCTGGCTCCCTTCAGGGAGGGCAGGAGCTGTCAGAGGATGCTGCTGGAGCCGGGAGAGCCGCGGGGGTCGGTCCTTACCGTGGCATCTTCGCCGGCGCAGTGGCTGATCACTCGGTGGCCCCCCGGGTGCCTCTTTGCCCACTTGGTGACATTATAAACCTTGCGCTCTATCACCAGCCACTGGTCCGTCCTCAGGTTGTGCTTCTGGATCTCCTCCCAGGTGTAGAAGCGGATCTGCCCCGCCGGCTCCCCCGAATCCCCCCCTTGCTCACCCCCTTTCCCCATGGGGCCACTCGATTCTTTGTCTTCTTGACCAAAGCGGGAGAGGAGCGGGGAAAAACCTGTCCCTGCGCCTCTCAGGGACGTGCCGGACGGGAAGAGCTTCCCTGGCAGGACTGAACTCAGCTGGTCCCCTGCTCCCTCCCTTCGCCTTCGCTCATGTCCTCCCTTCTCTTTGTTTCTCGCTTCGCAGCCCTCGGAATCTCTCCGCCTGCTCGGAAGTGCCCCCTAGGCTGGCTGTCCCCGCACTGATGCACTTTATCCTCGCACATAGCCTTGTGTTTTGAGGGAAGCTCGGCCCCTTCCACCCACACCCCCCCTCGCACCCTCCCTCTCGGGCATCCCCTCCCGGGCATTCTCCTCCCTCGGCACCCCCTCCCTCTCCCAGCATCATCCTTTCTCCCAGGCATTCTGCTCCATCCCGGCATGCCCCCCACCAAAACTCGGCATCCTCCTCCCCGCTGGCATCTCCCCCTGCCCAGCATTCCGCCCCCCTTTCCCCGGCATCCCCCCCGGCCGCTCCGCTCGGTGCCCGGGGCTTTCCCAGCGGGATCAGCCGAGCCCTAGCGCCAATCCCGGCTGTCCCGCCGCCCTTCCCCTCCCGGCCATTGGCCCGTCCCGATCTTTCGAAGCGGCTGCGGGCCGGGACCGCCGGGGGACGGGAGGGTGGGAGCCCCTCGCCTCCTTCTCCTCCTTCTGCTCCTCCACCTCCCGCTCCGAGCTTCGTGTCCTCGAGATTTTTTGGCTCCTGCTGTATAGAGCTGCCCTTGCCTATTTTGTTTTTTTTTTTTCCTTTTCCCGCGTTATTTTTCTTGCCCTTCCCCTGCTTCCCCCCCATTCATTTTCTCTGTTTTCTTTCTTCTTTTTTTTTTCTTAATTTCCTTTTCTCCCCTTTCCTCGTTCCTCCTTCTCCCTCTTCCCCACCTTTCCCTCCTTTCCCAGCTTTTTCCTCCCTTCGTCTCACTTTTCTTCCTTATCCTCTTTCTCACTTTTCCTACCTTCCCTATTTTCTCTTTTCCCCCCCTTTCTCCCGTTTCCCCCGTTTCCCCTTCTTCCCTCTTTCTCCCTTTTATCATCTCTTCCCCCTTTTCGTCCCTCTTCCCCCCTTTTTCTTTCTTTCTCTCCTCCCCTTCCTGCCTTTCCCCCTTCCATTCCTTTTCCCTCTTTTTTCCCTTCACCCCTCCTCCTGCTTCCCCTCTTTCCACCTCCTTCTCCTCCTTCCCCTCTCCTTTTACTCTTTTTTTACCATTTTTACTCTTCTTTTTAACATTTTTTCTTTTTCTCCTCTTTTTTATACTTTTTTCCTGCTTTCCTCCCCCTTTCTCTGCCTTTTTTCCCTCAGACTTTTCACCCCACTTCTCACTGCAGAGCTCAGAAAGGAGCTGTTGCTGTTCTGTTCAAAATCTGCATTGTTTTGCTCTGGTTTTGCCAGGCTGCTGCTGCTGGCTGCCAGACTTCCCAGCTTTCCTGTGGCACAAGCAGAGCTGCTTGAGCTCTCCTGCCCGAGGCCATGCTTTTATTAACAGGTTGGATAATGCCATCTTTTCCTTGCTGTGGGGCACTTTGTTGTACACAATTGCTCTTGTTAGGTTATGCAAGGTGTGGTGTTGCAAGGACAAAACCAACACAGACCACTTTCCCTGCAGCTTTGCTTATCTCTGACAGGACCTGTGGCCTCTTTCCAGGGCCAGCCAGGTGTGATCCCCAGGTTTCCTGGCAATAGGAATCTTTTCCTGTGATTATTTTGCATGAATAAGTGGGAGGACTGTTAATCATTTCTGTAGCAGCAAAGGCTGGGCCTAAGCAGGGGAAGGAATCCACAGGGTTAACCACAGAATCACAGGAGGATTTGGATGGGAAAGGATCTTAAAGACCATCCAGTTCCAATCCCTTGCTATGGACAGGGAAGTCTTCCACTACCCCAGGCTGATCCAAGCCCCATCCAACCTGTCCTGGAACACTTCCAGGTATCCAGGGGCAGCCACAGCTTTTCTGGGCAACCTGTGCCAAGGCCTCAGCACCCTCACAGGGAAGGATTTCTTCCAGTTCAAATCTCTCCTCTTTAGCTTTGTGCCAAGCCATGTTAGAGCTTTCTTCTGTTTCTGCCTGGTGTTAATGCTGCAGGATGGCTTTAGCCTGTTAAACAATCCTTGCCTGTGGTGTGGGGTGAGGAAAGTCAGAAATGACAGGAATGTTTTGCTAAGACTTGCTAGTTTTATTTCGTTTGGTTCAAAATAACCCTGTGACAAGGATCAGACTAAATTACAGCCAGACACCACATTAAGGTGGACTTGAAGCTTGTTGCTTGTGATGAGGGAAAAGTTTGCTGAGTTCTTTGAATTTGGGGATTTTAAACCTGTAGGTGTGCCTGGATATGTAGAGCTCAGGAAGAAATCCTTCCCTGTGAGGGTGCTAAAGCCCTGGCACAGGCTGCCCAGAGAAGCTGTGGCTGCCCCATCCCTGGAAGTGTTCCAGGCTGGGTTGGATGGGGCTTGAAGCAACCTGGGATTGTGGAAGCTGTCCCTACCCATGGCAGGGGGTTGGAATGGGGTGAACCTTAAAGTCCCTCCCAACCCAAACCATTCCTGGATTCTACATTGATTCTATGAAATGAGCTGATAAGGAGATTGGTCTATTTTGGAATTTGCCTGTAGATGGACAATGAAGCAAAATCAGCCCTCAGAACTCCCCACCTGGATATTTCCCATGGAAAATTGCATCATAACTTAATGACAAGCCATTGAAAGATGCCCCTAAAATAATCCCTGTTGCTCTCAGCCTCCAGCAGCACAGCCAGCCAGGCTGTCAGGCTTCAGGCAGTGCTTGTTCCGAGTTTTCTTTGGCTCCTGGGACACAAACCAGCCCCAGCAAAGAGGGGAGAACAGGCTCTGCTCTATGGCCAAGTGGGTGAAAGGCTGCGGTTGGTGCCCGGTGTAGCTTTGGCAGCACAAAGAGCTTGTGTGAGGGACATAAAAGCCCTGAGTTTAACCAAAGAGTCACGAGATGTGGCCAAAAAAGGTGAAGGACATGAAAGGGAGCAACGCCTGGGAAGAGAGGATTTAGGAGAGGGAGATTTTTTGCAGGGAGCACACATAGAAGAGGCATGTCTGCTCTTCAGCTAATGAGTCAGTGAAGAATATCTTACTAGAATAGACTGGAATGGTGAAAAAGCAGGGAAAATTGGTAGCTCAGGTATCTTTACACTGTCTCATGCATTGGTTTGATGTAAAAGAAGTTCCTTTTCCCTGAGGAAAGCACTTTAAAAATGTAGCAAAACACTGACATTTTCTGTATGTGTTCTCTCATCCCTTTGTTGAGTTTTGTGTAGGAGGCAAGGTCTGATGAGGTTTATTGGCAAGGTCTGATAAGTTTCTTTTGATTTGGTTTTTAGAGAGGGCCATTGTCCCATTGCCCAACAATTGTAGGGACCAACTAATATCTCCCTCCTGGCTCTAAAGAGAAAGGGCAAACTGGAAAGTGCTCCCTGTGTCCAGCTGACCTTTCCAGGAGCTTCCCTCCATTGAAAGTCTGGAGTTCAAAAATGCCAGGCAACGACTTCAGACCCTTTGACAGCAGCACACAGACTGGCAGCAGCACATGGAAATGCCCGTAGCTGTGCTGTAATCCTCATGGATGCAGGGAAAAGCCTCCTTTTCCCCCAGTTTACAGTATGAGATCCATCACTTGGTAAAGCCAGATGGCTCCAAGGCGTGTGGTGGGAAAAGGAGGCAGCAGGAGTGAACAGTGAACAAGACATGGAGCAGCTTTCTGAAGGGGAAAAAGGCAGGAACTGAGGATTCAGGGAGAAAAATAGAGTGAAAATCAGATTAAGCTGCACCTTTAAACTTTTCAATGCTTTTAATAGTCTTTTTGATACATTTTTCCTTTCTGCCAAAGAAAAATACATGTAAGGAGAGAAAAGACCCCAAGTTTTCCCTGTCTTTCACAAGAGGGAAAGGCTGAGAAGATCTGAACATAAAAATAAATAATAAATTGAACAATAAATTCAAGCATTGTGGGAAACAGCTGGACTGGGAATGGGGGGCTGGAGCCTGAGGTGAGGGAACCCAATGATTAGGTGGGAATGCTGCAGCAGTCCATGTATTTAAAACAAACTGCTACCAAAGCTTTCCTTAATATTTTTTTACTCTGGATATTTTTTGCTCTGACATATTCCACTTTTTTCCTACTCCTGGGACAGTGGCTGATAGCTGAGGAACTTTACGAGGGAAACAACAAACAAAGGAACAGAAATCCCCATTGTGTGGCCACGGCTGGCAGGGTTTCCACATTCTGCAGTGGATCTTGGGCTGCCCGTGGGATTATCAGGGTCAGAGCACAAACTGCTCTGGCTGCCAGGGGAGCAGAGGAGGGAATCACACTCAGAAAGCAGCAGACACTGCAGCAGGGCAGGAATAAGGGGAGAAATGCTCTGTTCTGATGCTGCTTTGTAATGATTTTGAGTGAAAATCCTACTGGTATTCTCATGTTATTGTTGGATCCTTTCCTTTATTTCCTTACTCAGGTTTTACTTTCAAAAGTGTAAAACTCTAAACGATCACCACCTCGCTCCCTCAGTTGTTAATCTGAATTTATGACTTCTGAAGGAGAAAAGATAAAATTATTTTTATCTCCTCCCTTACACAGAGTAATTCCTGGGTGCTTTTCCTGCCAAGATGCAAAATCCTCCTGCATCTCAGTCCTTTTTCATCTAAATTTTAACAGTCAGTTGAGTTATTAGAGCAGAGCACTGAGCAAATATTCCATGAAGTTACACTGTTTGTATGGAAAAACAAGAATTTATGGGTGGATATGAAGTATTAGCAAACCAAACAAAGAGTTCTGGGTATAACACTAACTCATTTAGGCCAAGTTATTCCAGTATTCCAGCTCATTCCCAATAATGCAACAAGAATAAAGGGAATATTTCCAGTTTCTCCCCCTTCTGCTTCTACCACAGATCCTTGCAGTAGATCCTAAGCCTAGTGTAGGAATGGTGTTACAGGGAGCTGTCAGGAGCTTCAGGCTCTTCCCTGGTAGTAACACAATGACTAAATTAGTGGTTTCCTGCTGCATTTGCTTCATCAGCATGGCTGTTTTAATTGCATTGATGACAGAAGCTTGTAAATCACGGCACCACAATCCCCCTGTGCCTGGGATCTTCAGCTTTTCTTAGGCTGAATCACCGCCAAGAACTGAGTCTTCTTTTAGACTCTGCTCTTTTAAACTTTTTCGGCATTTGTTAGTTTTCCTTTTAATTTTTTTTCTGTGGTTTCAGACCTCACCATCCATCATTGTAACTTATTTTCTCTAAAAGGAGAAAAGAAAGGCTACAATCCTTTCAACCCATCTCCCTCTTTCCCTGATTACTAGTTTGGTCACCAGATGCCCAAATATTTAGTGATCCCTCACCACCCAGGTCACTTGGGTATTTTAAAGCATGTTCCAGACAAATCATGGTTGTGAAATAGGGAATTTTAATATATTTTTTCCAAATTCTGATTCTGGTGATTCCCAGTCACCAGATTTTCAGGCAGAGGAGTGAACCAAAGAGCATCTCCTCCCTCCCCTTGGATTTTTGGTGGTTCCTGGTAGTCTGGGGAGCTGGGTCACAGCATGATGGTGACAGCAGATATGGAAGTGGAAGCAGTGAAGGTAAAACAAGGAGTCAGGGCACTGAAGGACTCATTTTACCTGGTTAATTGTGTTCCAGTAGGGATTGATTCCAGGAAAACCAGCTGGATGCAGGATGCTGGTGAGTCTATAACAGCAGCTGGTTTTTTCCCTGGCAGTTTTTATGACAAAGGTCCCATTCTTGTCTCTGAGACACCCACTGAGATCCCGAGTGGGGCAAGGGCAGGGGAAACAAGCACTGCTGGCAACTGGCAGGACACAGATACCTTCATTGAACCTTCACTGCTTAGGGGTGGATGATTCTAGGAGTCTCCATGGCTTGTCTTGATTCATCTGCTGAGGGGAAAACAATCACAGCCAAGGATTTCACGTCAGAACAAGCTTGGAAGAGAATTCCAAGGGCTGTTGTATAATTTGTCTGGGATAATAAGGCATTAACAGCCCTTATAGCTGCTGAAACCAGAGGAAGCACATGAAGGGAACAAGAGTGGGTTTTAGAGGTGCTTTTTGCCTGTTAAGATCCCTCAAAGCAAGTATCCAAAGGTTTAACTAGTGTAGGAAAATGGAATTTATTTGCTTTTAACCAATATAGGAAAAAGAAAACTGATCTCTGTGTGTGCCCTGTATTCATGATATAAGGTCATAAATATCACCTAAATTTAGGATGAATATTCTATTGTGCAATTGATGATGGGGGAAAATGGATTTTGAAATAATTACTGCACTGTTCTGAATATAATTGTTACATTTAAAAAGACGCTAAACATCTATTAATGTTTATTAATATGAATCGCTGAAGGGCAGGAAATATAAACATTCACTCCAGTGTTTTGCAGGAACAGAATTCCAAGATGTGATGTAGCCATCAGGTGATGCTCAGAACACGAGGAGATGCAGCCTGGTGGCTCTTTGTTTCTATGGTTACCTTCAACTGGAATTGCTGTAACTAGGTCAGATTGGAAGGTGTGAATGGAAACAAAGAAATTTGGGATCAATAATGAGAGTTCATGTAGAAGACTGCTGCTACTATGGAAAGGGAAATGAGTGTGGGGAGAGGAATTTTAATTTGTAATGATGGATGAAGTCCCACACAGAGGGATTGTTCTGGTTTAGCATCATTCACTCTTCCAGCATTATTCTGCTGTCTGAAGAATCTTCTGCAGGATTTTGATGTGATTTACCTGTGGCAACACCTTCCCTCCCTCTGGCTGCATATCCAGGCATGAGCAGCCAAAAGGAGCCGTAGGAACAGGAAAGGCTGAGGTAGCTGGAAAGGAGAGGCAGAACAGATAGAAGAGAGGGAGGGATCTGCTAGAAAGGGGAAGCAGAATCAGGGTAGGGAAGATAAGTAATAATCAGCTAGAAATAAGGAGAAACATGTAAAAGTGGTTCAAAAGAAGGAACTTGAGTGTGAAGAAGGGAAACTCCCTGGAAGGACAGTGGAGACTAGTGGTGTCTGTCTCTCCCGCAGGTGACAAGTGATAGGACGAGATAAAACAGCCTCAAAACAGCCAGGGGAAGTTTAAGTTGGATATGAGGGAAAATTGTTGTCAAGGGTTGGCAAGCCCTGGAACAGACTGTCCGGGGCAGTGGTGGAATCAGCTGGGGTGATTTAAAAGCCGCGTGTATGTGGAGTTTGGAGACGTGTTTCCGTGATGCCTAGCAACTGGACTAGGAGCAAAGGCTATAAACGAAAACACCAGAAGTTTCACTTCACCATGAGGAAGAACTTCTTTACACGAAGATGGCAGGGCACTGGTACAGGCTGCTCAGGGACTTCAGGAAGGATGTGGAGTCTCCCTCTCTGGAGTCTCCAAACCCACCTGGATACGATCCTGTGTCACCTGCTCCAGGTGACCCTGCTTTGGCAGGGGGTTGAACTGAATGATCTCCAGAGCTCCCTTCCAACCCGAACGATCCTGTGATTCTGTGACTGATGGGCTTGGCAGCGCTCGGGGGACTCGCTGCTCTCTCAGGGCTTTTCTGAATGAAATTACTCCGGGAGCCATCCCAGCCCAGACAGCCCGAGTTCCCTTCCATCCCGCGCCGTCCACCCCCACATGCCCCAGCATCCCGGCCGCCCCTCCGGCCCCGGGGGCGGGCGCACGGCGAGCGCAGCCCAGTGGGCGGGGGGGCCCCGGAGAGGCGGAGCCGGCCGGGCCGGGCCGGGCCGAGCCGAGCCGAGCCGAGCCGAGGGGAGCCGATCTCGGCCATGGAGGGCTCGCAGCCCGGGCTGGGGGAGATGCGGCTCTTCACCTGGGAGGAGATCGGGCAGCGGAACGGGCGGGGGCCGGCGTCGCAGGAGCGCTGGCTGGTGATCGACAGGAAGGTGTACGACATCAGCCGCTTCTGCCGGAGGCACCCGGGGGGCTCCCGGGTCATCAGCCACTACGCCGGGCAGGACGCCACGGTGAGCGGCCGGCTGCGGCCCCGGCAGGCAGGCAGGGAGGGATGGAGGAGGGATGAGTGCGGAGGAGGATCCCTGGGGATGGGAGCAGGGCAGAGAGCCGTGTGTCGCACGTCGGGATACTCGGCTGTTACACACACGCGTACGCTGGCAGCTGTGCGCAAGGGAGTACACAGGGCGCACGCTCCGCCAGGGATTGTTTGGGATTGTTGTTCCGAGGAAGCCTTGCGGAATGAATGACTAAAAACTGCATCCGGGAAAAAAAAAAAACCACCCGTAAACCCCTCAGTAATATTTGCACACCTAAGAGTATCGGATGCTGCCACCCGTGTGGCGCAAGCGGTGGCAGAGGTGTTGCGGTTGCCTTCGCCTTCCTCGAACTTCCCGAACCCAAGAGATGGCAGCAGAGCAGAATGTCACTGAAAGTCGTATTTCAGTCACGAGAAATAAATGAACCATACGTATCTGAGTGCCAGCGGCTGTTGCAGAGCGGAGTAAATGCTGTTGGAGTTGCGTGTGGGGTGGGTGCCAGTGGTGTTTCATTCCTTTGTCTTGTGCCTTTTCCGTGCATTTCTCCAAGTGCGTGTGTTTGGACCCGAGGGTGGATATGGGGTGGGAATCTACCTCTAGGGTGGTGCTGATGGACTGTGTTTCAGTGAGTCTGAGAATGGAGCTTGAGATCTTCACGGGAAGATCCCATCGTGTGAATAGAATTTAAAGCCAAAAATAATAAGTGAATTTCAACATTTGGTGAGGGCAGGGTGCACATGTGCATTTTCAAAGCCCTATCCCTGGCACAGGTCACCCAGAGAAGTGGAGCCTCAATCCCTTGAGGTGTTCCAGGCCTGGTTGGGTGGAGCTTGGAGCAACCTGGAAGGTGTCTGTGGCAGGAGGGAATGAGATGAGCTTTGAAGGGCCTTTCCCACCTAACATTCTGTGTTTCTGTGACCAGAAAAGGGTTGGCCCCTGTAGTGAGCAGGGCTGGATGATGGGATTGCAGCCAGCTGCATTCTTTAGGTGATGATATCAGTGCCACTGCCGGGTGCAGTTGAACTGCTGACTGCTCAGAAATCCCTGCCAAGTTTTATTTTCCAGTGGTTTTGTCCCTGGGGATGTAAAGAACAAGACTTCACAAACCCACTAAAAAATGGGAAGTAAAGGAATAAGTCCTCTGGTTTGCTGTTCTGATTTCTAGAAGGTGCAATCAGCTGTCCCCTAACCCCCAGCTGGGATTTCACTCCAGGTTTTACAGCCTCCATGGAAAGGATTGGTCTAAATGTGTGGTACCATCCTCCCCTGCTCTGCCCACATACTCCTCCTCCCCCCTGAGACCCTGGTGANCCCCCGATTTTCCAACGAGAAAATGCAAATGTTGGTCCCCCTCTCTTTCTCCCTCCTTTATTCAGTGACCCTGAGCAGGGAGGATGCTACAGCTGACCCAGAGCCAGTTTTTTTAACCTCTTTCCTGACTAGAGATCTTTTAACAGAACATTTTATTTTAAAAGCACACAATGATGGCCTAGTAATCATAGCAATAAACAATGCATGGTGCAGGAGTATTACAAAGTGATGCCCAGCAAGCAAATATTGTCCTAGAAAATTTTAAAAACTCACATCCTTAAGTTGAGGGAGATTGTAAAAATATGCTAATTTGGGCATGAGGAGAGAAATGTCGAAAAGGAGGTAAATGGGAGATCAGGAATTAGATGCCAAAGTGCCATGTATGCGTACAGGATTTGTAATTTAAATATAGGGACAGAATCTATAGTGATAACAGCCATTAGTGGGTTTTTCCACCTGGTTGCCATGGAGATTGACACCAGATTTAAATAATAAAAGTAACTGGTTTCTCCAACAGGAATCTTTTGAATGGTCCAGCATATCATGGAATAGATTTATTTTGCTGACACCTGAATGATGGTTTTTCTTCATCCTATTCCTCTGTCTGTGTTTCAGGATCCTTTCATTGCTTTTCATCTTGACAAGGCACTAGTAAGGAAGTACATGAACCCTCTCCTGATTGGGGAACTGGCACCAGATCAGCCCAGCTTTGAGCCCAGCAAGAATGTGAGTGTCATAAAAACTTGGTTTTGGGGTTGAAATTGTACTGACTGGCAGGTGGAACTCCCTGTATGTAACAACAGAGGATCTCCTGGAATCACTGTTGGCTGAAGCTTCATTTCACATCATTATTTGTAGTTTTAGCAAAGTTTTGTCTCCAGGTGACCCACAGCTTTCTGCCTTTTCATCCCTGAGGGGGAAAACTATGCTCCTATTCATGTTCCTGAGGTGTTTTCCAATTCCAGTGGATGCTTGTGGGTCTCTCCACAGAAAAAGCTAGTGGAAGATTTCCGTGAGCTCCGTGTGACCGTGGAGAAGATGGGGCTTCTCCAGCCCAACCACGCCTTTTTCATCCTCTATCTCTGCCACATCTTGGTACTGGATGTTGCAGCCTGGCTCATCATCTGGTATTTTGGAGCATCCTTGGTGCCTTTCCTCTTCTCTGCGGTGCTTCTGGGCACTGTCCAGGTGAGCAACTACACAAAAGAAGCCCAGAAAAACCAAATTTTGGACTTAGGTGCTTGTTGCCATAAGCAGGGGACAAATCTTATCATGACGGACTTCCTCAAATCCTGCTTCTCTCTGAATTTCTCCGAAAGGGAAGAACTACATGTGCTGCTGTGGTAGAGCAGGCTTTGCCTCGCTTTTTCCTCCCCGTATTCCATCAAAGCCTTCCTTATTCCAGCCTTCCCCACACAATGAAAGCAGTGCCCCGCTCCTGAGCTCTGTGGTGCCAGAACTCCAGGGCAGTGTGCAGGGGCCAAGCCACTGTGTTCCCATGGGAACTTGCAGGGAGTTAGAGGAGAGGGGAGAGCAGCTCTCAGAGCCCCAGCTATTCCTCCCATGGCCAGCTGATCCCCTTGGAATTACAAGTACTTGGAGGAGGCAGCAGCAAGCTGCTCCTTAAAGGAGACTTTGTTGCCGATTTCAGAGCAGTTTTGTGAGGGAATAAATGCTGGTTCTCAGTTCTGTGGCTGGTTTTTTCCCATGACTTTTTTTCCCTTCCTCATGGGAACAACTGCCCAGGACTAAAAGTCATTAGGCAGAGTCTAGAGTGCACTGGTGTGTAGTGAAAAAGGAGAGCTGGGATTGGGCCATGGTAGTGGAAGCAGTTTTGCTATCCAGGGATACATTGTGAGGAGTGTGGGAGTTGAAGAAGAAAGCCCTTTTCAGACACAGACCCTCCTGACAGTTCTTTTTCCCCAGCAGCACTGTGGTTTTCTTAATTCCAGGCCCAGGCTGGCTGGCTCCAGCATGATTTTGGACACCTGTCAGTCTTCAGCAAGTCCAGGTGGAACCACTGGGTGCACAAGTTTGTCATCGGCCATCTCAAGGTGAGCGCTGGGTGTGGGGAGGGGCTGCCATAGACCTGCTCTGAAGCCAGAACCAATCCCAGGATAAGGAGGGAACTAAGGGCAGAAGATCCACCTTCTTTAGGGCACTTTCTTCTCATCCATTCCCACAGGGAGCCCCGGCCAGTTGGTGGAATCACCTCCACTTCCAGCACCACGCCAAGCCCAACTGCTTCCGGAAGGATCCTGATGTCAACATGCATCCCTTGTTTTTTGCTTTAGGGAAAACCCTCTCTGTGGAGGTGAGACCTGAGTGAAGCTAGGAGGTGACAGCAGTAGGATTCAAATTTGGGAAGCTGCAGAGTGCTTGGAGACTGGACATTAATTAGTTTGATTTTATGTAGTGCTACTTTGCCTTTCACTAGTCCCTCAGTAATATTCCAACAATTGTGAGACCTTTATATTCTTAAAACTTCACTCAAAGTTATTTCTGCAGTGTTTGAGGATAAGAATGAAAAATTTGCCATGATTACGAGTTCCTATTTCCCTTGATGAGAGATTTTCAGTTTTATGCAGATCAGAATTATAAGCTGTTCTCTTTTACCAAGATCAGTGTAACTAATTGTAGTGACCTGGGGATGGGAGCAGCAGATGACAAGCTGGGGCTGTCTGGAACTTTTACAATTCCTGACCAAAGAAGCTATTTTGGTGGTCTTCAGCCTGGCAGTGGGTGTCACAGTGGTTCCCATCTAGAGTCCAGTTCTATTTCTGGTACAGCTCTGCAGTTAATTGAGGGGCTTTAGCATTTGCTGTCCTTTAAAAAAAAAAGCTATGTAAATGTCTAGTGTCACTTTAAATGCTCTGATTTGCATTGAAATTAAGGGATGGACTATTGGGAATTAATTTGAGCATGTACAGGGATATAATGGTATTCCTCAAGGAGGCCAGTGGCTTGATCTGTTATGTTTGTGTACCAAACATTGAAAAATAAGCAGCCTCAGAGGGAAGATAATCTGTTCACCCTCATTCCTGTGGACACAGTTTCATGCCTAGATGCTCATTTCTCTGTTTTCCAGACTAATTGCAAGGAGATTGGAGTTCTACACACTGCCATCTTCATTAACAGTATCATAACAGTACCATAGCTTGGGTTTTTTTTTCATTCTGAAACTGCTTTGTCAGCAAACTGTTTGTGTGGGTTTCTATTTCAGCATTTTTAGGCAGCTTGTGCCCTCTATAGGGGCAGAGCTTCCTGTGCAGGTCTCTGTGCATGTGCAAGGCACTGCCCAGCCCCTTCTGCACCCAGGGCAGGGTGAAAACTCATCCAGACCAAGGTTCCAGGGGATGGTTGGATAGGACATCTGCTTGGAAGTTTAGGAGTCTGTGCACAGATGTCTTCATGGCCTGAGTAATTTGTGTCTTTTAACAGCTTGGTGTGCAAAAGAAGAAATTCATGCCTTACAACCACCAGCACAAGTACTTCTTCATTAGTGAGTAACCTCCCTCTCTGCAGTTCCATGGCCAGTAGTCACTGTGCCCCTTGTTTTCCCATTCCATCACATCCTGTTGGGATAATTCATGGCTCTGTTTGTCCCTCCAGTCGGTCCCCCAGCACTGGTGCCCCTTTACTTCCAGTGGTACATCTTCTACTTCGCCGTGCAGCGGAAGCAGTGGGTGGTGAGTCAGCTCCATGGGGGCTGGGTTTAGGGATGAATTCCAGGGCCAGATTTACTGGGAGTTGTGTGTGTGTGCAGCAAAGGATGCGGGTATAGATTTGGGAACGGTGTTTGCCAAAGAAAAAGCTTCTACAGCCTTTCTCTGTGAAAGATCCACTGGGTAACAAAAGATGTTCTCTCGTGTTCTGAGTTTTGGTTTTCTCACTGCTTGCTTCGTCTTTAGATCCAGAGGAAAACGTGGTGCTTTAGAGCATGTCCTGTCTGGTATTTGCCCTCTGCTGGGCTCATGGAACCAGGATAATTCCTGAGCATAGGGAATGGCTTGTGTCAGGTTGCTTTGTGATGAGGCTGGGGAGGAAAAAATTGAACAGTAGATGTTACAGGACGTTTTCAAGGGTAAATTCAAAAGCCAGAAATTCTTCCTTTTAATGAACTTTTCTGTGTCCCCTGTACTACAGGACCTGGCTTGGATGCTGTCCTTCTACATCCGATTCTTCCTCACCTACTTGCCCTTCCTGGGGGTGAAGGGTACCCTGGGGCTCCACCTGTTAGTCAGGTATCATCCAGCTTACAATTCCAACATTTCCTCTGCCCAGTTTGTATCAATCGTTTGTGTCAGCTTTTCTCCAGACCCCTGGTTATTTTTCTCACCACTCCCTGTTCTTTTCTCTCCTGATCCTTTCAGTGGGGCAGAGATGGTTTCCTGCCAGGCTGTAGGAGGTGTAAGGTGTGTTTAGGTCTGATCTGGACAGATGTTTGGGATTCCTAGTGTTCATTTTGTCAGGCAACAACCAGCTGGTATGTGCACAAGTGTTTTGTACTGACTTGTCACATCATGGTTGTGTCATCTGTGATGGTTTTTTGTGTTTACACAGGTTTATAGAAAGCAACTGGTTTGTCTGGGTTACACAAATGAATCACATCCCCATGCACATTGATTATGATAAGAATGTGGACTGGTTCTCTACCCAGGTGAGACCTTATTTGTGGAGATGTGTGACAGTTCTGAGTGTGTAAAATCCATCTATCTCAGCCTGGCCACCTCATGTTGGCTGGAGATAACTCCTGGAGCCGTTGTGTCCAGCCAGAATTCCTGTGGGGATGAGAAACCTGTGTTTGAGAAGGGGCATTGCTAAAACAATACATACAACAGGGCCTCTTTTTTTTATCTCTCAGCTCCAGGCAACCTGCAACGTTCACCAGTCCTTGTTCAATGACTGGTTCAGTGGCCACCTGAACTTCCAGATTGAGCACCAGTGAGTGGAAAGAGGGGTTGGGAATAGTTCCAAGGAGTGCTAGTTACACCAGGGCTGAAGAGCCTCCAAGGTTGCTCTATCAACTGAGATAAGAACAAAAGACAATGTGGGTTAATTTTGTATTTGTGTGGGGGCAGAACAGGAGCTCCAAAACAAACATTTCTGGAGCACCAGTGAGCACCAGCACCACTTCAGATCTAAGTTGCATGGCACAGGGGGGAGAATTCCCAGCACAGACACTGAAGGGACGTGAGAGGGACCATTGCAGAGCATCCATAGCTGTGGCACAAGGGGAGGTCAGGACACTTCCAGAATTAGACACAGCGGAGGGGCCGGGATTCTGTGTGGTGGTGATGGATGCCATTGAGTCAACACCTCCTTTTCCCACAGCCTTTTCCCTACCATGCCACGGCACAACTACTGGAAGGTGGCCCCTCTGGTGAAGTCCCTGTGTGCCAAGCATGGCCTTGAGTACCAGTGCAAGCCTCTGCTCACAGCCTTTGCAGACATCGTGCAGTGAGTGTTGGCCCTTTGTGTTCCCATGTCAAGGTTGTCCAGTGCTGTGGAGCGAAAAGGGGAGGGACATGGGAGGGGAGGGGCAGCCTCTAAAGGTCCCTTCTGACCCAAATCACTTCATGATCTCCTTTGCTTCGTCTGTAGAGGGGAATACTCCACACAAGGGTTTGGATGGAACACAGGGTTCATTCCCTTGTTTCTCTCTTGGCAGCTCTTTGAAAGATTCAGGGGAACTGTGGCTCGATGCTTATCTACATAAATAAGCAGCAGTGGATCCCTGCAGAGGCATTCCCCAGCCTTACTGCCTCCTGTGGTGGTCACCCTGAAGATTCTGCACTGAGGAGAGCTGGCTAAGCCAGAGGTGGGGAGGTGGTGCCGCTTAATTCCATGGATGAATGTAATTAATATGATTTTTTTCCTTTTTTTTTTTTTAATATGTGCTCTTGATTTTATTTCTTGTGCTTCTTTCATTCCTCTTCTCTGGTGCTGAGTTCTGAGGAAAAGCTGGATGGAGGAGGTTGTGTCCCACAGAGCTGGATGCAGCTTTGGGACTGGGAACAGATTCCTTTCCATCTGCTGATCCTTCAGTTGCTGAGTATATAGTAGGGAAGCTTCTTATCTAACATAGGCTTTTTGGGGTGGCTCTCATCGTGAGTGTAGTAAGAAAGTTGGGACAGCATAAAATCAAGGAATGTGGGAATTAGGGAAATGTGGAGCTCTAGGGAATGGGGAAGGTTCAGTATTTTCAAATCCCTGTTTGTAATAGGGAGCTCCCAGACCAGTTTGGGTGGGGTGGGGAGGTGCAGGCAGCAGTTCTCTAGGAACAGGATATGGTTAGAGCCCTAATTGAGGTAGGGGAAACAGGAAAGTGGAAGTTTTTCCATGTGCCACCTTCTGTGGGAATGCTGCCCTCCACGTCTCCTCTGGAAACCTCTGGGTTATTTGGCCACTGGTGACATTCCAAGGGGATCTGCAAGGGTTTCCCACTGTGCCAGACTGGAGTGTCAAGAAGTCATTACTGAGAGTCAGAAGAGAGAGAAACCTGTCCCATCCGTACCTGGGATCCCTACAAGAGTGACTAAGGAAATAAAAGTGTTCCAGGCGACGTTGGATGGGACTTGGAGCAGCCTGCTTTAGTGGAGTACGATAAACCATGGCAGGGGATGGAATGAGCTGAGCTCTAAGAAATCCTTTTGAACCTCTGGGTGATTTGTTAAAAGGAGAGAATTCCTGACTCCTGGCCCATGGAGAGTGAGGCATTCCTTCCTGAGCAGCGGACAAATCTAAGGAAGTTAGGAAAGTGGTGGGGGTCAGGCTGCTGTTTAAAAGTGTTTAACTTTTCACTCAGCTGCATATCCACAGGTACACCTCAGCCAAAACATTGCTAGTCTCCCTCTCTTGGATGATGTGCCTTCCAAACACACCCCAATCCTGTGGGACTTACTGAATAGTCTTACTGCCTTTCCTGGGGTCTTTTAATTACTGCCCCAACATTACAGATGCCAAACCAGGATGTAGCACCTGGAGTGTGCATCACTAAGGAAGATGCTCCATCACCCTGGTCCTCCAGGGACTGGTGGATTAGAATCCAGGAGGGATGGGTTGATTTTGAGGAATTTTTTCCCAATCAACATCCAAAATGAGGATGAGGTGTTGAGGGAATGGAAGAAATGCATCTTCTCAGGCCAAGAGTGTTGTTGAGCACAGAATAAAATTGTAAGGAGAATAATAATACAGTCATTAAATACCTGTTGATTAAGAAAGTGCGCCTTAGTTATTGTTTTACCTTGTTGTTTTCCTGTTCCATTTCTTTCCATGTTATTACAGCTGTGGGTGCAGGAAAGTCTGTTAATAAAATTCCTTATCTTACCAATTTTTGCTGTCATCAGAGTAAAATACATCTGTGAAAGCGTTCATGCTGTGAAAGGTGGAACAAGTGCTTGTCCACAGCTACAGAGAGAGAACTGTCATAAACCTCTTTCTCCAGAATGTGCTTCTCTTGTGTTTTCTCTGCCACAATAAAGAGGAAACATCCGCAGTACAATAAACCAAGTGCCTGGATAACCAGGAAAAATAACACAGCTGAGCAGATTCACAATCCTGAAGGGTAAGACTGAAAGGGGACCTGACTCAGCATAACCAGATATGAATGTGCTGAGTTTCGTGGAAGTTTTCCAGGCTCGAGAAGAGTTCTCCAGAGAGTTTTCCAGGCTCAAAAAATACACCGAAATACACAACCTTGGAAGAACACCAGCCCCAACTTTGCCATCTAGTGGAAACCCTTTAGCCTTAAAAATGGAACCTGAATATCGTGGAATAGCCACAGGGTGGCAGTCAGACATCAGAAGGGGAGGAGGACATCCCAGAGGATCAGAAGGGAAGGATCAGATCATGAGAGAGACTTGGCAATGGCATAGAGTGACAGGATAAGGGGGAATGGGTTCAAACTGAAGGAGGAATGTTTAGCTGGGATATTGGGAAGAAATCCTTCCCTGTGAGGGTGCTGAGGCCCTGGCACAGGTTGCCCTGGGCAGCTGTGGCTGTCCCTGGCTCCTTGGAAGTGTCTAATTTGGGCTGGACTGGGCTTGAAGCAACCTGGGATAGTGGAAGGTATCCTTGCCCATGGCAGGGAGAAAATAGTGTTTCTGAAGATGGCAGAGGTTCATAAGGCTTTGAAGATTGTCTAGTTAAGTGAATATTATTGGACAAAGAGGTGGCTCCAACCTGGAATAAATCACTTTTTCCAAATCAGGGAGGAACATCTTCAGCAATGGAGCAACTGGAATTATAAAAATGTCAGGTGATGTTCATGCAGTTAAGGGTGATGAAGTAACTGAAAGAGGAAAATGCTGTAGTTTTCCCCTTCCCAACACCCACTCATTTGGACTTGTTAGTGGTGTGGATTTGCAGTCCTTTCCCAACTTGTGGATGTGTTTGCATCCATTATTGCAAATTCCTGAACAGGGGATTAGTGTTCTTTATGGAATTCTCCCCACCTTTAGAAAAGTAGGGGAAATCAAGCTAACTGTAGATCTGCACAGGAGAGATGATGAATGCAGCTGAGTTGCTCATAAATGGGAGGATTTGCTGCTTCCCAAGGTTCTTTGTAAGGAATATAAAGGTCAGGTGTAGAGGACAAGTGCAGTAATGCAATACTGCTCATGGGTGGGAAAGGAAAAAGATTACACTGGAAGAGGCGTCTGGGATTTGCATCTCCTGCAGAGGCTGGTATTAAATGTTCAGAAAATTTCCACCAAGAATAGTTTTGAAACAGCAACAAGAAATGATACACCCATGACAGCTTATGTGAAATGATGGTTATGGTGGTGCCCTTAGGTAAAATTTCCAAAGGTCTCACTGATCCATAGTAATCTCCCTTGGCTTTGCTCACAAGAACCAGCCTGGCTTTTTGATTTTTGCAGCCCATCATTTAGGCTCTTGTCAGTTTGGTGATTTTTTTTTTGAGAGAATAAAATTGTCAGCATTCCCTGAGCCAAATAAAAGAAGAGGCAGTGACTTGATCATAAAATGAGAAGTTTTAGAGCAGAGAATATTTCAATCTGTCAGTAATAAAGAAATATTCAGGAGCTGAAGAGTGGATCAATATCAGTTCAAGATATAGTTTAAGTGTACATCATTAGTACCAAGGTTAATTAGCCCAATTAGCAGGAGCAGTGCTAGATTTTCCTCTAAGGGTAATATAAAAATTCAAGAATAACTAATTTCTATAGATGATAATTCCTGGTATAATGTTTGCTTTGACTCAGGAAGAGATCAGGGCAGGCCTGTGGGCAGTATTGTCCTGATTAGGTCACCTCCTGCATAATAGACCTTTTTAGATGAGTACTAACCCATCATTTAGCTGCAGACCAAGATAGAATGATAACTTCTGGCAAGAAGAGATGCCAATGTTCTAACAAGTGAGCCTGAATTCCTTTCCAGGATAATCTCCCAATTGGTTAGGAGAAAGAAACAAGGTGAGGTAAGAAATGCTGGGTGTTGCCCAAGTAAAATAAAAGGTGAATGGAGATGCTGCAATGAGCTCAGGTTTTGACATTTTCTTTGTTTTGTTCTTTTTCCCCCCTCATCCAAGTGGAAGATCAGAAACATGTGAGACTAGAAAGCCACAGCTGTTTCTATCTTCAGCAAATATTCTAAAGTTACCAAAATAGAGAAAGTATAAAATATGGAACTTTGATACCTAGCAAAGAGGGTAGAAACAAACTTGTGAGAGCATTTTTGAAGCTTGAAGGAGAACCTGTGAGGCAGATTGGGAATAGAAAGAATAGTTAAAAGGTCATGGAACTACAAGTAGGAGTTGCTACTTGTAGCAACTTCAGCAATTTAGTAATTGCTTGTCGAGGTTTAACATAATTTGATTTTTAGGTAAGGAAAAAACCATGAGCTAGGAAACGAATTCCCTGTAAGGAGGTTGGCAACTTCCTCGAGCCTGACAGAACTAATCAGCCGGCTAGTTTTGAATATTGATATCCTGTTAAAACACTTAAGAAAGCCGAATACGCTTCTGTGAAATCACATTTAAAGACAAACAAACCCCAGGAAAAACCTCTCTTGCTTCCGGCCTTTGGACAAGTAACTGGATGCGGGATGCTGCAGGCACCGCGGGAAATCCCGCGGCCGAGAACAGCGGCCGCCCTGCAACCCCGCAGCTGGAATTGACGGCAGCAGGGGCCGGAAAACAGCTGGAGTGGCCGCCGCCCGACACAAAGTACACATCCATCCGCAGGCCCGCGAGAGATGTTGACTCTTTCAGTGCACAGATGAAACCTGCAGACATCAATCCTCTCTCGAGTGAGAGAGAAAGGAAAGCGTGAAGATGCATAGAGAAAACATCATGGAGACACCAAGGTCGATAAAATGAAAAGTCAAATCCCAGATGGAAAGAGAATGAGAAAATGGCTTAGTCTTCTCTTACTCTACAAAGTTCTCTCGTAAGGCTATGGTGAAGATATAATTGATACATTGGACTTTTTTCCCCCTGTAAGTCTTGGAATGCATTAAGGAGATGTAACGTTCTAGCCACAGCCGTGAGCAGAGGCACCAGCCTTAGCGCAAGCAAATATTGGAGTAGCTGCAATCTAATGAGAAGCTTGAACAGATAGAAATGAGAGAGATGTTCCCAAAAATGTAAGAAAACTTTAGTTTCTATATTAAAACAGCTCATCCTTAAAATTGCACCCCAATAAGCTGAAATGACCCATGGTGGTATTTGTGGGAAGACTAACAAACGTGGGAGGGACTTCACGATTGCGGATTTCCGGGCAACTGCTATTCATGAAAATTAAAACCATGAGAGAACTGTTTCTTATGAAACAGTCTCCATGGAATGACAGAAAAGACTCGTCTCCCTAAGTAAACTTAAGAAAAATTATATTAAAAGTAGTAAATTAACTGAAAATACCAAATTTGTTTCTTTATGTTGTCAGTAAGAAAAGAAAGAAGAGTTGGGGGTAGGAGAAGTTTACTGAAAGCTTATTCAGATTTCCCACTATTTATTCTTTCTATTAATAAAATTCTTCTATTAATAAAATTTTCTTTATACCCTTTAAAATTTTGGGTCTGTTTTGCTCTCCTCCTAATTCTTATTGTGCAACAAAAAATGAATAAATAATTTAGTGGGTGTACTGGTGTTTGTCCAGCGCTAGACACACTACACTGCTGAAGTATCAAAGGAAATTACATTTTGCAAAAGAAGTAGCAAAATATGAAAACTATGAGTGGTGCCCTTACTGGCAGGATAGGATGTAGAAGTTTAAGGATGAGGGACATGTCTGAGGTAAAATGTTTACATTGCCCTAGGAATATACCCCAAAATAAGTGGCTGAGGAAGAACAGAGGCAGATGATGACGGCCAGGCAAGGAATTATGGCTAAATATTGGCTGTGCCATGTTTGTTCCAAAGGTTGGAAGGCAGCCCAAGGCCCACAGGAAGGTCAGATAGAGGAAGGTGCTCTGTGTGTGGGCCATGGAACCACCGTGGGTGTTTTAATCCTGGCTTAGGCCAATTTGTTCCTAATTAAGGTTGCATAAACCACGAATTAAAACAAACATTGGAGCATGGGCACCTTTTGTGGGGTTTTTCTTCTGTGGATAATGCTCAATTTCAGGCAGCCAGAGCATTCAGAAGTTTGTAAGCAGTGGGTGCCCTGCACTGGGCACAGGAAATGAAACAAAAATGCTGCCTCATCTGAAGAAAGCCACCTCCAAATATGCAAAAGTGAGAAAACAAAATGGGTTTGTTACTGGCATTTAACAATTTTGTCTTGGATCATCTTTTATCTAAGTCTTTGTAACAACATGGACTGCTTAGGAGAGGAGAATCAGAGAATTTATAACTTTTGATCAGCTTAATTTAGATCTTAAAGCCACAGAAGAGCCCCTGGGATTCTGACTTTCACAAAGCGGAAGAGTGCAAAGGGTTTATTTCATTGGAATTGCAAAAAAATTTATATAATATGTGTTTTAATGCAATTTATTGTTTTATGGGGAGATTTAGATGAGAAGGTTCACAGACCTTATTACAGGGCCTAATTTTAGTCCTCATTATAATTAACATCTTGGGGTTTTATTGTTTACTCATAAAATGTAACTGAAAGCTGGGAGGTAACGTGTGGCTTTTGACAGGTGTACTTTTTCTGTTTTGCAAAGGGTTTGAAGAGTGTTTTCACAGAGAAAAAAAGTGTTAATTTACTATTGATAACTGGACTAAGGAATGAAACAAAATTAATACAAATTTTAAATATCTGAGTAAATGCAACCCCTCAAGGCAGGGCCTCTATTGCAGACTTGACTCTGCCTTTATTAAAAAAACAAACCAAAAACCCTTGGTTTTGCTTTAGGTTTCTCTTTCCATTTCATGGGACATGGTATTCCTGATAAGTAGCTCCACCTGAGATGCAGGATGGTGTTTCATTAACATTAAAAATTAACATAAGAATATGCTAACAAAGGGAAAACCTGGTCCTTTTCTCCTCCTGACTGACATGGTGCCTTTTAATGTTTTTGTCAAAAGCAGTATATTACTGCATTCTTTTTTCCTTTCCAAAACAAAATGTTGCTTACTGCAGAAGTTTTTCTCACTTGAGAAGATTGCAAAGATCTTTCTCAATGAAGCCTTTTCCTGAATTATGGATTCCCCATTAAGTTTTGTGCTGGAGATAAAATAATTTAATTATTTCTGTTTCCTGGCTGTGCTTGGGAAGAGGTACATCATAGTGACAGAAGAAGGAGTCTTGAAGGAGAGTCCAGGAAATCCAGGAAGAAAAACAAACTTTGTACAGGAATGTGTGTGCTGACTGTGGATGGATTCGGGTAATTTCCTTGGAGCCACTGTAGGGCAGAGCATTCCTGAACCCTCCACAAAGAGCTTAGTATCCTGTGAGCTCCACTTCAGAGTCCCTCGAGGGCAAACCCTTCAAAATAAAGTTATGTTATATAAATTAGGTGGTACCTGCCTCCTGATGCAGAGACATTTCGGAGATCATCTCTGCTTTGATCAAAGATGCTGTTCCATGGCACCAGAGCAGCCAGGACAGGGCAGAGAGACTCAGCTCTGTTTCCAGAGGGAAGTGCAGGTGCACTTGTAGATGCTCATCCAAAGTCACACTTTTCCAGCTTTCTTCACTGTTGACACCTGAAACTGGAGATCTGTTCAACCTACAACAGTCTGTCTTTTGTCTAACAACTCTGGTGAGACTCTACACTTTGTAAAGTAGATTCTCCACCCGGTTTTGCCCAGGAGCCCCACTCGAGAGGTGTTCCCACTTGAAAGGCTCCATGAAAAGCCTATAAAAAAGTAAGACAATATTACTCAGAACCTAAAGATCGTCTCCAGAAAAGAAGATTTTCTTGGAAACAAGATCACAGGATCATTAATGCTGAAAAAACCTCCATGATCATCAGCCACTTCCAAATGCTCCTGGGTATCTCCATACCAGATTTATTTCTGGACCATTTATCTCCAGAGGATTAAGTGTAAGCTGCAAACATTTACACGACAGAGGATAAAAGGGCCGAGGCAGCAACCTCCAGCTGAGCAGTCAGGTAGTGTCTTTCTGGAAATCTGGGAAACTGTGTCAAGTGCCTGTGCAAGGAGCCTCTGAGTCATAGGAGCAGGGCTGTGGAGTAGCTCTGTGCACGTGTACCAGCACCCAGGAACGTAGGACACGCACTCTGGCAGGTGTGTGGGCAGTGGTTGCAGAACACCGAGTGTGGTGTAAATTCACTTTAACAGGTTTCTCAATAGTTTCTCTGGGTGAGCAGTGCTGTGCCTTTCACTGTCTGAGCTTTTCCATGCGCCTCTGGAATGTCTTTGGTAACCTGGATAAGACAGACAGAGGTAGCTTCTGCTTTCACATTGGGAAAGGATTTTAATTTGACGGAATATCAGTGGGTGTTACAGGCCCCTCTGAATGGGATCTGATACTAAATAAATTCACACAATAAATATTTGTACACACTGTTAATACAGAGGACAATCATATTAGAGTTCCCAAACTTAATTCCACCAGCTTGGTGGATGCTGGCACCCACAGAGGTAACAGTGAAAGTCATAGCTGTTGCCTGTGGGTATAGACAGAGAAATCCCACGTTTGTTCACCCTAATACATTCCTGGCTCTTTATACTGCATCTCCTCGTATACTGAAACCAATCCCCACATTTTAATTCCTCCTTTTCAAGTAGTTGCTACTTGTACAACTCTGAATATAGCACCATGGGAAGGTTTTCTTGTACTTTCAGCCAGCTATGGAGTAACTTGATATGTTCACATGTGCACAAAACTCCACATCTGCAGGAAATTGCGCAAACTGTTGCATATTTTATTGCCACCACCTTAAGTACTGAACATTGATTTAGGTAAGACTCTGCAAATATACATAGAACATGAACACATCATCAGCGTGGACACTCTCAGCTTTTATTTAGAGCAAGATAAAGAGTTACAAAATACACTGTGACAGCAGGGTAGAAATTATTCCTCCCATTCTTTTATCACTGTCTTCTGATGCATACCAGCAGTTACATTTCTCTTTTATTTTGGGTGGTTCACCAATTGCCACATGTCAGGCACTTTTAAATGGTAGTTTGGGGCTTGACTGATTAATTTGCAAGATGCTACATGATTTGAAGAATTAGAATTGCACTAGAATTGCATAATTTAGAGTTCTGTGTCAGCCAGAAAACTGCCCACTCTGTGCTTGGGATACAGGGAAAACACCTCACTCTCCTGAGGTGCCATGGTCAAGAAAGTAGTTTGGCTTTTTTATCTATCTTTATCTTTCTTTATCCATCTGTCCTGCCTGGAAGTCTGCAGCTTTAGCTGAGTATTTTCAGTCCTTCTCAGAACTAGGAGCTCATACAGCAACCAGTTTTCTTGGAATCCCAGTGTGTGAATTGTCTGGGAACTCATTTTCACGAGAGATAGTTAAGACCTGCAGCTGGTCAGGCAAGGGACTGGGCATCACTGCAGGCCACATCTGGGTTTACACACCTAAGAAATTCAGAAACATAACCAGAAAGTTTGGAGTGAGGGGGAAAACTCAGGATTTAACTCGGAATTTCATTACAGAGGGGTATGATGGAAATACCCCACCTGTACCACCCCAGACTTTACCATGTCTGCCTGCTGCTTTTACTTTTCTCAGAAACACCCAAGGCTTGCAATTTCAGATTGAAAAAAAAAAACCAACCAGGATCAAGACACTGCTAGATCTCAAGTAGGGGAATATTTCATTTATATTGCTTAAATTTTTCTGCAAAATTGATGTCAGTTCATAGAAAACTTGGCATTGCCTTGTCACTGCATATTATTGCAGCTGAAAAATCAACCTCTTTATTGCACAGCAGACCTTTACAATATCAGAGATGCTTAGACTTTGTTTATGTGGGAGTATTGTTTTAGTAAAGTTAATTATGTCAACATTGCCTTTAAGCATAGGTTTCTGAATCTACAGCCAAACTTGGTGTTAACAGTTACTGCAATTATTGTTGTTATTATTATTGCTATTTTTATCACTATTCTTACTACTACTGCTAATACTACAAAATATTTTAATGTTATAGATTCTTCAATGAATTACTTGAACAATTAGGTGATTGCATGACTCAACAACATACAGGAAGCTCTAAAACCAACTGTATGCAAAGTATTATCAACACAGAAGCCAAATTAACTGGAAATAAAAAATGCTTTCTTAATGTCTTCTTTCTTTACTCTCATCCAGCAGTATTTTAATCAAATATTTAGTTAAGAAAGGCACATTAATTTAGCATACCAGGCTCAACACTCAAAATTTCAAAGACCAAGGACAACCTGAAGGTTTCGGGTGGAGATGAAGTCATTTAGAGGTAAGAGGTGGTCTTCCCAATTTTTGGTCTTTATTCCTGTTTGTGTTCTGTGGAGCAGCCACACCTAGCAGACGCAGCTCAGAAAGGACTAGAAGGAGCAGGCCTTTTCCTCACGGGTGTGTCCCGGCGTCTGGAAGGGGAGGGAACTTGGGAAGGGTGTGTTTGGGCGAGGAGAGCCAACCAGCCCTAGGAGGAGCAGGGAGTGGCTCGGAGTGAGGCTGTATAACGGGGAGGCTCTCCCTGGACGCGGAGTAGGCGCTGGAGAATTCCAGCCGCGATGGCTCCACAGACTGGCCCCAGCGAGAAAGGGACGGGATCCGTTCCAGCCTTTCCACAACTTTTCACTTGGGAAGAGATCAGGACCCGCAATGGCCGCGGGCAAGGCCAGGAGCAGTGGCTGGTGATTGACAGGAAGGTTTATGATGTCAGCAAGTTTTCCAAGAGACATCCCGGGGGCAGCCGGGTTATCGGCCACTATGCCGGGCAGGATGCCACGGTAAGAGCTGGGAAAGCAGTGGAGGAAGGTGGTTCCAGTGGCCGTGAAGGAGGACGTGGTGGGGAATTCTGTCTGGTGGTGGTCGTCACTATGCTTGGTCAGAGAAAGCATCATGATGACCTTGGGCTGCAGGACATAAGGTGAAGTCCTGTGAATATATTTGAACACAGATCTTCCAAGGATTCCTGCAAAAATCTTTGATCTAGAGGATTTATCTGAAATAATTTGGTGCTTGTTGGGAGGAATAATAAATTCTAAGCAGATCTCCCAGACTATGCCGAGACACTGAATTTCTAAATAGGCAGAAATCTGAGCATTGGAAGCATAGGCATAATGTTGTGATGTAGGAGATTTAATTCTTGTCACAACAAGACTTTCTGACTTGAAGAAAGTTGCTCAGCCTGTCTTAATTCCTCATGTTTCAGCATGTGGAATGAGATAGTACTTCCTAACTCTTGGCCCAAAATGGACCAGATCAGTTACTTTTCACATTTCATCCCTTGCACCCTGCTTGAAACTGGGGCAGAAAAATATCTGATGGTCTCAGAGGAAGAAAAAGTAGAGGTTTGAATCTTGTTTGGTTTCCCCCAAGTTAACTGATCTTCAGAGCATAGGCTGGCCTAGAGATCCTGGTGCCATCCCCTGCACTTTCTGCCACTGGACTTTTACTGAAGGAGTCAAGGAATGCAGGATGCATGGAATGGTTTATCCCCAAGCTATGTCCTCCCAGCCCCTTCAAGGACCTGCAGTTTACATCATTGTATTTATAAACACCCAGGGACTTTAACCACAGTGAATGTGTTTAAAAAAACCATTTGATCTTGCTTTTATTCTTACAATAATTACAATCTGATTTTACTTGATCTTTAAGGTATTTTCAAACTTCTAGGTGCACTATATCCCTTTGAAGACAGGACCACAACCAGTAGTCCAAATCATAGGTTCAATGTGTATTTGCGTTGCATCCTAACAACACTTTCTGTCTTTCCCTTGCTAATCCTAATCATTCTTTTTGCTTTTAAATGTTCATATATTCTAAGAAATTCACATAGAAAAGCAGGATTGGAATGTGTCTTAAAAAATTACTGGCACAGGACTTTACCTAAAACCAGGATCCAGGGTTTTTTTTCCCAACAACTCTTGAGTACTCTAGAGCTCATAGTAGTGTATACGTAGTGAGAATTTTCTTCCTCACTGGGGATTATTTTGAAAATACAAGGCAAGACCATTGCAGAACATTTAATTTATGTAAAATGTTGTGAGCTGTCTGTCTTGTAGGTGGTAGTTCTTAAGGTTAATCTCTAAAGAGATTAATCTTAGTTAGTAAATTAGTAAGAAGCTAATCAGAGCCTAAGATCAGGGAGGAGAAAAAATAGGCAGGACTGAGAGACTTCCAGTGATAAGAATCTGTGGTGCTGATCTCATCAATAGGAGCTTCTGCTTGAAAGCCTTCTGGTTCCCATTTCTGGTTTCCAGTTCCCAAACTGCAGTATAGATACTTATGGATTAAATCAGAATTCCTGGCAAGATGGAGGGATATAAAAATGTATAAAGACCTGGAGGACGAGTGGTACAAAATCATGATGGAAAGATTTCCCCAGTCTTCTGGGTCTGGACAGAGTTGTTCATTTGTCACTGTGACAAAGGGTCACTAGATGTCTGTAGAAAAGCTCAAATGTCCAAAAAGTTACCCTGTTCTGACTTTTTCTAGAACAAAGTACTCAGAGAGAGACTGTCTCCAGCCAAGAGGTTCCAAGGAAGTCCTCTGTCCTCTTCCAGGAATTTGATCCTGACCAGACCTGTACAGAATATTTGGGTTGTGCTCATCCCTGCTGATTTTCAAAGCCAAAATCAGCAAAATCAGACTGTTCAAAATGAGGATTTTGTTCTATCTGCTCTTTCTGGAAGAAAAAAGGGTATGGCCAGCCTCTTTACCTTTCTTCTGGAAAATCTACTGAAAACGAGCTAAAGAAGAGTTTGATTTATCTGTAATTTCATCCTTTATTCCATTGTTTATATTGGATTTGAAACTGGGATTTGAAATGGTTCTTTTGTGTCATTAGTGTTCCCACTTCCCCAAAACATCAACCGATCTGGAAATTTGGAGGGAGCTGGAAGAGACACCCAGTTTGTGCTGTTGAATATGAGGCTTCAGCATCTATTTTGTATGGCCTTAGTGTTACAGAGACAGGATTTCAAAGCCTCATCCTAAGCATAGCAAAGACACACCTCATTCCCTACTCCTGGGTCCCATCCATAGGGCAGGGCTGCTGGCTGGAGCCTTCTAGGGGACAGAATGTGCTGAAACAAGCAGATGAAAGAACAAACCCTCTCATGTTTATTACCAGCCTCGCCCAGGGGCTTTTATGAAATCTGGGCACTTGAAACTCCTCCAGCTTCCTTGGGCCAAGCTCCAGTTGATGGGAAAGAGTGACAGGAGAGACAAAAATGGACAAGGGGAGCAGGATATTGTGTTATAATCTAGACCTGGGGAATGAGAGGCTCAGCTCTGGTGTTCAGTCAAGTGCCCTCTCTTACTCCCTCCCTTTTGTGTTCCTCAGGATGCCTTTGTGGCATTTCACAACGACAAGTCTCTGGTGAAAAAGTACCTTAAATCTCTGCTGATTGGGGAGCTGGCGCCAGACCAACCCAGCTTTGAGTCTAATAAAAAGGTAAGTGCCCTAAATTCCAGCAGTGGGAACGGCTCGGGGTTCAGCATGGGAGGAGACTGAAAACAGGAGAGATAGCAGGAATGACCTCTGAGGGAGCATGCCTGATGCTGTGGGTGGGCAGGAGGTGGTGAGGGGCAGGCATGGAAACATGACTGTCCCAGCACCACTAAATCCACCCATGGGAGCAAGGAATGGGCTCCAGAACCCCAAATCATTCTCAGTTCTCCTCACTGGGATGTCTGAGAATCAAAGCAAAGTCTGTTGACTTCATGCTTGTTTTGGCAATGAGCTCCTACTGACATTCTGTGGCTGTTTTGGGGTTCCTGGCGCTGCTCTATGACATTTTCAAAGTAAATAGTACATTAATATTCACTTTACCCACAGAATCCCTTCCCTTTACCCACAGAAATCTCTCTTGGAGGATTTTCGTGAGCTGCGCTGCACCATTGAGAAGATGGGACTTCTGAGGCCCAATTACTTCTTCTTCTCCCTGATTTTCATTCACCTCCTGGTGCTGGAGGCTGCATCCTGGCTTGTGGTCTGGTACTTTGGCATATCCCTGGTGCCTTTCCTGACTGGCATGGTGTTCTTTACCACTGCCCAGGTAAACTGCTGACAGGTGCTCAATGCTACAGATGCCCTCAGCTCTTCTAGGTGGAGAGAATTATTGGAATGTTCCTGTCCTGGGCATTGCCTCTCCTTAGATCCTGTTGTCTGGCTGAAGATGACAAGCGCATTCTACGTCACAATTTTTGTTGCCTGCAGCAGATCTCATTTTGCTGACAGGCTGCTCCCTTGAGATGGTGGGATTCTTGTGGAACTGGCTCTTTCACAAGATGGGATGAGCTGATCTAATCACTTAACCCAGCAAAAAGAAGGAATATTTCATTCTCACCTGCACTTTTGGCTCTCTGTTTCTTCTGTCAGATGGCTCTGGTGTTTTTGGAGTCTTTTATGAGTCCCCACTAGCCCTGAATAGTTTTCTACTGGCTTAGTAAATTCAGCCATATAAGCAAAGGATCCATTTCAGGATGGGTGAAGGGAAGGAGGGAATAGTGATTTGTGGCACTTAGATGGGAGAAATTGAAGGGTGTGGTGGAGGGAGGAAAACTAGATTTTCTTATTAGCACTGAATGCTTAAGTTTGCTCAGATTCCCCTGGAGTATTAATTTATTCAAATGGAATATTGATTTATTTAATTAATCTGCCTTATTTGCCTAATATCTTCTAAGGCAGATGTCCCTTGAAGAGCAGTCTTGTATTTCCATGGAAATATGGAATGCGGTGAAGCCACAGACTTTGAAACTATTCCACTTCCTAGCTGGTTACTTGGAAATTAATTACTTGTGATGGCAGCAACAGAATTCCATTCTGTGACAATGAAGTTAATTGCCATGATGCTTCACTGCTTTCCCTGTATTCCAGATTAAACTAATATCTGGAATTGAGCAGGTTTAGTGGACAGTGGCCTGGATGAAAGTTCCCAGCCCTGCCAGAGTCACTTTTACACATCAGAAAGAGGATGAAACTCACACTATGAAAGTTACAGAGACTCACAAGGCAGATTATTGCAATAAAGCAGTTCTCTTTCCTCAGTGATCCTTTTGTTTCCCAGATCCAGATGGGCTGGTTCCAGCACGATCTGGGGCACTGCTCTGTCTTCAGGAAGCCCAGGTGGAATCATCTCCTGCAGACTGTGGTGATAAACGTGCTGAAGGTAGTGGTTGGAATGTTCTCTGGGGCTAATCGGGACTAAGCAGTGGATGGGAGTGTCCCTAAACCCAGGCAAGGTTGCTTGTGAGGGAATTGTGATGAATAGAGCTATGATCCTTGATACTGCCTCTCTGGTTTGAATCCCCAGCGTTGCCCTTTTTCCCATGCAGGGGCTGCCTGCCAGCTGGTGGAACCACCTGCACAACCAGCACCATGCCAAGCCCAACTGCTTCCGCAAGGACCCTGACCTCAACATGCACCCTCTGCTCTTCAGCCTGGGAAAGACCCTCTCTGTGGAGGTCTGGAAAAGCAGATTTAATGACAGAAAGCTAGAGTGTGATATGTATCTAATATATAATAATAACAGCCCAGATTGTGCCTTGAAACAAAGTGGTTGTTAAGGTGCCTTCCAACCCAGACTATCCTAGGATTTTATGATAATTCCCAAAGTGTTCCAAGATCTGAGTGTCTCATTGTTATTGCTATGCTGAAGCACCCACTCCTGAGAAGCAAAGGCTTAAAATCAGTGCTTAAGTAAGAGCAAGCACCTTGAAGGCTTCTCCAAGGGTGAGTCAGCTCACTTACATTGCAGAGTATTGGTGAGTCAGATGTGCCCTCTGGGTCCTCCTGGCTGCCAGAGCTGTTCAGCACCCAAATCTTTCAGGGCTGGTGCAGCTGCCACGCACAGAATGCATACACAGTGAATGATTCTGTAATCCTGAATTTTATGGCTTTCATAAACAGAGAAACCATTAATAGATCCCCCCTTCTTCCATTATGGTTTCTGATGGTATCAGGATAGGCAAGGGATCATTTGCCTTTTCTTTTCCTTGTAATTCCTTTTACTCACCGGGTTATGAAACAGCCTCATTGAGAGATATACCAGCCTCTTAAAATAGTGCTTCTCTCATTTTACTTGCTGAAGAAACTCTCCAAGGCACATGGAAATTCCAGCTCTGCTGTCCCAGAAAGATTCCTGCAATGGGAGCTACAAGATGCTTATTGACAGAAAACCATTGGCTCAAGCTGGGAAGGATTTTGTCAGGAATTTAGGGAAAGATCTTTCATGTAGAACATCCAGAGCAGGCTGGCTGTGCTGCAGTGGGTTTGATGGAGTGAGAATGTAGGAAATCGGTTCTCATGTATTCCTGCTTTTTAGCAGAATCAGAGTTAGGCACACTATGGTTAGACAAATTGGATTTTGGGGGAGTTTTTTGTCTGGTTTATTGCTTCAGTGTTGAACCAGTGCAGACTGGAGCTCTGGAAGTAGTTTGCTTTAGCTCCTTAATGTTCTGTCTTTCAAAGAATTATATTCACAACAGTTTGGGGTGATGTTAAGAAACTTTTTGTGCAATTGGTGAAAAATTACAAGGGGAAGAAATAAACTTAATTGTGCTTTTTGTAAATATTTCAATATCTTTTAATTTTTCAGCTTGGAAAGCAGAAGAAGAAGTTCATGCCTTACAATTACCAGCACAAGTATTTCATCTGTGAGTATCCCCTAAAATCATAAAGGCATCTCCTCTCCGACAAAATAAGGGTTTTTAAACATATTCTTATTGAAGTGAGAGCTCGGAAGCTTCTTTCACATTAAAGAAGGTCTCCATGTGGTGAAATTGCCCCTTAAGTCTCTGTTTGGGTTATGAGATAGATAGATAGATAGATAGATAGATAGATAGATAGATAGATAGATAGATAGATAGATAGATAGATAGATGGGTGTGTGTCAAACAGAGGGAAGAAAGGGATGGGGAAGAAATGGAGTGATGAGAAAAAAGTAAGAGATTATGTGGATGCATGGAGGTTAATATGAGTGGAAGAGAGCAATTTTTCTTCCACTGGAAAGAAGAATCATTTTTATGATGCAGTGAAATTACAAATGTCTTTCTCTTTCCCTTCTGGCCTTCAGTGCTGGCCCCACTCGCCCTTGTACCCTTCTTCCAGCTGTCAATATTCTACTTTGCAATCAAGAGGAAAAAGTGGTTGGTAAGCACTGCTTCCCTGTCTAGAAAACTCCAAAAATGTCACTGTATTCACCTTAACCTGCTGTTGGTCAGATGATTGGGGTGTGAGAGAGAAAAAGGGTAGAGTAGGCTGATTCTAGAATCAAGAGAAATTATTTAGAAGAGGCTTTTAGCAGTTAAATAAAAGTTACCAGGAAATTCCCAGACCCTGTGATAGCAGGGCAGTTGTCTGCAGTTACTGATGGTTAAGTGGGAGTATTTCAGGGACATGCTTACCTTGATGCAGAATGGACCTTACTCCTGATAAATCAGAAATTTGCATATCAGAACATTTCTTAAGCTGCAGTTCAAGTAAAAGGGAGAGGATGGAGGGGAGGTATTTCATCAACAAAAGCTGATTTTCATCCTGATTTGTTTGGGGTTTTTTTGTTTGTTTTCTTTACAGGACCTGATATTGGTTGTGGCTTTCAACATCCGAGTCTGCCTCATGTACATTCCTTTAATGGGATTTAAAACCTTCATGATATACTACTGGGTGTCCAGGTAACTCAGAGAACACCCAGAACCCCCATAATAATATTTGTAATCAATATTTAGCTTCAAAAGAAAGAAATTAAAACAAAAACTACAATTTTCTCAGAATTAAATTGTCCAGAAGAAACAGTTTAACTTCAGGGGGGTGATGGCTGCTCAGGAACATCTGCAGCTATGACTTGAGTGGTTCTTAAAATCCAAAAGTGCTTTTTTATCTTGAGAAGAGACTTAGCCAAGTGTTTTAGCATTAAATTTGGATGAGATTAGAGATATGACGAGAGTTTCTGTGTTTATCTGCCCAGATACCTTGAGAGTACCTGGTTTATTTGGGTGACCCAGATGAACCACATCCCAATGAATATTGATTATGACCAAAACAAAGACTGGGTGTCTACTCAGGTGAGAAACTCCTTTCTTCTGGAATACTGGGTCTGCTAGTCTAAATTATAGAAAAAAGACAACATTGTTACTCTCTCAGATTTAGTCTTAATGAGGCTTGCCCTTCCATTCATTAAATAAACATTTCTGTGATATTCAAACCATTTAACATTTTAGTTGGAAAACAAGAAATCTAGATTTAGAAAATCCTATGTTTTCACTGAAAGGCCTTGGCATATTTTTCACAACCCTTTCCCTTCCCTATTATAGAAAAGTACTGGTGGTATACAGTTGGTATATATATCCAGTCTCCTTTTTGAAAGTAAAAAAGGGAAGGAAAGTGGGGTACCTTTATTTTTACCCTACAAGCTGCAGGTTTACTACATATCAGATAAATCTGAAGAAATTGCCTGATAAAGATGAATGTGTATATAGAGCTTTGCTCACAACTATCCTACCTCCAGAAGTATAATCCCACCTAGTGGGTTTGAAGCACTTTCCTGTTTAATCAAGGATAAAAAAATCAGTTTGGCTAGTCTAGATTGTGCTGAATTCCTCAGGACTATGATGGCTGTAATCTCTGACTTTGCCTTGATTATTATGCTAGATAAGGGTGGGCAGTGATTCCTGGGGGTTCAATTGTTGGACTTGCAGGAAGATAAAATCTAAATCATCTGGGGGTTTTGGGGTTTTTCCCTCCCAGCTCCACGCAACCTGCAATGTGAACCAGTCTGTGTTCAATGACTGGTTTACTGGGCACCTGAACTTCCAAATCGAGCACCAGTGAGTATCATCCTGGGGGAAAAAAATGGGAATAATCTGGGGCAGGGGGATATTTTGAACAGGGAGAAAGCCAAGTCGTGCAATAACTGTCCCTCATCCCATTCTGCAGCCTGTTCCCCACAATGCCTCGGCACAACTACTGGAAGGTGTCTCCCCTAGTGAAAAGCCTCTGTGACAAGCATGGCATTGAGTACAAAAGCAAGACTTTGCTGACAGCCTTTATAGATATTTTGCAGTAAGTATCAATTAACAAGATGATTTTGCTCTGCAATGGTAAGAGACACCCAGGCAGCCATTTCAAATTAATGTCCGTAGAGAGATCAAACCTAGAGTTTATTCAGACTTTTCTGAAGTTTTAAAGTTTCAAAGCTTGTTTTTCTCTTCCTTAAATCCTCTCAGCTCATTGCCAGCAGTCAGATTTTGCTATGAGGTGTCCATGCAATTTAAAATCCATATTTTTTCCTTTCTTTAAGTACAGTTGGCCTCCCACAAAGTTGAACTGTCTCCTCCTAAGTGATCTTTTTCCCTTCTGCTCCTGCAGTTCCCTGAAGGATTCTGGGGAGCACTGGCTGGAAGCATATCTGCATGGATAGAAACTGGCAACTCTCCAAGGGAATCCCTTCACCACTCCTGCCAGGAGCCAGGACACACTATCCCTCTGCATGTCCTCAGGCGCAGGAACTCGAGAGCTGGGCAAAGTTAATCTCAGTAAGAATGAAATGGAAAAGTGGCTTCAAGATACATTTCTACCTTGTTCCCAACCATGAAACTCTGTTTTTTCCTGCTCTCAATCTCAGAATTCAGAGATGGGCTTTTAAACTTGGGGAGAAGTAGCTCTTGAATCAGCTTAATCAGTTTAACTTTATTGGAAATGCCAGCTCCTTGCTTATGGAAGAAAGAAAATTCTTCTCCGAGTCATAGAATTCTGGAATGGTTTGGGTTGGAAGGGATCTTGCAGATCATCTTCCTGTATCCCCTGCTGTGGGCAGGAGCACCTTCCACCAGACCAGGTTGCTCCAAACCCTGTGCAGCCTGGCCTTGAACAGCTCCAGGGATGGGACATCCACAGCTTCCCTGGGAAACCTGTTCCAGTGCCTCACAATAAAGAATTTCTTCCTAATATTCAATCTACACCCACCTTCTGTCAGTTAAAAGCTGTTGTCACTCATCCTGTCCCTACAAGTCCTGATAAAAACTCTCAATCTTCCTCACAAGCCTCTTTCAGTATTAAGGTCTCCTTTGTATTCTTGGCTCAGTGGATCAGTGAAAAAAAAGCAAGAAAAGTGCAGGAAGTCAGGAGACATTAGGTCGGGGGGAATTTTTACGGGATCTTCTTGAACAGATCAAATAGATGTGAAAAGAACAAGGTGGGTGGCCTCTGGGGCATGTCTCCACTGCTTCTGGTCACCTTTGCAGTGTCTGTTCATGGATTACATGGGCAGGCAGATCGGCTGGGGGCTGCTTACACCTGCAGGAGCCAGTGTGAACACAGTTTGTATGGCATGTGGTATCTATAGGCAGAAATACACGTCTGGGTTTTAATTGAGTGCTGACTGTGCTGTCAGATAGGATTTCTGGTGTAGACCAACTTTGAATCAGGCTGAGAAGACAAAGCACTGAGGAGTAGGTCCAGATTTCAAGGGTATTTAGGGTGCTCTTTGTTTTTTATATATATTATATTTTATCTAAAATTTTACCTCTTGGTGGTTTAGAGCAATTAGTTTTACAAGAGAATTATGAATAAAGTTCTTGATCATTATTTTTAGATTGAAGTCAAAGCCTGATTTAGAAGGAGCTCTGATTTATCTTGCTGATTTTGGAAAGCAGTTATGATTCAATGACATTTCCTACTTCGAGCAAATATTTTCCATTAAGGGCCTGGCAGAACCCGTGTGGTACTGTATGTATACACCTCACTGAGTCAAAACCAAAAATGTTTTTGTGGCAAGAACCTCTAATGCCAAATAAAGAGACAATTTGCCCATAAAAGCAAAGGCCACATGGCTCCTCTCTTCTGCCTTCACACCCAGAATTTTCAGGGGATAAATCACCCACAGGAGGAAGATACAGGAGATTTAAAAGCAGCTCAGTTGTGTTGCAATTTACAGACACCAACACCTCTCTTCTGGGTAACAAGATCAAGCCCAGCAAACAAAGCAGAAGGAGTTTGGACTTTTTATTTTTGCCTTTGGGTTTTTGTCAGAACATCTCAGTTTCTTCTGTTTATTTTGTGTGTAGGTGCAGGTACCAATAACACTGTTCTGGTTATTTCATAATAATGGCTGACAGATGTCTTTTGAAAAGGGTCCTGTTTAAAAGAATAGTTATTAAAAAGTGTTTAAAGTGTAGTTTGGAAATCCCTGCTAACTGGTCCCTACAGCAGTTACATATTCCAAATCCATTGTTGGTTATAATGATGGTGTCCATAATTATTCACAAAGGCAGAAACAGTATATAATTGCTTAAGGGATAATACTGCCTTAAGATGAATGCTGGGATTTCATGGTACCACATAAAATACATTTAAAAATTGCTGTCCTGCTGAAGGTAATACAAATATTAAGGATTCCTCCTTTTTTTTTTAAACAGTGAGACTTGAAAGCTATGCTGATCCTCTGTCCCACTGAAATCAATACAAGGCTGAATCAAAAGGGTTCTTTGTGGTGTCAGTATCATAAATTAAGCAGATCATTTGTAGTGTTTAATTGCAATTGTGCTTATTTGAATGTAATTATTTATTGATTCTTTTTTCAATCTGGTTTTAATCAAAATATTTCTGTCTCTATTTGTCTCAACAGGCTGCTCTGTGTCAATAATAATTTCTTTATCTTTTTAATAAATATTATTAAAAGTGAAGCTGGTTTATCTTGGTTGAATTTTAACATGATTTACAAACTCCAAGGGCTCAAATGAGAACAGTTATATTACCTGAAGGACAATATTTGCCATCTGGAATACCTAGAAGAGAAGAAAATTAGGGGGATTCTTTGCAGAATCCTTCTGGAGTTTTCTCGTTCTGCAGGAGTTTGTGCCGGAAGTGGTTTCCCTTATCCAGGTAGAGCAAAAGCTATTTTTTATCTTTTTGTTCTTCTGTCAGGTTCCAGATTTAGAGATGCAGTTGGATAAGATGCTTTGGGTGGAATCTGATGAACAGGATTTAGAAATGGATAGAACAACTCACTTTTCTGCTGTTGTTCTGCTCTGTGTGGCAGCACCTCATCCTAGCACCTCTTTTCCTGAGTGTAAAATGATTCACTTATGCAGATTCCTCTTACGAGCCACCTCTGCAAAAAAATTCCTTCAGTTTTATTGCCTAAAACCTCTTCAATGATTGATTGGAGGGACACTTGTAGCCTGACTTGAAGGAGATTGCAGTTTGTGCGTTCATAAAGAGACAGCCAGCCAGAAATAGAAGTTGTATTTACACTGAACTCAAAAAAACCAAGTGACTTTATTCCAGCTTGCCACCTAAAATACCTTTTCCTCCGGTGCTGCTCACAGAAGGTGTGTTGTGCTATTACTCCAAAGCCCTTGAAGTGCTGAGCTGTGCTCCCCTGCAAGTACAGAGCTGCCTCTGTCTGAGTAATTTTCCCCTTATCACCCACCCACGAGTGGGGCGTGCTTTATTTTCCTGGCTGTGGTCCCCCTGAGGGGCCTTATCCCATGGGCACGCTTGAATCAATCTAAGTCTTAAAGGCAGGACTCTGCTTTCCAGAGGATATTTATGGCTGTTTTCTCTCAGAAATGGAGCTGGGAGAAGCAATCCTGCATCCTTTGTAATTAAGTTTACAAGAGCAATGTGGTACCTATGGTTTCATCTTAGGCCATGGCCCTTCAGTTCAACTTGTCTATCAGCAAATTCCTCATCTTCTCCATGGATTGTGGCATGTTTTCATCAAAATATTAATTCTTTCACTCTGCTTCAAGTCTTCTAACTTGTGAGTGGTAAGGATGTTCCTCACTTAAACTCTTGGCCTCCCAAGGGTATTTTTCTATCTTCTCAGAAAAATATAAATACATCTTCCTTATATCCTCTTATTCTTGGAGATAGATGAGGAAAAATCAAGTGAAATAATCTTTACTGATTTGTCTGGTCACTAAACTCAATCTAGTCTGAAACAAATGGTTTTTCCCTACAAGATCTACATTCCCTCTTGGAAGTAACATCTGAAAACACATAAAAATAGATGTGAAAATGCATATTTTAGGGTTGTGGAAATGGTCTGGAACTCTCCCTGCTGACTGTTGCATCCTCACAAATATTTACTCCAGTCTTATTTACCCTATCTATATATTTTATCTGCAGGATGGTTATGCTTAGAAGACTAAAAATATATTTGAGAATTTGATTTTGTGGGCCTTTTTTTCCATTCTAAAAAAACCATGCTCAGCCACCATGATATCTTTTTCTGCCGATTAATCCAGTTTATTGATTGAAGGTGCTGACACAAAGGTTCCCACTGGAGATGTTATTTCAGTCTGTGATAGGTTAGAAGAGATTCAGTTTAAATATATTCATGAAATAAAAACAAAGGCAATTTTTTTAATTGCCTTTTGGGAGTTTTAATAGCATATAACATCTGAAAAATCCAGCAGGAATATCCAGAATCCAGCCCTGTGAGGAGATTATTGAGCAAGAACAAGGTAATTATGCAAATAAAGGCCATATTCCCTGCAAGAATTGCTGCACACAGTGATCTGTATGACCTTCATTTTCACTCTGACTCATAATTCCACTTTTGGGAGCAGAAGGGTGCACACCAGTTGGATCCCAGTCAGTGAAGGGCTGGGTTTGCTTACGTGGGCTCTTCTACCTGTTTACAACCTGTGGGATCAGTGTCAGCTTCGCTTCACCGTCTGTGGGATATCCAGAACAACAAACTGGATATCCCACAGGGAGGGCTAAAGAGAGACCACATCAGATCAGAGCCCAAAAGTGGAGGCCTGAAGAAGGAAATAAACTCAGCTTTAATATGACTTATTGACAATATTTGCTTTGTTATTCTACATGGATTGAATCCACAGGGACTTATCCCATGTGGGAAGAGGCAGCTGTGACCATAGTGATTTAAAGGGTAGCTCTTCTCAGGAACTACTCTTTCCACTTGCACTGATTTATTAGGACCTTTGGAATTGTGCCCTCATGCCAGAGGTCCCAAATATTCATCCAACCTTCTGTTCCTCTGGAATGATGAAATAGTCTAAAACTCTGATCTTTGTTGCAACAGTGGATTTACCAGGCTTTGGATCCTCATGAAGCTGAGAGAGGATTTGTCTTTTTTATTTTTGTCTTTATTTTCTTGTTGAAGTAGGTGTTAGATCTACACACACCATGGCAAAAAATAAGTCAAACAAAAACCTCCAAACCAAACCCAAGCCCCACATAAAAATTACACATTAAAATATCTATGCCATAAAAAAACCAACCAACCAACCAAACTTCAAGCTAAGATTCCCTGCATTCTTCATGTTATGTCAGGGAGAGAGGAGCCAATCAATTTTGGAATGTTCTACCTGGGATTTATTTCAGGGAAATAGATGGGATAAAAACTCCAGCTGGGATTTTCTGATGACATGTTTCAACACCCCATTGTGAAGCTCCAGTTTGCTGAATCAGAAATCCATCAGCCATACTCAGCAATGAGCAAAGCAAAACAGGTAGGGACTACCCAGCAAAATGCTCATTAAAATTATTTAAATATCAGCTATGGGACATGAGCTAAAAGTGTGATATTGCAGCACACAAAATTTGCTCAATATAAGTGGTGGTGATGTAAGATTTTTAACCCTAGGATTGAAGTTGCAGGCTTTGGGTGTGTGAAAATGAATGAGATGCTCTCAGGGTAGTTTTATACCCTCTTTTATTAATTCACTTCTTCTTTTTATTGCTCTTAACAGCTCTTAAATGAAAAAATCCCTTAAGTAAGAAGGTGAGACACACTGACAGCCAGTGAGGTGAGGAAAAACTCTGCTGGTGTGATCATCCACCCAACAGCCCTGAATTCTGTGGTCTCTGAAATGATGTGAAATCCAGTAGTGCCTAAGAACATGATAGAAAAAGTACTGAGGAAAATTTTCCCTGACTCAAATAAGGTGTTCTAAGGACTGTAATTTATAGTTTGAGCACCTCTCTGAAATGTCCCCCTCCAATGAAAAATCTCAAGTCCTTTTTGTCCCTTTAATCCTTTTAATTCCCTGCAATATGGCTGTGAGTTCCTCATTTTGATTGCTTATATTTAAAAATAGTTTAGGATTAAAGTCCCTATGTTATATCTTTAACCAACATCCCCCTTTTCAGTATAAACTTTTAATTTGCATCCTTGCTACACTCCCCAGTCCAAAATCTCAATATCCCTGGGTAGTTTCACTGCCTCTGTCAGTTATCTTGTCAGCTCCATCTCTCCCTAATAGCACCTTGGGAAGGGATTTACCTCTGGGTTACTCTCTCCAGTTTTGTTACTCCTGGGATTCTGCCACTTTTTCTTCCCTCCCAAAGCTGATTTGAAATAAATATTGAGGAATGGGGCTAAATCCAGAGTAATACCTGGATTTAGGCAGCTGAGCGGAATAAAATCTGCTCGTATTTCTTACCAGGAGTACACCCAGTGTCTTATAGAGCAGAGGTGGAGAGATCGCAGCTAATGTCCTGAGAATTTGTTGAGAGTGTGCCAAGATAACAGATACAATGCCAACAAATCCAAGCAGCTGGCTTTTCCAGGGAGCTGCACAGGGTCCCAGTTCCCCATCCTTGTATTCCTTGTATGATTATGTATTATGCCTCCATCAGCACCAACTGCAGTCTTTTTATATAGCCAGGGCTTCACTGCCCTCACAGGGAAGAATTTCTTCCCAATATTCAATACAAACCCACCCTCTGGCACTTTGAAACCATTTCCCTGTGTCCCAGGAAATAAAAACCTTCAATTTTTCTCTTAATGAAAACATGGCTTCGGAGAAAAAAATCTCTGGGATATAATTTGTTTCAGTGCTGCTTCTTCAGTGCTGCAATCCCCGTGGAACAGAAGATTCCTGGACAAGGAATGCTCTCTTGACTAACAAGTTCTTAAATATGACTTTGGATATTAAAAGCAAGTTTGAGGCATAACTGCCTTGTTCATGCAGTGTTTTATTGTCTGTTGTCACTCTTCAGTTGCATGAACCAGGGTGTGCCTGGTGTTCTTGTCTGAATCTGTTGACAGCAAGATAATCCCTCTTGTCTCTGCAAAGAAAATCTCTTAACAAGTTTCCCACTGGGGGAGCTGGGACTTGGCAAGCCCAGGACTCATCTCCGAGCTCAACTCGGCCTCTGGGTCACTGCTTGACACTTTTAGCATCATTTCCACTTGGAACTGGCAGTAAACCTTGCTTGCTCCAGGTGTGCCAGTGCTTACTAAAGCTGAATATTGGCTGTGGCCATGTGCTCTCCCCGCTGGTAAATGCATCCAGGTGACCATGGAATACCTGTCAGGATCATACTTTGCATTTTCTAAATCCAAAATGTGAAATCACTTGATTTTGGAGTATAATCCTCTGCTACTGGGTTTACCTCAATTCCAAGGTCAACAGTTCCCCTTATAACTTGAAATTTTAAAAAAACTTCTTAAAATTTAATTTCCCAGACGATTTCAAAGGAGTGTTTGACTGAATGTGGATCTGGAGGAAACCACTGTGATTTTCTTCACTCCCTAGGGAGAGGTAGCTGAGTTTATATTTGATTGATATTTGGACAGCTGAAGAGAGTAAGATTAAAGAGCCTCGAGAATTTGTTCAACTGGAGGGATTCTCAACGAGAAAAACCGCGAAAGGATGAGGAAAAATGATCCAAGTTTGCCTCCCAGTGGCAGAATACCACTGTTGCAGATGGAAATGGGCCAGTTTTCCCTTTTCTTTGGATGAATTCCTTCCTGAGACAGCTGCTGTGAATAACAAAGAAATGTTATCCAAATCACTCTAACAAATTACAACATTAAAAAAAATATTTCTCCTGGGTTACATTTGTATTAGGTGTATTTGATAATGAAAAGCTGGTGCAACTCTAACAATTTATTTATAGCAGCTTTGTGGCTGGAGCTATTCAAAGTTCTGCTCTGGAATTAAAATAACCAAAATTACCTCCAGGCAGAAATTCAAACTTTTAAATAGCTCAAAAAAAAAGAGAAAAAAATGAAATGAAAACTCTAATATTTTTTGGTGGGTTATTTTGAAATAATGGTGGATTTAGAAGCTAGTACTACGCAGGACCTAAAATTCATGAATTTCATCCCAAACCTGTATATTTTAGAGAAGAAATTCCATTTCCTGAACAAGAAGGATCACCGTCCACATGAAATTTTGCAGTGTGAAAATTTGTTTTTCCCACCAAGTCATGAGGGTTTATTCATAAAGTAGAGGCCTTGTCTGCCTGCAAGGCCACGGTGTGGAGGTTCAGCTCTCGCCTTGCTTTTAGTGCTGCTTCTCCACATGATGAGGAGGCCTGCTCCTCATCACCTGCTTTTTGGGCATAGCTTTGGATGCTCTGAGGGCTTTGCCAGTGTCCAGGAGGACAAATGTCACCTTTGAGGAGCTTTTCTACCACAGGAAGTGTTTGCTACCAATTTTTGGCACCTCATTTTCGGAGGGGGAGAGTCACTCAAGAGTTTGGATGACAGGTCAGGGACCTTGTTCCCTTCTCCTCGAAACCTCTTCTCCAAGGAAAGGAGCATAGGAATAGCTGCATGATTTCTCCTATCAGTAGCCTTTTATTTCAACCTGTATGTGGTGTTTTCATTGCTTGCTCCATGTAATATCCTGTGAGAGACCAGCAGTGGCTGGGCCTGACTCAGCCCAGGATGGTTAAATGAATTCCTTTGCTTCCCTCTGCATCTCCCAAAACCCCATTATGCCTCTTCCAACAGGAAATTAAATTTCATTGTGTCCCTGGTATAATCCCTAAAGTTTCTAATTAATTACTGGGCCTGTTGTCCCAGGACACTGCAAGACCCTGTGATGGTAAATGTATTTCCAGATCCATGTTACCCTAGGATGATCCCAGCTGCTGTCAATGCCCAAAGGACGGGACTTGGAGTGGTTTGGTTCCTGGCATCAATGCCTCCTCAGGTTTGCAATCTGAGAGCAATCAGGACATAAACAAAAATTCATGGGTTTAGATTCTCAGGGCTAAGATTATCCAATTAGTATTTCAGAAGTATCCCACAGGCACAGCCCAAGGCCTCTATTTGTCTCATCAAGGATTAGGAGTAATTAAGAGAAGCCAAATGCAATACTGGCACAATACCTACTAATATCCATAATACTGGGCTGGAGCAGAAGGATTTATAATGCAATATCCTTCTAAGGGTAACCTTTCTGGTGGCTCACAGAACACCAAAAGAAGATACCATACTAGAAGAACAAAGCATTTCAACCTATGGAACAGTAATCCATTAATCCAAATAAAGATCTAGTCCCTTAATGGACTTGTCTCAATTAGGATCCCTCAGTTCAAGGATGTAGAACTGAGAAGAAAAGGACTGCACATGAAAATTCGCCTTAAATCTATGCTGTTTGCCTGGTTTTTATTCTCCCCAGTCATTATAATTTCCCCAGTTACTTTCTGAGTCTTTGATTCCCTCAGAAGCATCTTATCTTCCTCAGTTCTAACTCTTCATTGTATTTTAAAAATGCCTTTTCCCCCCTAAAATTTTCAACCTTCTGCTTTGCTTAGGTAGTTTTAAGTGGTGCATACTCTGATAAACTCCTATGAACATTTACTCTTTGTTTACTGACTCATAATTTTAAAAAGCTTAAGTAAAAAACAGCTGGGAATAGTTAAACTGTACTTTTGCCAATATTTCTTTCAATAATACAAGTTAGTTTTGATTGAAGAGCATAAAATATTATTCTAAAAAAAACTAAGGGAACATTAAATGATCTGGGTAGCATTAATAATCGTTAGCAATGGCAGGTTTTCAGACTTTGAGCAATTGATTATCTACAGCAATATCTACAATTGCTCTGCAATTTTGATCTGCAAAAATCTGCAGCATATAATTAGATTCTTGAGATACCTTATCTAATGGCATTGGGAAAAGATAATGATAAACCATTGCTGATCCACAGAAGCTTTGCAGGGATTGTGCAAGGAAATATTTAAGCAATTTTTGTACTTCATTAATGTTTTTATTCTACTGACTGTTTGAGACCAGTCAACCCTTTCCTTCATGAGTGTTGCTTAACAATTTTAACCTTATAGATTATTTAAATATTTTTTGAGAACATAATTAAAAATTCTGCCTGAAAAATGAGACATTTTGATTATAGGTAAGTAGGATACAGGAAACTTTGAGCTTAAACTGCTGGTTTTGTCCCTGAGCAGAAGCAATGACATATTTGCCCTATATGAAGATATTAATGATATAAAACCCTCTTAAAAGAGGCACTGCAATTAAACACTCATTTATCTGTGCTTAACACCCCTTCTGTTGATTGATTGAATTGTATTATCTGCTCTTTATACATTGGATACTACTATGAAAGTAATATTTAATTATTTTTAGGGTTCCTAAATGATGGGCAAGAAGTTTCTAATAGATGTTGTTGCTACACATATGCAAAGGCTCAAGTCTTGCTTATCTGAATTGTAGCCTTTGTTTTACAACACTGAAGTAGCAGTTAATAAATCCCTGTGGTTTCCAGAGCGAGCTGCACTTGTGCACCCAGGGATGTGAAGTTGATGTGTCCTGTGGCTATGTCACCTATGCAAATCTATGTTTCCAAATGCAACTGCAAGCCAAAATACCAATAAACTAGACAGTTTATAGATTGTTTTAGATAAATTCTGCTTGTGAGGTTTAGGTAGCATCAACTTCCCATTTCTGCTTCTTTACCCTTCACAGGGACGAAGGAGGAAGACCCCAAAAGAAAAGATGAGTTGTGATGAAATGTGGATCCAGCCACTCCAGGTGAAACAAGGCAGTTAGGAAACCCAGGTGGTGCTGGGCACAGGTTGAGCAAGGAACTGGTCCAGCTACAAAATACAGTTCCTCCCTTTTGATCTTGATAATGGCTCCTGAGTGACAGGATGAATTCTATCCCTCGGCTCTGCTCCCCCTCATTTCCCTCCAATAAAAGTCACACGATTGTCCTTGTGGAGTGAGTGGGTGTCTGGGATTTTGAAACATCATTCTAAGTGTGGCAAACACCAGTCCTTGTGTGAGACTGGCTGAATAATTTGACTGGGGTTTTTATGTTCTGTCTCCCCTGGGGAGAATAAAGGAGAATCATTTAGGCTCATTCTTAAAGGTGAGGAAGTTGTAAAAGCTAATTGTAAGAGTGTAATTCTGCAAAAAAATATTTTAATTCTTTGAATTTCTATTTCAACTGCTTCTGCAGGCTTTTTCTGAAAGCACAGTTCCTTAAAGAACTCCATTATTTCACTTATGAAAGAGAAGATGAAGAGCAGAGCTGGTTGCTGTCCATAACAAAGGGTAATACAAAGAAATGCTGATTAGATCTCAAGTACTCTCCAGTTTTCTTTAAATCTAAAACTTGTGCTGCCTGCAGCAATGACTTTTTAGAAAAAGAACTTTGTCAACAATAGCAGTGAAGGACTTCTTAAATCAGATTCATCTTGTCCATCTTTATGGAGTCAAGCATCTTGTCAAAGCTGCTGCTTGGGTTTTCTTGTCAATGGAGAGAGAGATAATAATCTCTGGATCTAATTTACACTGTCCATTTCCTTACATGATTATAAAGCAAGAACGCATAAATCATTTACATTATGCATTTTAAGACAGCTAAAGCTATGGAATTAAGTACATGTACTGTATTTGAAATATTCTGATGCTCACATCATTCTGTTTGGAGACAGAGAGGTGCCATGAAGCACATTCTATACCTGTGACACCACACAGCATAATCCTTACACATGTAGTTGACAAAAAGGGATGAGACTGTTAAAGGACATAATATTCTTCATGGAATCATGGAATAGTTTGGTTTGGAAGGGGCCTTAAAGCCCATCTAGCCCCATGGACAGAGACACCTTCCACTAGAACAGCTTGCTCCAGCCTGGTCTGGACCACTTCCTGCAAACATCAAAGGGGTGAAAAAAGAAAGAAACAAGTATGAAAGGACCAGCCACATTTTCAAGTGATGTTTGCAGTATTTTTCTCCAAATGAAACGTCACTGCAATTTATATTTGTGTGTTTAAATTTTGCAGATGTGATTTCCAGATGGGTTTTGTATGAGCCTGCTAGTGCAAAGGAAGTGCTTCTCAGGAGGTTCAGTGAAGGACACACAAGTTGTATCCAAATGTTACAGAAGAAGCTGCTCAAGAAGGTAATTTGGAGAGTTGTGCAATGTGTTTTCACCCTGATGGATGATGGGGCCTGCCCGTACCTGCTGACACACCTCAGGTGAGAAAGGTGGGTGGATCTTGGCTCAGGACCTGGAATGAGTTTGGAGTTTTCCCAAAACACTGAAACAGAAAAAGCTTCCTACCAATGGGATCTGTGAGTCTGTGTAGGAGGTGGACACAGCTTCTAATGTGCAGAAAGTGCTTGCTGGCTTCTTGCTCTTCTTCATCTCTTTGTGCTTCCTCAGCTTTTGAAATGCATGATTCCTCTCTTTTCTAAGAAAAGGAGGGAATGCAGTGGCATTCCAAAGATAAGGAGTGCCCCTTTCTGCCTTCCTCCCCAGGAGAAAATGTGCATTTACTGTGGACACTGTCACAAGTTTCTCTCCAGATTTGCTCTAAGAATATGACTGTAAAAGGTCTTTTCCAAGCAAAATGGTTCCAGTTTTTTTTTGCATTTTCCTTTCCTTGTCAGTAGTGTGATGGCAACATAATCACCATCCTTATGAATCTCTCTGCTGACTTTCCACCACGAGTGGGAACCACATTTCACCTTCTGTTGTGGATGGGTTCCTTTCCTTTCCTTTCCTTTCCTTTCCTTTCCTTTCCTTTCCTTTCCTTTCCTTTCCTTTCCTTTCCTTTCCTTTCCTTTCCCTTGACTTTTAATTTAAGATTGATTTTGTTCCTTTTCCTTCAACATATTTAGAGTTGCTAGGCTGTTCCTTTAGCCTTTTCCAAACACTCTCTTGATCAGGACATCATCCCATGGAGATTAGGAAAGGAAGTAATTCTGGTTCTAATATACAGAACTAAGAAATTAGCAATTATGCAACATTAATTCCTCTCTCCCTGACACATTGGCAATGTGAAGTGGAAATTGGCTCAGAATATTCCAGGTACACTGGAGAGTGAGAGGAATGATGGATTTGTCTTTACAAATAAGCCATGGGTCTGCTGGTAGATAAAACTAGCAGTGACAGATAGAAGAAACAATGGGAAGGTTTCCAATGACTGATGAATGGAAAAGACATTTGCCTTTACAAACAAACTGTAGGTTTGCTGATAAATGAAATTGGATATGGAAAAATGAAGGAAACAACGGGGGAAAAAACACAGACTCCATAAGAATTAAAAACTAAAATGATTAGAGGGGAATCTTAGGTATCAGGTGTTCTGGGAAGCCTGTACCTCTCAAGTACCTCAGCCAATTGGGAAAGAGAGAGGGAAATGTGGCCGGGAAATTGAGATAAAAAGGAGGCTGCATCCTCTGAAAATTTGAGATTCCCCAGAAAAATGCCCCATGACCTCTCCCTTTATTTAAATAAAGTAAAAGCACTCCTCTGTCTCCATTTTGGACACAAACCTTTGGTGTTTGTGAATTAATTTTCCTAATAAGAGTCAGTTTAGCAATGCTGTGATATGATTATTTGGAAGAGCCAAGGATTTCTGAGGGATTTCTGGCTCTCTCTGACCCTTATACTAAAATAAAACGTCTGTGTTTGCAGGAGGAGAGGCAGCAAGAGAGGGACTAGTAGATTTGGACATCACTGAAATAATGTATAGAACTGGGCGTAACCTTAACTCTGTTTTCACTTTGCCGGACCAAGTCTGAAAGATTCTGTTTGAAATAGTGCAGCTGTGAAATACTTTTACTGATTTTCTGCTGTTGGTAGGACTGGTAGGAGAAATAATCTCTAAATTAATCAGGATAATATGAGGGAATGTCATGAGGACTCATAAAGCTTTCAGTTGCTTTATTTATTACTTCTTGCTCTAACAAGAGAGTAGAACCTCCTGTGGGAGTGAATGATCATACAACTGAGTTTACGTGTTTTAATGTGCAGCTGGTGTGTTCTTTATTCTGCTTCACCTTTCTGGCCTCTCTTGTAGGTAATTGCTGTCATGGTGAAGTCTGAGGTCTGAGAAACAAGGCTGATGAGAGAAATCACTTCCCCAGAGGTTACAAAATCCCTTGTATTATGCAGCATCTTCAGCATGTGCCATCTCCATGACTCCTGTACCCAGCATTTTCCTCAGTTTATTTCAGCACTACAAGTTATCCCATGTTAACATTCCCCAGCCACATTTTTGTAGTTTATTTCAAGTTGTTCTCTTCCTTGTTTTTGTACCATAGCTTGGCTCAAACCACTCTCAAATATGTTTTGAGTTCCCATGGAAGCTTTTCCTCTGTGTTGACATCCTTGCCTGCCTTGTTCAGACATGCAGAGCCACACAGTTGGTGCCTCTTCAGCCCTGAATTTGGGACTGGAAACTTCTGATTTGATTTGGGTAGAAGTATGGTAACCCGCTGCTTGGAAAAGCAAGTTGGAATGAAGAAAATAGGAATAATGCAATGTTTTCCTAAAAGTTGGTAGGAAAAGGCTTTCACATGTTTCCAGAATTTCTTCAAGGGGTTAGGGACCTATGTGTTAAAAATAAGCTAGAAACTGTTGTAAAATAATTGTTAAGCATGTACTGTTAGTTTGTTATTGGGTTGTTATTTGTATATGTTACTTGTATGTATCTGTTATTATATGGTAAAAGGGGTTAAAAGGGTAGCTATAAAAAAATGCTGTACTGCACATAAGAAAAGCACTCCCTCCAGCCAAACCAGCCAGGCCAGAACAAAAGGAACAAAAGCTTATCATCAACCCCCAGCAAAACGAGCCAACCTAAAATCACCACCCCCCAGCCAAACCGGCCAAAATAAACCTGCCAAAAGTTCATCACCAACCTCCAGTAAAATGAGCCAGCCTAAACAAAACCTATGATGGACCAATGGAGCGCCTTAAACCTTCATGCAAATGAAAGGATCCAAACAAGAAACCAATCCAGAAGGATGAAAAACAGGATAAAAAGAGGCCTGTGAACCAAAGAAAGCCGTGCTGCTCCACCTGGAACACCGAGGACAAGACATCTCTGCTCGAGAGGAGCCACGAGCCGCTGCTGCAACATCCTCGACAGGAACACTCCTGCCTGGCCTGTGGGCCCCCATGATTTAGGCCCTTTTCTTTTTACAATAATTGCTGAAATCACTCTTAGTTCCAGGAGTCTGGTCCCGTTTTTAACATGTGGGTGCCGTTATCACCAAAACAGGGTGATAACTCTGTTATCAGCTTTACCAGGGTGTGACATGGTGTGACAGGAGATTCTATCACTTTCCATTCAGCAGGTCTGTGCTGCAAACCCTGAGTCACAGCTGCTGCTTTTTGGGGGCATCACATAAAGCTACGAGGATTCAGCTCTGTAATTATAACCTGGGGAGCACACCCAAAGAATGGGTTACTATACCCAAAAAAATGGAATTTACCAGCAGCTCTGGGCCATGCCAGCTGCGTCACTAAAACACCATTTATCAGATCCTTACCCACCTGAACCTTTTCTACACCAGCCTTCAGGATCGTGAGTAAAAGACGGTGACAAATTCCCACGGAAAGCACAGTGTCTTACCCACAGCGCCAGTTTGGCTGAACACATCTAAAGTCCTCAGCAGAATATCAGGACCCTCAAAAGTCCCAACCATGGTGTCTCTTTCTGTTTGATGCTGTAAACTCCAAGGACTTGCTCAGATACTGCTAGGAGTGAGGGATGAATAGAGAACATTCCTCTAAGGAGTTGCACGACATACAAGAATAAGAAAAGAGAAAGAATGAACAGGGCAGTTGCAATTTACAGACTGCAAATAACTTAAGGATACAACTTACATTCTTCTATAAATTACATTTTTATGACTAAGTCTACTATAAATTACATTTTTATGACTAAGTGGCTTATTGCTTTATATTTAATTATTTATTTTATTTCTTTATATTTTTATTTATGTTTTGCTCTGAGTTATTCAGCTTAATTAGTGCTCCTTTTATTTTTTTCCTTTTTCCTCAAGAGGTGGGTGGTGCTCCAAGCTCGGCAGTGTTTAAGAAGCATTTGAACCATGATAGACACTTTAACTTTTGGTCAGCCTTGAAGTGGTCAGGCATGCTATTTGTAGTGATCTAAATTATCTAAGTGATTAAATGATAGTCCCTTGATAGACCAACTCAACTGAAATACTCTGTTGTATTTCATTCTGTTCTGTTTTCTCCTGCCTCTAAGAGAGAGGAAATTCCCGCTTGTACATTTGTGAAGGTGCTTGACCTCCTCATGCCTGTTATAAATGAGGTCCCGTTTGCCTAATTCAATAAATCACAAACTTAAAATTGAAAAACAATTTTTAATTAAGTAGTCATTTGATATAAAAGGTTACAATCCAATATAAAATAGATACAAAGTTATTTTATATAAAAGGTTACAATCCAATATAATAGAGTAAATAATTTGATGGTGGTTCGAATAAAGCATAAGCAAAACCAACCAGGGTATGTAGGTGGGATTCTCCCCTACCTCACATACAACAAACAAAGGATTCCAAACACTTCTATACTGTATGCTAATACATATTCATCAATATTTTTTTATAAATCTCCTCCTAGTTTCAATTCTTAATATCTATGTCACTATACTATACAGCACATGCTCTCTGTTGCTAAGGGATCTTCTGTACTTNGTCACTATACTATACAGCACATGCTCTCTGTTGCTAAGGGATCTTCTGTACTTTTTGGGACTCTTTTGGATGAAAGCTGAGGGTTTTTCAGCTGTCCTGCAGACCAC
>VWYI01034196.1:0-27754 GCA_013399455.1 Anthoscopus minutus
CCAGAGGGCAGGAGTAGATGGGATATTGGAAAGAAACTCTTCCTGTGAGGATGGTAAGGCCATGGCCTCTGAAGCAGGCAGGGCAGCAGGCAGTGAGCACAGATGGCCACAAGGATGCTGTTTGTGTCCTTTCCCAGAAGGACAGACAGCATCAGATATAAATCTGCTCCTCTGCCTACCTTACCTACCCCCTCTGCCACCCTCCCCCCAACTTCTGGCCTCCCAGAGCCATGGATGACCCTCCTTGAGGGCACAGATCCCTTCAGCTGCTCACTGCCCTTTGCACTCATCGGAGCCCACCGGGGCTGCACAGAGCAGCCCTTGGGGAACACACAGGTTTCAGGAATCCCTCAGGGTAAGAGGAGGCAACTCAGACAATTCTGCACATGAGTAGACTTGAAGGACTGGGGATTTCTACAGCAAATCCAGAACTTCTTCCCTTTACTTGTAAACATCCACCCCAGTGCTCATAGGGGCACAACATCAGGAATTCTATTTTAATTCCAGCCAAACACACAGTCACTCTTTACTATAATTAAAAGATCTCTAATTGGGACAAACTATCAGCCAGGTGAACATTAAGGCATAAATTAATTCAAATGTGCTGAGCTCTGCCTCCACAGTAGAAGGATTCAGCATCCATTTTCAGAGTGCCTTATCCCCTCTGATAGGATCAGGAAAGCTTGGAAAAGCAAAAAATCTGGTACAGATTTTCAGTCCCATCAGCTCCATGGCCTGGGTCAGAGCTGAGTCAGCAGAGCCACAGGGCAGTGCAGCAACATCCACAGCACTGCCCTCAGCCCAGAGAGCCCGGGGCCAGAGCTCAGCACAGCCTCAGCACAGCCAGGCTCTGCATTTGCTATTTATATGGGCAGACACAAACCAAAATAGCTGTGCCTGACTCAGGAGGCAACACGGCTGACAGCCCCTGTGACTGCTCCACCCAGACCCAGCACTGCCACAGCCCTACAATCCCAAAAGGGAAGGTAAAGCTACACACCACCTCTCCTGGCCATCCTTTCCCACACACCACCTCTCCTGGTCATCTTCTCCCACACACCACCTCGCCAGGAGATCCTTTCCCACATATCTCCCTTGCCAGGAGATCCCTCTCCACACACCCACCCAGCTGAAGGACTCGACAGCCCCCACAGCCAGCTCTGCGCAGCCAGGACCAGCACAAAGTCCCACCCTGCCCAGCTAAACAAGTGTATCCAGAAACTTCCCCCTTCTCCTGGATCAGCTGGGCTCTCTGTCAGTATTTGCATATTCCAGAGCGAGAATTTTAAGGGACAGAAAGTTCACAGCACTTAAAATAACAGAATGGTTTGGGCTGAGATTTAAATACCAGGTAGTCCAACCCCCCTGCCATGGCAGGGACACCTCCCACTGTCCCAGGCTGCTCCAAGCCCCAAAGTCCAACCTGGCTTTGGACACTGCCAAGGATTCAGAAGCAGCCACAGCTGCTCTGGGCACCCTGTGCCAGGGCCTGCCCACCCTCCCAGGGAACAATTCCTGCCCAGTATCCCACCTAGCCCTGCCCTCTGGCTGCATTAAGCCATTTCCCCTTGTCCTGAGACTCCTGTCCCAAGTCCCTCTCCATCTCTCTTGAAGTTCCTTCAGGCACTAGAAGGTGCTTTAAGGTCTCCCTGGAGCCTTCTTCTCTTTTCCATTTCTGAAGTTTGTTTACTGCAGATTGAAGTTGTACTTTCTTGTAGAAGAAAACCCACTGTTAATCCCATAAGAGTTATAAATATTGTAATACAGACTCATAGACAGTCATTGAAGTATTTCTAAAATATTCTGTTTGCCAAGCCTAACTGACCCATTACAGAGCAGAACAATGCCACCCTGGGGAGAAGCTGTGGACCAGGCACAGGGCTCTGACAACTTTACTGTAGCTGTCTTAAACCTACTCCAATAAACACTGTGACAAAGGGACAGAAGGAGAGATGCACACAGAAACAGATCAATAAAATATCTGTGTCATCCACCAAACCTCCCCAAGGTATTGAACACCACCCATGTCATGCCCAGGCCTCTGACCACGGCATTTACAGCATTCCCAGCACCAAGTCTTCAAGAGAAAGACACGTCATTCTGCCTTCCAGAAGCAGCATCATTAGCTCCTTGTTACTGGCTCTCCACAATTTACAGCCATTCCCAGGCTTTGAAGACCTGCTCAGAGCTGCCCAGGCAGCTGAGATGACGACAAGTGCAGCAGGGCTGCGTCCAACTCTTTGTGCCCCTGGGAGACCATCACCAGCAACTTCCAGCTACGCATGAAACTGTACCTGGGAGGGTTCTGCACCATTTAACAAGCACAGCAGAGCTGGGTGAGCAGGAGGAACTGGAAGGCTCTGGCTGCCATCGGGTGCACCGTACCTGACTGGTTGTTCCGCATGCGGATGGCCTTGGCCTTGGCCAGCTCCAGGGCCGTGACCCAGCGCTGCCTCTCCACCTCCGAGTTGGCCTTCAGGTGGTAGGTCCTGCCCCCGTTGGACAGCACGATGTTGCACGAGTCCTCCGTGTCAATGTGGGCTGTGGACAGGTTGATGGTGCCCCGGCACGTGTGAGCCATCTCTGCCTGCGTCCTGCACGGGAACAGAGGGACAAGAAGTGTCAGTGGCCCTGTACTGGACCTCCAAAGCACCCTCCTGCACAGCACAGATCTGTTGAGACATCCTGAGCTGGCAGCACTCACATCCTATTTACTAAAGCTGGAAAAGATCCTCAAACAGAAAAACAAGGACAGGCCAAGGTGTTTAGATGGAGCTCATTCCCTTAGAGGAGCAATATCAAGGAGGAATACCAGTACCTTCCCTTGGAGGAGCATCATTCCTTACACATTCACACCCCACTGTGTCCACTGCTTCTGGCTGCTCTAAAAGCAAAGTTACCAACTACACATCACTGGCTTTCCCATCTCATTTCCCCTGCTGCTTTTCTCCCTTCTCCCAGCTGTCCCACCTCCAGAACCCAGCATTTTCTGGCTCTTTATACCCTCTCCATTCCATCATTGTTTTTGTCCAGCTCTGGGGTATGTCCCAGCCCTGGGGTGGCAGCAGGAGCAGGGCAGTGCCTGTCCCCTGGGCTGGCCCTGCTGGGGCACCTCCAGTGCTGGGACAGCTCTGGGACCCTCCTGACAGGAGAGACCTGGAGGGGCTGGAGCGTGTCCAGGGAAGGGAACAGAGCTGGGAAGGGGCTGGAGCCCCAGGAGAGGCTGAGGGAGCTGGAAAGGGGCTCAGCCTGGAGAAAAGGAGGCTCAGGGGGGACCTGGTGACTCTGCACAACTCCTGACAGGAAGGGACAGCCCGGGGGTGTCAGGCTCTGCTCGCAGGGAACAGGGACAGGACGAGAGGGAACGGCCCCAGGCTGGGCCAGGGGAGGCTCAAGGTTGGATTTGGGGAAAATTTCTTCATGGAAAGGGTGGTCAGGCACTGGCACAGCTGCCCAGGGCACTGCTGGAGTCCCCATCCCTGGAGGGATTTAACAGCCACGTGGATGTGGCACTTGGGGACATGGATTAGTGGTGGCCTTGCCAGTGGCAGGTTAATGGTTGATCTCAATGATCTCAGAGGGTTTTCCAGCCTCAATGATTCTGTAATTCCACAAGAACATCAGAGCAGGGAGGTTTCACAGGCACAGCCTATAGCTGCCCCCAGAAAGTGTTGGTGATCAGGTTCACTACAGGATGGAGATATGGCCCCTCCCAGGGAAGAATGGGCAGCAATCCAGGGATACTCACTGCCAACCTGATTCCTGAGGTTGCTTGCTACACAGAAGGAAGCCACTTTGCCTGACCAGGAACTCAAATCCCCAAATTGCCCAAAGATCTCAAGAACATCTCTCACCTCCTCTGCCCTGACTCTGCTTTGTAGGATAGATTTATCCCAGGGTCATATCCAATCTCGACATGAGGACATGAAATCCTCCAGTGCCTCCTAAAGACTTACAGTTTGTGTCTCTCAGCAGCACAGGGTAAGTTCAGACCCAGTGCACAGTGTGGTTACACTTTTTGCAGGGGATGAGTTGGCCCCAAAGGAATTAAACCCCAGCTTTCATTCCCAAGTCATCCCTTCACGCTGCAGCACATACTGTGCTCCCAGGAGGAATCCCTTCCCACCTTGAGAGAGCTGCTAAAATAATTTTCTCTTCTCCACAAAGCAAAGGTCTCCAAGGTGACTGCACTAAATCAACTGCAGACATTCAAACAGCCTCACTCTCCCACCCAAGGAAACTGGTATGTTGCTCTCCCTGCTCCCTTCCCGTGCCAATCTGCATGGGAAACCAATTCCTATCAATCAGCAACCAGGCACGAGGCAGGCACCTGATCCAGCCTGGAGCCAACAGCAATCTCCTCTGTCCATACACAGAGAAAGAAGCAGAGGTGCCCTTCAGAGCCCTCATGGTCAGCTTATTCACAGCTCACACTCGGCTCTTGCTTTCTCTTGCATTCTTGCATAACGTGATCCCGGCAGATTTCCCGGTTCTCCCCACAGCAACTGGAGCACTGCATTTGAGAGCACCTGGCTGAGGGAGGTTAAATGTGGACATGGAGCACACAAAGGTGGAGGCAGCTGAGCCTCCGGGATTTTTTAAATCTGCGAGGGAGCAAAAACCACCGGGATTCGCCCTCAGAGAGCCAGAATTAGAGCTGTGCATGGGAGGCTGGGGGGAATGACAGCCTTGGAGAGAGTCCTGGCCAGGACACACCAGAGAGAAAAAATTGCCCAAAATAACACAGGGAGGACTAAAGCACCCACCCACCTGCCAAGGGACAGCAAACATCATCATATCAACATCAGTATGTCCCTTTTCCCAGCAGCAAGATCCCAAAGCACCAGGACATGCTCTATGGAAGCCTCGAGTGATGGGCCCAGGCACCCAACTCCAGACAGAGCAGGACAGGAGTCATGGACAGATGGCTCATCCCCAAAATCAGGCTTGTGGCAAGACCACTGCCCTTATGGACATGCTAAGATCGTCAGAGAGGAGATTCCTTACTCTAAAACCATTGGCATCTTTTACCACAATGCCAGCAAGACCCTATTTAAGCTGTCCAACCTCCTCTGGACTCAGAGGTCCCAGTTCCCACATAGATTTTGTCCAAGCCAGCAGATGTTGCTGCTCTAATAATGTATTTTCCTTTTATATTTCAACAGAATCATAGAAACTTAAGACTGGTGAAAATTATGGCATTTCCATCACCCACCCTACCCACCAGCCCAGCACAGCTCTTGTATCTCAGCCACTCACAATGACAGGTTTTGCAAAAATCTTGAAAGATTTTCTTTTTAAAATATTATTTATAGCATTTCTCTCTTTTTTGACTGAAAAAGTTGCTCCAGCTCCTTAACATCACAAATCTAAACACAGAGAGCTTGACAAGACAATTTACAGCATCAGTTCCTTAAAAGGGCTTCAGTCTAAAACTCCTGGAGTCTGATTTTCAGAGACTTGGATTCTACATCCTGACAGAGCAGCTACACACTGCAGTGCCATAAAAGAGCAGCAAATTATAATTTAAAGACCTGCTTCTTACTTCTGAAGGGACACTTGAGCTCCAGGAGGCTGCTCAGCATGCCAGTGCTGTGCAAGAGAAAGATGCTCCCAATTTTTAACAACTGTACCAAATCTCCTTGGATATAAACAATAAATCTCCCTGTAAGGGCTCACAGGACAGGTTTATCTACAGACCAAAGAGAAGGTGAAAAAGGAGATAATAAAATGTTTTTTGCCTGCCAGCTCCACAGCTGTGGTTCTGGTGATATCCCAACAGCCAAAGATTGAGGTCTGCATGCTGGGAAGATGCTGCTTGCACAGAATCAGTAATTTTAACTGTGTAACTGTAATTATGGCTCTGCTGGAACTTAACAGGACACAGAAAGGAATGAGCAAGCCTAGCTCACACTCTGCTCCCAACACTTAACAAGCACAGGGGATGTCTGTGGAATTTCTGTTAGAATTTTTTTTCCACCAGCAAGGCTCTGCATCATTCTGAGCAGCCTTGTCCCTCCTAAAACTTGACTTCTTGTCTGACAACTCCAGCATCATACAGAGGAATTCAGCAGGGAACCGAGACTTTCCCCATGTCCCAGGTACAGCAAGAATTCCAGCCTCAGCATCCAGAGGAGGTCAGGGAGCTCCCAGCAGCCTAAGCCTGGGACCAAAGCATTCCTGCAATCCTGGCAGCTCAACAGCTGCCTCAGTTCAGCCAAGCAGGGCAGGAATGGCACCCAGAGGGACCTGGTGACATTCTGTCCTGGCTGGGAGCACCCAGCATTGCGAGGGGGCCAGAAACACTCAGGGTAGAGAGGGACAGGTCTCCAAACCAGATTATCCACCTGAAACCCAGCAAGGGGCTACATAAACACTGAGCTGAGGGTCACCTTCAAAGCTGGCAAAGCTGGTCTCCATTATCACCCATGTTCTAAGGGATCTCCACAGGGAAATCCAAATATAGTCTAAGTTATATCCTGAAATACATTCATACTCTTGTCCTACAGATTTCCTGATTATCTCAAAACCATTGCTTTGCTATCAGCCTCAAAAATCAGCACACTCGATTCTACATCATAGAATCACGGAAGGCTTTGGGCTGGAAGAAACCTCAATGATTATCCAATGCCACCCCTGCCATGGCAGGGACACCTCCCACTGTCCCAGGCTGCTCCAAGCCCCAATGTCCAACCTGGCCTTGGGCACTGCCAGGGATCCAGGGGCAGCCACAGCTGCTCTGGGCACCTGTGCCAGGGCCTGCCCACCCTCTCAATATTTTCCCAATATCCCATCCAGCCCTGCCCTCTGGCACTGGGAGCCATTCCCCCTTGTCCTGTCCCTCCATTCCTTGTCCCAAACCCCTCTCCAGCTGTCCTGGAGCCCCTTTAGGCCCTGCAAGGGGCTCTGAGGTCCCTCCGGAGCTTTCTCTTGTCCAGGACAACACTCTCAGCACTCCTGGCCTGTCCCTAGGATCTCAAACACTGATTTGCCATTGCATCACTGCTTCCTGGTGTAAATGTAGGTCTCTGCAGAGCTCATGTTCAGCCATCTCCCCAAGACCGGCTCAAAGAAGCACAATGTGAGCAGAAGAGACTCCTAAAGACTCGGGAGGTTTTGTCTTCCCTATCCCAGTGTCTCCTTCACCCTGGGCTTTCACTCCCTGCTGTTATACCATAACCAGTGGAATCTGGGCACTGTGGGGTCAGAGGCTGCATCTGATCTCCAGCTTCAGACCACAGACACTCCAGACTTCACCTAAAAGACAGCACAGCTCAGGAGGAGCCAGAACAGCTCGTGAGCAGCCTCTGACTCAGCCTTCCCTTGGGAAAGCTGCACCAAGTGCTCCCACAGGGACCTGCTGGGAGCTCTGGAAGAAGCAGCAGGGACCAGCAGCCACACCAGACCATTTGCAAGGCACCACTCAGCTCCCTGGACACTGCTTACCCAGCAAGTATTTCCCAATTTAAACTGCACTTACAGAAAAATCTCCTGGTGTTGCTGCACAATCTTGGGGTTTTTTCCTTGTCTTACATAATTATCTAAGTTGTTTCCCAAGGAAGTTTTTGCTGTCCAAGTTTGGGTGGTGAGTGTAGCTCCAGCAACAGCCTCCCCTGCACGTGCAGACAGGTTCCTGCAGGTCCCACATTTCAGCTGGATGGGCAACACAGCACAGGGGCAGAGCCAGCAGGGATGCTCCCAGCTCCTCCTCCCTTAGGCAGGATTCAAGAAGAAAATAAGAAACATCTAAAGAGCTGGAAAAGGCACAAACTGTCAGGGAAGAGAGTGAAATTGTTTGCGGTTTGGGGTGGGTTTTGAGTTTCTGGTTGTGAAGTACAGAGACCTCACAGCAACAATTGTTACTACACACATGGCATGGAGCTGGACAACAATCCCAGGTTCATCCCTGGAGATGGCAGATGGGACAGTTGAGCAACTTGCCCAGTCAGCTCCACCACCACGCTTTATCTGGAGCTCAGAAACACTTTTTGGCTGTCAGATCCCAAAAGAATTACAAATCCAAGCTCCTGAACTGCTGCAGATCACACCCAAAACCCAATCCAACACATCCAGGAACAAACATACTCCTCCACAGCACAAACCCAACAGCTTCATAAAACAGAGAGGGGCTTCAGACAAGAGCCTGGAGGGACAAGGGGAAGGGGCTTCCCATGGACAGGAGCAGATGGGATATTTGAAATAAATTCCTTCCTGTGTGGGTGGGGAGGTCCTGGCACAGGGTGCCCACAGCAGCTGTGGCTGCCCCTGGATCCCTGGAAGTGTCCAAAGCCAGGCTGGATGGAGCTTGGTGCAGCCTGGGACAGTGGAAGGTGTCCTGCCCACAGCAGGGGGTGGAACAAGATATTTAAAGTTGCATCCACCCCAATCTATTCCACGATTCTGTGACACCCTTGCTGCTTCTTACACCACTGACCTCTCCATACTTGGAGATTAAGACCTGTTTTTTCTATTGTTTCTTTTACGGATTAAGTAGAAACCAGTTTATAAAATTCATTTCTTCATCATACTGGAAAATACTGTAATATTAAGGGCTCTGCAGCCATAGAGGAATATTTATACCCATGGCCAATTGAGAAATGCCCTTTGGAGTCAAGTACAAGGACTGCTGCAGGCAGAGGGAAAGAGAGAAATCAAGGACAGGGAACAGATCAGCCAGAACTGGACAATTCAATAGCTGGGGACATTATTTTATTTCCTTCCCAGGAGCGGGAGGCAGCACAAGAGATGCCACAACCTAGAGTCCCTGCTGTGCCTGAGCAATACAGCTCACTCCTCCCACAGGATGTAGCACAAGGCACAAGGATTTCCATGCCGAATTCGGAGTCTACCACAGCTACCTTGGTTAGGTTGAGCTCTCCCATTCCTCACAGCATTGCCACAGGGCACAGGGACAGGAGCTGCACTCCCCACTGCTCACTGCCAACAAAAGGCTGTTGTGCCACCACCTCCTCCCAGCTTCACTCACACCCGACAACAGCTCCCTCACGGCTCAGCTCCCACTTCTAGAGCATCCATGCCCACATCTGGTGTTTGAATTCCCTATCAGCCCCACCCCACTCTCCATCCTTGCAATATTAGACACAATGAGCCCACCCGCCTTGCGCTCTAAGGCATCTTTCTCAAAAAACTGAAATTTCCCATGTCCTTCGTTCAGTTTTTGGGGGTATAAAGCCAGTGAAATCTCTGCTTCCCTTTTAGGCATGAGAAATCCCAAAAATCATTTGAATTTGAGCTCACATGCTTCAAGGGCATGGACCATTGAAACCAACCCTCTTGGGGTTATTACTCTCCCCGAGTTCAAGGAAAAAGGGAGTTTATGACAACTCAATCCTAGAACTCTAATACCCAAGGGGATGCAGGCGTGTGGCTCCAGAGGTATTTTCCCAGTGAGTTCAGCACACCACAGCTGGTTCAGCAGGGCTCTCACAAACCACAAGCTCCATGTGACAAACAGCTCAGATTTTCCCTTTGCTTCCTCTTTTTGCCTTCCCCAAAACCAAGGAAGCACAAACCGACCCCAAACAAACACATGGGAAGTGCTGGGCTGAGGCTGCTGTAAGAACACATGACTTAGATCTGTTTAAAGGCCAACTAATCTTCAACTGGCTGCAGGTAGGGTGGGCACGGAATGGGAATGATCAGGGTTAAGGGAAAGCTGGCAATCCTGGCTGCAATCCTGGCTCAATCCTCACCAGCCTGAGGGATGCAATCCTGGCTGCAATCCCTGCCAGCCAGAGGGATGCAATCCATGCTGCAATCCAGGCTGCAATCCTCACTTGCCAGAGGGATGTCTGCAGCTCAGGTACTCACCACCTCCACAGATCACAGGAATATTCCCTCACAACCTATCCAGCAGCTTCCCAAGCTGGTTTCTGGGACAACCCCCTGCCTACACTGGGACTCAACACCAAAGAGACTCAGCAACACCACCCAAGGATGGATTTAAGGTAGATTTGGCCATACAGCTCTTCTGCAAGCGAGCAGTAAGCAATCTGGAATTCACACTCCTTCCTCCAGTGCTTTTCCACTTTAATTTGGCTGCAATACTCACCCCAGCAAAGGGACAAGGAAAAACCTGGAAGATGCCTTCTGGTCCAGATCCTTCACAAACAGCCCTTGTCTCTCTGTTCTTCAGAGAGGGAAAAAACTTCCAGAAGAGCTCAGGACAGGCAATTTGTCAGGCAAATTCCTTCAGAGCCACAGTGCAGGACCTGGCACTTCCTGCCAGGAAGGTTCCATGCAACATTCCAGGAGGATGGGATGTTTTGCCAATGGCAGCACTTCCTGCTCAGAAGCATCTCCAGTGTAAGAGAGTTCCATCACAACTGTCCCTGCTGGGTAAGTGCATGGATGTAAGACAAGCTCAGGGCAGGAAAACCATCACTTAAGCTGAAAGGGCTCTGAAAACAACACCCAGGCTACCTTTCACCTCTCTTCCTAAATAAAATTGAGGTTGAGCTGCTGGATGGCTGAGGAGCACAGAACAAGCTCCTTCCAATATTCAATATATCCAAGCTGAGTGCCAAGTACAGGGGCTCATTTCCTGAAAACCTGTGTAAAACCTGCAAAAATGCACCCAGACATCAGAATGCTTTCCCTGACAAAATCAGAATCACAGTAAAAGACACAGTTCCCTTCCTCTCATTCCTCAAAGCTGTTTATGCAGTTCTCCCATTTACTCCTACCCCAAATACAAAGAGAGTCTGAAGTCAGCCCATTCTGCTATCCATCTCTGGGATTCTCTTCTATACCACATTTCTGCCTCTCTCATGTGCATGGTGCAGGTTTTCTGCCAGGACACCTCAGCAGTGGCCAGGAGATAAACTAAGCCATAGTGCAGATATCAGCAGATATAGGCAGCAAAGAGACTTTATGTTGGAGATTTTATGGGAATAAGTAAGTAAGTAAGTAAATAAATAAATAAATAAATATTAAATAAATAAATAGAAGATAAAACTAATGTTAAAAAAATTACTAGCAAGCACTCCCACTCCTCCCAGAACGTTGTGCTATCTCCTCTGCACCTCTGGAGAGGCCAGTGTGGCCCTGGCTGATAAGGGCATTAGCCCTGCTAACACAGGCACCCAAGAAGCTCCTGGAGGCACTGGTTTGGGGCTTCACCTGCTCCACCATGGCCCAGCTCTGCAGGGCACGGGCAGCTCCCTGAGCTGGCATGAAATAGAACCACCCCGGCCTCACTCCCACCCAACGCCACTGCAGCTCCACAAAAAAGGGCTTTCACTCCTTCCCTTCCTGCAAGAGCAGAATTAAAGGAACTTGGCGTGGGGACAGTATCTTAGTACGTGACCAGAAGGAAATGCTCTGGGAGTGTGTCCTCAGTGGCAGCTGACCCAGCACAGGGACACTGCTGTCCCCCACAGCCCAGAAAACAAACCACCTGCTCAGCAGCTTTGGCAAAGCCGCTGAGCAGGGCTGTGGGAGCTGGATCCTGGGCATGGAGCTGGGAATGGCTGTGGGAGCTGGATCCTGGGCATGGAGCTGGGAATGGCTGTGGGAGCTGGATCCTGGGCATGGAGCTGGGAATGGCTGTGGGAGCTGGATCCTGGGCATGGAGCTGGGAATGGCTGCGGGGAGCCAGGCTCTGCACATGGAGCTTCCAAAAATGCCAGAGGAAGCCTCCTAGTCATGCCAGTTTGCTGTTTTCTTTAGTTTCCAAATTAAAATGCCAAAGATCCATAGATGGAAAATCTCATCAAGACTTTGGTGCAAAAGCCCACCAAGACTTTCAGCTGCTGCTGAGTTTATCACATCAGCGATACACATCAGTCATGGAAGGTCTGGCGCAGATCCCATCACCTCCACAGCCAGCAGGATAATCCAAGACCTGGTCCAGGCCTGACTCACGAGCTAGGAGGCTTATCTGTAAGCAAGAATGAATAAGGACTGACCACACACAAGGTTCATTTGACAAATGCTCTTTACTACACAAGAAATAAATGCACTGCAGCAGATGAGAGCCTCAAGCAGTTATTTTCTCATTACAGCCTCTGCTTTCCAGTTTTTACTTGTGCTTCAGCCCTTGGGAATTGTGTTAAAGGATCAGCATAAAGATCAGCCACAGTCAACTAATGTTTATCTTTTATCACCATCACTGCCAAGGACATAAAAGCACACAGGGCACACACACAGTCAACATTAAAACCCAATTTTTATCTCTATCTCATCAATACCTATCTCATTTACAATATTCAGACTGGTAAAAAAATCCTGGTTTTCCAGACTACAGACTTTAGGGATATATTTGCTTCAAGCACAGGACTTAGCCCATCTTTTTGAGACTGAGGCCGGGTAGAAGAGCTCACTTCTAGGAATTTTTCCATGCTGCAAGCACCTCTTTTCAGCTAGTTACTGTTAATGTTTTCAGTACCCAATAAATTTCCCTCAGAGACAGCACATGAACTACAGTCTGTGCCCTCAAACATCACTCTAAAATCATCACACTCCTGAGTTCTTGCCAGCTTTCAAACAATGCTCAGTTATAGCCCAGGATTCCTGTGTGGATGAGATATTTCTTAGGGATAGATAGCTAGATGCAGAATCTCCTTCTGGATGAAATATTCCTTAAGGATAGATATCCGGATGCAAAGCCCACATGGTTGCATAAATATACATTTTCCTCTATTTTAAGGCATGAGAAGAAAGATAAAACTTCATATGAAAAAGCTGAACTCAGCTCAGCCCTCAACTATGAAATCCTCAGTTCAACAACGACTTTCCTAAACGTTTATGTGGAGGCAGGTTTCAGGTGTGTGTCCAGCAGAGATATGGAGAGAGGTTCCTTCAGCTCCATCTTCTCCCTGAACAGGACGCGCAGCTGCCTCTGCTCCAGGCAAACATCCAACAGCAGCCAACAGCAGCAACTTCTGCAGCCTCCTGTGACCACCCAGAACTTTATTCTGTGACAAATCCATGCTCAGCTCGACAGTCAGCACATCCTACTTCAGGGAGCTATCACCCCTGGGGCAGTGGTCAGTAGAGGCAGCCGCCTGCTTCCAGAACAGATTCCAGCGGGCAGGAAATCACTACCTGAGAGCAGAAGGAGGGAGCATGAACTTGGGTACTGCATACAAGGTGCCTCCATGACCTCCACTACCCAGGAAACAATCAGCTGATCCTTGCAGGACACTCCTGAGGAGTGTGGAGGTCAGCAATCCTGGGAAGAGCAGGTTTCCCATAAGAACTGAGGAAACAGGGAAATGCAAGCAGCACAGCAAACCATGTGCAAGGGGCACACAGCAGCAGCAGTGCAAGGGGCAGTGTGGCACAGTGCAAGACCTTTCCCACCCCTTACAACACTATCCATAAAATATGCTGGCAGCTGGCATTCCAGATGCTGGAGATGCCGCGAGCTTAATTTAAAACAGAAGCCAAGAATTAACCACTTACTGGGCCAGGACTGGGACTGAGGGTGCTTTTGGATCAAATCCTGCAGGTGCCCAAGTGACCTTGGCCAACAACTTGGGGACAGGTCTGGCAGATCCCAGCAGCTTCACTGTGAGACCCAATAACTGTGAGTCCTGCACTGAGTCTCAGTGCCAGCACCAGGGTGAATGGCTCCCACTGCCAGAGGGCAGGGATGGATGGGATATTGGGAAGGAATTGTTCCCTGGGAGGGTGGGTAGGCCCTGGCACAGGGTGCCCAGAGCAGCTGTGGCTGCCCCTGGATCCCTGGCAGTATCCAAGGTCAGGCTGGATGGGGCTTGAAGCAACCTGGGATAGTGGAAGGTGTCCCCGTCCATGGTAGGGTTGGACAAGATGCTATTTCAATTCCCTTCCAATCCAAACCATTCCATAAATCTGTAATCCAAGACATGCTCTGGGATCAATGTTCAGGGCTGCATATCTTCTGCAAAAACCCAACAGATATTGACTGTGGGTTACAAGAACAGCCAAGGGGGAAGGCAAAGTCATTGACCTTCACAAGGGACAGCTTTCACATGCAGAAGGGATGAGTTGCAGCTTTCAGCCAATTTCCCAACTGCTCAGACCAGACTCTCTGTGTTATTTCAGTGCATTGTGTTGCAAGACAACTTGTGTGGAGCAATAAATGCGCAGAGGTTTTAATGCAGAAACATTTCAGTTGTTTCAGCACAATCTGAGTCCTGCCCTTCACTCTCCACCCCTTCGTGCTCCCCTCAGCCTGACCATCATCTCCCTGCACAGGACACCTTCACACCTCCCAGAACACCCAGCTGCCATCCCATCCCTCTGCTCCATGCAGGAAAGGTTCACATCCACAAAAGCAGCACCAGTACTTTATCCAAAGTCACTCCTTCCCATTCCAGCAGTCATTCTGGGAAGCCAAGGGGCTTCCAAAGCAGCCTGCTGTACACAGAAGGGCAAACAAGCAATCCACAGAATCATGGAATGGGTTGGAAGGGACCTTAAAACCCACGCAGTACCAGACCCGGTCATGAACAGGGTCATCTTTCACTATCCCAGGCTGCTCCAAGCCCCGCCCAACCTGGTCAGGAACACTGCCAGGGATCCAGGGCCAGCTACAGCTTCGCTGGGCACCCTGTGCCAGGGTCTCCCCACACTCACAGGGAAAAATTTCCTTTTAATATCCAATCTAAATCTACTCTCTTTCAGCTTTAGGCCATTCCCCTTGTCCTGCCACTACAGGGCCTCGTCTGAAGTCCCTCTCCATTTCTTTTAGAGCCCCTTTAGCTGCTGTTTTTTCATGAGAAAAACCCCAATTTTACACATTGCTTGGCTAGACATCTCCACAACTCCCTCAGCTGCTCAGGCTCCTCAGAAACAGCAGGATTGTGCCAGGAGGTCCCAAAATCCCACTGCAGCCCAGGCCCTGGTGCTTCACAGAGGACATTAGAAGCCACCATCTCCCAGAGATCATGTCCAGCAGTTCCCATCACAGGGCTGGAATGGTTTATTTTTAGCACTCAGCATCTCTCATTTCTGCAGGAGCCGTATCCAATGATCCCTTCCACAGAGCACCTCTTCCACAGCCTCTCCAACAACTGCAAATCAGAATGCAGGCACAGAATGCAGGGTGCTGGCTGCTCCTCAGGACACATCCCACCCGAGGAAGGAAGCAGAGAGGTACCACACACAGGCTGGGTGCTCTGCCAGTGCAGGAAAATGGGAGAAGCAGAGAGACATTTGCCACGTGTCCCAGAAGGATCCATGCAGTGATCCGCACTCCCAGTGAGGTGTGAGACAACAAAAACACACCACAAGTGCAGCCAGCACCACAAGCAATCCAGCTCTCCAGAGCTTTTCCAGAACTTTTCATCTTCTCCAGCCAACAGTAGGGAAATAAATGTTGCTCTCCAATTTTAAACTCCCATGTGGTGAAGTGCACCTATTTATACAAATATTTAAACAGACAGAAGGCCAAGCTTGGCCTAGAAGCCATTCTCTGCATCCATGTGCCCCTTGAATGACTCCAAGAAATGGCTCATGGCCCTTCTCTCCAGCAGGACCCTCAGCCCTGGGGGTCTCACCCTGGCAGGTTCAGCGGCTGGAAGGATTCTACCAAAGGAGCCCAAAGCACACAGAGGAGGACATGGGAAGTGTCCCAAGAGAGAAAGGAGAGGCCAGCTGAGCTTCAGAGGAACAGAGCCCCGTGCTCAGCTGGTGTCCTGAGCAGGACTTCATGCAGGGGACAGATAAAGCTGCAACCATCCTCCTCCTTTCCTCCCAGGATCCACCAAACTGCTTGAAAACTTTTTTTTTTTACCTTCCCTACCCATTTTTATTTCTTTCATCTTCTGCAGGAATAAAAACAGGTTTAAATCTGCAATTTTTGTATCTATTTTATGTTATCAGAGATTTTTTTAAATGGTGTAAGAGGGGACAGAAGCCAGGCCACTGTAGGCAATTCCCCCATAGGAACATATCCCAGGAGCTGGGCTTCAATGATCCTTGTGGGTCCCTTCCAACTTGGGAGATTCCATGACTCTATATGATATTAAGGAGCACAGAGCAGTGAAAAGCAGCATAATGCCCTTTTCCCAAGTGAAGGAACAGGATCACATCACATCCAGGCTCACTTAAGCTAAGCTGTTCCAACTACAACACTTGCACATGGGAGCAGATTCTTTTAATAGAGACCTGGCACAGCACAAACACTTCTCATGAGGTTAAGGGACAAAGGTGCAGCAGGAGGATGTGCCCCCACAAACTGCCACCACAGGACTGCACTAAGCCCACAGAGGGATTTCAAGCACTTCTTCTGGGCTGACATCAAACCAGCAGCTCTATAAATAAACCAATTTGTAAATTAAGACTACAACTAATGGTATAATGGTCTATTACATGGCAGAATAGCAATGATATATTTTGAACTTGGAAATTAAAGCTACATCTAATGCTAATAGTGGAGTTTATGTACCCACCCCATGGGACAAAGGGCTCACTACTTATTTCCTTTACAAGGCAAATGGAAAATAAGCACAAGTATTTGGAGGATGGTGCCTTGAATGTCAAACAAAACTCTTAATTCCCTCTGTACCCATGAGGATGCCTCACTTCAGGGTAATGCCTGACTTAATATTGGTGTTTTAGCTACTTTACAAATCTGTCCTTCCTGAAACTACAGAAATTGCAAATCTTCATGGAAATACCTTCAACCAAATTGCCAACATTAACCTTACTACATTAAAGCTGAAAGAATTAGGATTGCTCAGCCTGGAGAAGAGGGCTCCAGGGAGAGCTCAGAGCCCCTTCCTGGGCCTAAAGGGGCTCCAGAAGAGCTGGATAGAGACTTGGGACAAGGGCCTGGAGGGACAGGACACAGGGAATGGCTTCCACTGCCAGAGGGCAGGGATGGATGGGATATTGGGCAGGAATTGTTCCCTGGCAGGGTGGGCAGGCCCTGGCACAGGTGCCCAGAGCAGCTGTGGCTGCCCCTGGATCCCTGGCAGTGCCCAAGGCCAGGCTGGACATTGGGGCTTGGAAGAGCCATGGCAGGGGTGGGACTGGATGGGTTTTAAGGTCCCTACCCAACCAGGCCATTCCATGATTCTGTGATTAAAGACTTCCCCCACAGCCTGACCCTGTGACACCCCAAGCCTGGCACCGCAGCCTTGTGACAGAGAAGCTCCTCTCCACAATCCTACTGCTTCCTACAAAGGTGTCACTGCCTCCCTGCAGCATCCACAGGGATTCCTCCATAAAGCTCTCAGTCTCCACTGCCTGCAGAATGTGACCTTGTTCAGGTATTGTGCACTTGGAAATCAATTGTACAAATCCTGATGGGATCAATCCCATTCTCATGGCATGTGCTTTGAGCTTAAATTAACCTACAATATTCCAAAAATGGGGAATAACAGCTATGGGCAGCCAGAGGTTTCATTCCTGCACTGCAAAGGCACCTTAGGGCTGCAGCTGCACAGCAGAACTCAATCCAGTCTGGTAATTACAGATCTTATCTGTGCTGGGATACAGAACTGCAGCCTCTCAAGGTACTTACAAGTGACAATTCCGGGCTGGATGTCTGCAACTGTATATGGGGAAAATGGGCTTGTTACAGAGCAACAAAGCACAAACTTCCAGACCTCTACAAGCCGACTTTCAAATTTAAAACTAAATTTCCAAGGAGCTTGCATCCATAGGTTTTTCTATTCTGAAGCAGAAGTTTTTACTTCTTTCCCTGAGATGAAAAGGAAGGGGACAGAGAAGGAGAGGCAGATGCCTCACCCAGTGCATACTCAACATTTACCCACAAAAAAATGCATGTTCCTGGGAAAACAGCTCCAGGGCAGCACCCAGCTGGGACATCCCAGAGACTACAGAGGCAAAAAATAGCAAAATTCCTGTCCATCAGCTCCTAAGCCAATCCCACTCCTAAAAGGATCAGAAACATCACTGGGTCTTTGCCTCCCCAAGTGTTCCAGCAAAACACTGTACTTATAATAAGCTTTAACAAATAAAAGCCAGATAGAGGAGTAAAGCACAGATTAATCCCATAAATTTGGCTTGTCAATCCTCAGGCAGTCCCAGTGGCAGACAGCTCCTCCCTCAATTCAGAGTGCCATGGAAGTGAGAGATGGTCTGTGAAACAGCCTGAAGGGTCCAGACACAGAAATCACCAAGGCTCCCCTGGCACTGACAGGACCTGGCTCTTCCTCATCCCCCATCAACATCCAGAGAGCTGAAGGCAAACTCACAAAAAGTCAGAAATAATCACAGAATGGTCCATGAAATGTGTCTGGAAGGCACCTCAGGAGGTCTCAGGTGCAGTCTCCTGCTCTGAGCATCTGCATCCAGACAAGGTTGCTCAGGACCCTGTCTATCCCCAGCTGGAATAGCCATGAATTCCCTACACTTCTCCAGTCCTCACTCCCAAGTCAACATGCTTCCATGTGTCCATGCAGGATTTCCCACGTGCCCTCCCAGCCCCGTGCCTCACCCTGCCACGCGCAGAGCCAGGCTCTGCCCTCTCTCTCACACCCTCCACCATGGAGCTGTGAGTCTCCCTATCTCCTCTGCTCCAGCCTCATCCTGGTGGGCCCCAAACCAGACTGATGGCCCAGACAGGGCACCCCAGCGTATTCCTCGGCTGAGCAGCGGGGACAGTCCCTTCCCTCAATGCTTCTGCTAACACAGCCAAAGCCACCACTGACCTCTGGTCACTCCTGGTCACCTTCTTGTCCCCAGAGGCTCTGCTGCAAAGCTGCTTCAAGCAGCAACCCCAGGGCAGGGCTGGGGTTTGCCTCTGCTGAACACCACAGAGCTCCCATCACCCCGTTGCTCCAGCCTGTCACGGTCCCTCTGAAATCCAGACCTGTGACCTCTCTGCTCTACTTGGCATCACCCACAGCCTGACTGCAAGTGCACTCACCCATTAATAACCACATTACACAGCAAATACTGCAACTAATGAACTGTGATCTTATCACAGCTACCAAAAACCAATCAAATTAGATGTACTCCTAATCAATGCCTGAGAGGATACAGCTAACCAGAGCGCCACCACCACCCCAGCTCCCAAAGGGAATCCTGCATCTTGGGTACAATTCCAAAGGGGAGCTGATAGTGTGCCACGTGTGCCAAATGGAAATTATGCAGTATTAAGATGATTGTCACCTTTGTACCATCACAAAATGACTTTTAGTTTGAGCACTCTCTTCCTCCTGCTTATGAAAATTCCATTCCAGCAGAGATGCAAAGCCAGGGAGCCTCGAGCAGACTCTCCCCAGCACAGACCACAGAGACTCAGCTGACAAAGAATGGAAAACTCTGCTGGGATAAAATAAAGCCATGGAGGAGTTCCACCTGACAACACACTATAAACCTGCAGTGCCTTCTGCTCCACAAGCCCTGCTGGGAAACACTGAAGCAGCAACTTGGGAATAATAAACAGCAGATAAACAGCATCCGGCATCAGTCACAGGAACATGCATGCTTGGAAACAGAAAAAATGGAAGGTCTCAGTCTTCCAAGAACAAAGGATGGGGCTGCTGGAGAACAGAGCCCTGACACCAGACACCACCTGAGTGCTCCCAAAGAGAGTCCTCCAAAAAGGGCTTCAAACCAAAGGCTGAAACTTAACACAGAATCATGGAATCTCCTGAGCTGGAAGAGACCCACAAGGATCATCCAGTGCAGCTCCTGGCCCTGCCCAGACACCCCAACAACTCCATCCTGGGCATCCCTGGCAACGCTGTCCAAACACTCCAGGAGCTCTGAGAGCCTCAGGGTTGTTCCCATTCCCTGGGGAGCCTGGGCAGTGCCAGGACTCTCTGGGGGAAGAACCTTTTCCTAAAATCCAACCTAAACCTCCCCTGACATAGCTTCATTGACTCCTCACGAGCTGTGGGCACAGCTGCCACCTCCACCTCCTGCACAGCATCTCCACATCTCGAAGACAAAAATCTGCTTCTTTAATCCTGTGGTCTCCACTCCTGCATTGTCCTGGAGAGGAGGGGAATGTCTGTGTCCCACTGCCATGAGCACATCCCAGTCACCCATGTGCATGCTCCAGCCAAATCCACCCAAACTCACCCCATCTTCCAAACTGGGACCGGTGTACTTTTCAAGCGCTTCCAAGAAGAACCACCACTCCTGACAGTTGCAGAAGACCTGAAAAAAAAAGTTTGTGGAACCACCCCTGTGCATTTCACAGGAAAAGAGAAACTTCAAAAATCGTGAAGATTTCCACAGCTAGGGAATTAGTTGCCATGGATATTTGCTGCTGTGACAAATACTCTAATTCTGTGCTGAGGTGAGTGACAGGCACAAAGCACTGAGTCAGCTGGGAACAGCAACATGGCACAGCTGGAACACAGCACATACAGCCCCACCTCTCTGGGAGCATCCCTGAGGAAACTAAGCCATGGTTCTGAACATCAACAGCACCAGGCCAAGTGACTGCCTAAAGGAGTTTTGCTCCCATCCAGACTAGCCAACCCTACTGTCACATCCATGGCTCTGCCATGGGACAGTTCACTGTTCTTTGAGAGCCCACCCAGCCACAGTTTTTAGGTGTCTGTGCCAACCAACCAGCCTGAAGAGAGAAGATCTTACTCACAATAGCAATACACAACCAGCAGGCCCCAAGGACAACATTTTCCTGCTCTGTTTCTTATAAAGTTCCTAGAAGAAACCTGCTCTAGCTATTAATAACAGATTAAGAATCACTGCTTTGTGTTAAAGAAGGAAAGGAGAAAGGCACTGACTCCCACCTCACCATATTTACCCCCACATGCATTTCAGAAGCTGCTTTAAACAGCCATGTGTGCCCAGACAGTGCTCTCATCCAGAAAGATTTGGAGAATTAAGACTATTTTTAGGAAGTGAAGCACCTCCCCCTGAGTCACTGCAGGGACACACATATATCCAGTCGTGATTCAAAGCAGAAATAGCCTTGAAGAGTTAGATAAAAATTTTTAAAAAGCCAGGAAAGTGGATACTAACACAGCTTGGTGCAAAAGGAAGGGCAGGGAAAACAGAGGTGGCAATGGGTTTGGCCACAGTCAACAGTGCTGGCACAGCATCAGCTCCATCAGTGCTCATGTGACCTGTTAGCAGCTCCAGCCCTACAGAGATGCTCACAGCCAGGAGCAGCATCACCTGGGGACAGACAGGCCAGGTACAAAACAGCCCTGCCAGGAGCCCTGGCTTGCAGAGGGGGAAGAGAATCCCAAGTGCCTGGAAGGGGACCAAAGAGGAGATTTGCTCCATTTGTTCTGCTTTCATCGCAGAGCTCCACTGACATGCAGTCCCACGCTTCCCATCTGCATGTTTAATTCCAGCGTTGATCCGTTCGCAGCCCAAGGCTCAGCACCGGCCCTGCTCACACAGCTGTGAGTCAGCAGCACTGCCCCAGCACCACACACACATCCAGCTCTGTTTTCCTCCAGCTTCAGCTCTGCCTGCCCAGCCTGCAGCCAGCAGACACAGAAATATTATGTCATTAATTATTAAACAAGCTTTTTGATCGAAACCAAACAATGGCTGATGCAAAGTGTAGAAAGATCCCTGCCATGGTGCTGTAGGAACTGCTACAATAATTGAACAGTACAATGAGAACCTGAAGGGATATTTAACACCTCCAGTTAGCTCAGGTTTGGAAGCACTATCTTATTTAGGAATAAATCTCCAGGATGCTGCCTGTCCTCCTGACAGCAGGCTGGGACAACTCATATTTCAAGGCGACAACCTGAGCTGTTGGCCATCAGCTGAACAGACCTACAGGGAGCAGAGGGCTCTGATATCACTGATAACACTTCAGGCATCTAAAATTACCAGGCTGAGTTACCCACCTACAACAATTGATACACAAGCACAAACTACAGAGAAGCTCAGTAGTCTGACCTGCTGCAGGATAACTCAACCCACAGATAATGAATGTCATCATCACTCAGAGGTGAGTTCAGAGCACTGATTGGAAACTCCCTTTCAGGAGAAAATGAGGCAGGATACAAGGAATACTGCATGGAAAAGCACAGCAGGTTCTTCACAATACTCCTGACAAGAAGGATCAGTTCCCTCCTCAGTGACTCACTGTGGGTACAGAGGATGACAGGCCGTACAAGCACCAACTTAAACCTTAATTGGAGCAAGCCAAGTCACAGCTGAATACAGATTTCCCTGGAAAAAGACAGGCAGGGGAGCTGCAGGAAGAGGCAGGTGATCTGCAGGAAGAGGCAGGTGATCTGCAGGAAGAGGCAGGTGATGCCAGTCACCTCTGTAAGCAAAGGACAGTCATCCTGCTCCTGGAGCAACATGACAGCAGACAGACCAAGGGTTGGCAAGGGTTTTCCAGGGGTGGGAATAGCCATTGCCCTGGAGCAGGAGACAGTCCACACCAACCTCTGCTCCTAAAGGTCAGCACAGCCTGTGCTGTCCTGCTCCAGCAGAGCTGAGGGAGCTCCAGCACCATGTGGGAGAGATGCAGGCCTGGACAGTGACCCCTGCCCTAGCCAGGGACAGCAAAGCAGAAGTGCACCAGTGTGTGCTCCAGCAATGGAAGCTGGACCAGGGGACAACAGACAGGGGTAACCTCACTCAGGGAAGGACCCAGCCCATAAAAAACCTCCATACCTGCAAACAGGTCCAGGAGAGAAAACTGCCATGTGAGCCAAGCTACCTGAGGGATTCCCACATGAGCAACACGGAGACAGCAGCACAGGCTGCTGGGCTTCCACACAAACCCAGACTGCTCTGCCTTCTCCCAGTTTAGTTCTGCACAAGACAAAGCAGCTATTTCTTTTACAGTTACATCAAGTAAGTATTTGGCCAGCACAGAATCATGGAATGATATGGGTGGGAAGGGATCTTAAAGGTTCCGCTCCCCTGCCATGGACAGGGACACCTTCCACAAGACCAGGCTGCTCCAAGCCCTATCCAGCTTGGCTGGGAACACTTACAGGGATGAGGGATGATATCAATCCCATCTAGCCAAATGAAAATAATATGGATAGAAATAAAGCAGAAAGATGGTTCATGGCTCTTGTCACAGTTTGCAACCAGCAAACAGAACCAGGCAACAGCTGTAAATCCCCTCACCCAGCACTAATAACCAAGCCATGATGGAAACATCCTTAAGGATAAGATCCGTGTCTCATGCCCTCCCGCAGAGTCAGCAGCAGTTGCTGTTTGGACTCAAGTGAGCCCAACCTCCTCCACAGCACTAAACTGGGAACAGAGCAATCCAGCCAGGAACCAGCAGCCCAAAGAGCATCATTCCCCCCATCCCAGGGCACCCCCCAAGGGTCACATGGACATGCAGTGTCCCCAAGGAGCAGCGGCAGCACCATGTCCCCAGGGACAAAGCACAGCAGGGTGCTGCCTCCGGAATGGGTAAATAACAAGGAGCAACAGCCAAGCACCATATGGATCCAGAGAGTGCCATGGGAAAACAAGCCGACTGGGAACACCAATTATTCATCACTGTTTAAAAACAAGCAGCTCAAAGTTACCAGGAGCTGCTGCGCTGCCCTGCGCACTCCAGCACTCAGAGACAAATACTCCAGGACTTCTCTGCAGAGGGATAGGGTGTCATAAAAATCATCCCAGGAAAGCATGTTGCCTCATTCTACCATGTACAAGCTAAACGTAAGGAAAAGTTTTCCCCTCCGAGGCTGATCCAACACTGGAAGAGGAGCCTGGAGAGGCTCTGCAAGCTCACACCTTGGAGATTTCAGGAGCTGGAGCACAAGTGTGATGAGGAGCAGCTGAGGGAGCTGGAGGGGCTCAACAGGGACCTTCTGGCTCTGCACAACTCCTGACAGGAGGGGACAGCCAGGGGAGTTGGGCTCTGCTCGCAGGGAACAGGGACAGGAGGAGAGGAAATGGCCTTGGGGAGCTTCAGGGTTGGATATTGGGAAAATTTCTTCATGGAAAGGGTGGTCAGGCACAGCTGCCCACGGCAGGGGTGGAATCCCCGTCCCTGGAAGGATTTAAAAACCACATGAATGTGGCACTTGGGGACATAGGGCAGTGGTGGCCTTTGCAGTGCTGGGGTAACACTTAGATCAGAGGCTCCCAGAGGTGTCTCCTGGGCTCCCTCTATCCCTTCACATCTCTACCATCAGCAGGGGTTTTCAAGCTCCTTCATGAACTCCCCTCCTCACCTCTCAGTGGAGTCTCAGCACAAGAAACAAAAATAACCTCTGGGTTGTGCTCAAGCCCTTATGATGCAAACCAAGATTTAACTGCTGGATAAACAGAGCTGGTGAAGAATGCTGCTCTGTGAAACATAGCTTTTCCAGGGAAATGAGCTGCAGGATGACCCAGACAAGACAGCTGAAATGCCCCAGGCACCCATCACTGCTCTAAGAGGGGAGTTAATGCTGCTTGATGGAGAAGCCTTTCCCTTCCCATCTTTTCCTCCATGGTTTTCCCCTCTCTATTTGCCATTGCTTTCATTATTACACCCCGTGCCCACACAAAGCACTGCTTAAGGCTCTCCAGACACCCAACCCACAGGCACCCAGCTCCAGCCCATCCCACAGAGGAGCCAACACATCCCAGAGCTCTTAAAAAGGTCAAGGAGCTGCTGGGAGAACACAACACTTGGAGCATCCATGGTCACATGAGCCAACATCAACCTTCAATGAATTAATACTCACCTGAAGATCCTCTCTAATCTCCTTGAAAACACTTATCAGTACAAGATGATTAGATTCTCCCATACAGAGCCACTAATTATAGACAATAATAAATCTGAGTGGCAGCCTGCAAGAGGAGTTCAGAGAGTTTGGATCATTAGCAAGTCAAGCAGACTAGTCCTGAATCCCCAAACTGCCTTCCCACGCTGCCATCACTGAATCAGCCAAAAAACTTGGTCAAAAACAACTTAGGAGGAATAATCAAGAGCAAGTAAAATGGTCCAACCATATTGCTGTGGATTTAGGAGTTTCCTAAACCCACACATCTCACTCCAGAGGAGGCTACTGCATAGGAACTCCTCAAGAATTCCTCTGCAGTTGTTATTTTTCATAGGTTCAGAGAAGGGAATACAAAGCAAAAGCACATGAAGTTTCCCTGGCAGCAAGACTTGATGTCTTCATCGATGTTGCAAAGCTACAGGAGGCTTTAAATGTTCCATTTGGGAAAAATGCTGTAATTAGAAGCTTTTATTCAGCAAATTGTCCCTGTGAAACCAAGTGGGCAGCAAACAGGCATCACACTTGGCTGCTGGAGCAAACCCCTCAGAACAGCTCCAAAGGATGGCACAGCACCCACCCACACACTAGCACCACCAGGGACACCAAGGGGACACCCGGGATTCCAGCAGCTCAACCCAGCAAACCAAAATCCTCCCAGGCAACGTGACAGGCCAGGGTTTAAAGCTAAAGAGCAAGCAGCAGGAAATTCAAATGGAATAAAAAGCTTCAACCTGGAACAAACTCAATCCACACAAGGAGGCAGCTTGGGCACCATGGGGCAGCCTTCCCAGTTTAGATGATTTCAGCAGACAAGTAAAATGAAGTTTCTACAAAGCTACTATTGAGCAGCCACAGCTGCATCAGGCGGGCTGTGCAGCCACAGAGATGACAACACAAGGAGAGCGCAGCAGTTCACCTGCAAGGGCAGGAAAGGAGACTTCTGGTGTGAACCTGCTGAGCTGGGATGAGCACAAAGAGCCAGCAGAAAGCAAGACCCGTGACTCTCAGAATGCCAGAGACCTCTACAGAAAATATATATAGATAGACAAATATAGATATATGCTATCAGTGAATAGGCAGCAGTCTGACACCTGCCCGACTCCTGTCATGGAGCTAAATTTGTATCAAAACAGAACTGCCAGGTTTTACCCCAGACAGTCTCCCAGGAACACTCCCAGATGAGCAATTCAAGCTGGCACAGTCACTGTTTCAGAGCGCTAGTTTTGAACAGTATCATGGAGGCTTTTCTCCACTTAAGATAGACTTCACCATGTGTTCTGCACTGCATTTTTGTATTCCTGACTCACAACCGAATTAATTCAGTTGTCATCAAGCCCAGTGATGAAAAGAAGCACAAAACCCACCAGCATCCCTTTTCCCAAGCAGCTGCTGGAGGTCTGCCCTGCCAGAAAGCTTCACAAAGTTTCAACTCTTTCAAATGCTGCTCAAAATAATTTCCTTGGGTGCTTCTGTTTGTTGTTTCAGCCTAAAACAGATCAAATGGCCTTAAAATAAACCTCGTTGTTCCCATCTAAAATAACTGTTGAAGAAAACCACTTGTTCACTCATGACAGACTAGGCATCAACACGTAAAAATTATATTCTGACGTGGTTACAAGTGGGGTCTTAAACTCCAACAGCCTTTTTGAGCAGAGTTAAGGCATTCCAGAAAGGATAACAGTAAATTAGCTGAATTACTGAGAGCTAATAACATTTGTCATGGGGGAGATTGTTGGGCTTAAGTTCCTTGATGGTTTTCAACAACTCCAAGCAGATAAACACATCATTTACCTTCTGCACCGTTACCTGCTGGGGTTCAATCCCAGGACCCAGGTCCCAGGTCTCTCTTAGAGCTGGAAGACCTTATAGTCACATCTGACAGCGAGCTGGAGCTCTGCAATCTGCTTCAGGCTACGTGTCAGCAGCTGGAGCTGAGAGGAAATCAGCTGATGAACTTTATGTCGGCAGGGAAAACAGCTTTAGCATAACCTTCCAAGAGAATTCCTGTCTCATGGCGTTTGGTATTTTAAGGATTTATATTTTATAAAGCTCAACCATCTCTAACATCCAGGATTATTTCCGTGTCCTGAAGTACAGCTAACATCTGCTGCACAACACTGAGGGTGACAGAGCACTTGTGTTCCAAGTGACAAGAATAAACATGATCCAAATCACAGAATCCCTGAATGGTCTGGGTGGGAAGGGACCTTAAAGCTCCTCTCGTTCCACTCAACTTCCACAGACAGGGACATCTTCCAGGCAGATAAAAACACCAACATCCACGTTTGTGTTTTCACCACTCAACTGAGACAAGCAGCACAAGAGAAGCTACAATGATGCCACCGTTTTGGATTCAGCCTCGCAGCCTCGGGGTGTCTGGCACACTCCTCGCTGAGCCCACAGCCCGTCTGCACAAAACCACCCCGTCAGACAGCGCAGAGCGCCAGGCACGGCTCGGAACCACGGCTGGAGCTTCCCTCCGTCCCCCAGCAGCGCAGGCCCCAGCCCGGGCTGACTTCCCAAGCACAACATTCCCAGCACAACGTCCCAGGCCGTCCTTCCACCGCCGCCGCAGCGCCCGCAGCCACTGGCACTGCCGGGGGAAGGATTCCCAAGCTCTGGCAGGGCACAGCAGGAGCAGGTTCCATAGCTGAGGGAGGAGGGTTTGGGGTGTTCGGCTGGAAGGTTGTGATTTGGGCAGTTGGAGCAGCCGGAGCTCCTGCAGCAGGAGCGGAGGGAGAGAAGGATGGGAGATCCAGGGCGTTCCATCATCCCGGGGCCCCGCCGCCCCGCACCGGACCCCGCCGCGGTTCTGCAGGACCAAAACCCGAGCTTGACTTTAGAAGAGGAAAACAAGCCCAAACTAAGCGATTTTCGAATACGAGGCGATTTTCGCTGTGCAACAGCGCAGCCCCCGCGGTCCCGGCGGCCCCTGCCCGGCGCCGATACCTGTAGTAGCTGAGCAGCCCATTGCTGAGCACGAACCAGCGACGCTGGTAGCCCTTCAGGTAGTTGGTCCACTTGAAGAGCCACCCCTTGTAGGTGTCAGAGCCCGGGGGGGCAGCGGGCGGCCCCCCAGCCGGGCCCCCGCCGCCGCGGCCGCCCGGCTCGGCGCTCATGGCCGGCAGCTC
>VWYI01034197.1:0-26281 GCA_013399455.1 Anthoscopus minutus
GATCTTGAAGTACATAGACAAACACAGGTCTTGATTCCTGTGTGAGGGCTTCCTTACATAAAACTTAACTCTGTCACTTCCTCAGAGCACTTGGTATCCAGACCTTTGCTGTCATTGAAATGCCAGCACAGGCGCTCAGCAATGCAGTGACTTATTCATGCCTTGTGCTGCAGGCTGAGCTGCATTAGTCTCCTGAAAAAGAAAGAAAATCACTTTGGATACCGAGTTTCTGGAAGTGCAAGGTGTAAGCATCAATTCTTCCTTCAGAGCCCTCACCAAATAGAATTTATGTCAATAAAACTGTGTTGAACCCAACTTACTGTTATCTAACTACTTCTTTAAGCAAGAGCAGCTAAAGCTGTGCAGTATTTTAACAATTTGCTCTGCTGCAATATTGAATTTTAATCTTCACTGTAATAAACCTCAGAGTTTTATCCTCTCCAAGGGTTTGAATTTAATTTGTTTGGACACAGCTAGGTGGGATTTGTGGCAGTGAAGATTGGCTGTAAGTTGGGAATAAGCCTTGGGAGCCAAAGGATATATTGTTTGGATCTGTCACTTGTGTTATAGTTAATGCATTTGAAATAGATATTGAGTGGTATGAATGTGGAGCAGAGAATGAAATTAAAAGATTTCCTGGGATGTGAAACAAATTCATTGTTGGGGGTCTGCTGTAGTGCTGTTTGGGCAAAAAGTGGTTAAGATGGAAAATGTTTTGACATGTGCTTTCATCTTCTTTCTTTTCTAACCCTCAAACCCTCTCTGATGCTGGGGAAGTGTTGCCGTGGGGGAGGCATTTCTCATCCATATGGGAGATGGAAATCTGGGGAACCCCTTTCTTTAGGGAGGTGTAGAGGGAGCCTGTGAGGCAGAGCATGAGCTGAAGCCCTGCAAGACAAGGATAGAAGTGCCAGCTCCAGCTATGCTGTGCTTGGGCAAGCAGCTCCCTTGGAGCCCTTGCTCCCTTTGTCCTAGTTCTTAAACTGTGCTAATTCCCTCTCAATGATCAAAACACAGTGATTTGTCATTCGTGCTTTACCCTGGTATATGGCACTCTCAGTGCTGAAAAACTTCAGTAAAAACATGCTTTCATCCCCTTATTTCTGTGGTAAGAAGCTTCCCCCTGTACTTTAGTGACATATATAATGAAAAATATCACTGCCAGCAGCTGTTGTGGGGATATTGTTATCTTGACAGGCCTCGAGGAGATCTACTCCAGAATTGATACCCTGAACCGTAGAAAAGTTATTTGACTTGTCAGTAGCAAAGCACTTCCAGTGGTCAGGTAACTGTCCCATTCATCATCCATCATTAATCGTACTTAAGAGAAAATACTAAAAACAAAAACAAAACAAACAAAAAAACCCAAACCAAAACAAAACAACAACAACAAAGAAAGAAAGAAAGAGGAGAGGAATTCATCCCCAAAATTAAGCCTGTAGCATTGGTGAGCTTTTATTTATTCATTCTGTTTGATCTGTATTTACTGTTCTTAGCATAGATTTAGAGCATAAATACATATCTTGATGTTTCTATTGCCTGGGCTCCAAAGGAAGAGGATAAGAAACAGTGATGTTGGTTAGTGATGTAAATGGGAAGTTAAAGTAGATAAATTTGTGTTTTTCTCTCTGTTGGAGCCCTCCAGAGTTGTAAATGTTGCACTTTGACCTTTTATAGACAGGTCCAGGTGTATTCAGAGGTTGAGCTGAATGCTCTGGTTGGTTGGGCAGGTTGGTGCCATAGGCACTGGGGTTCTCATGTGTGCTGTTTGTCAGGTAGAAAGAATTGGGTTTATCACTTTACAGAGCTGGGCCATTGTGTCATTAAGTGGCACAATTTCACTCTCCATAATTGGAAGACTGTATTGCTTTCTGGAGTGCCATATGTGTATGACACTATATAATGTGTGTGATTATAATAACAAAAATCCAACTATTATTTTGCAAACTTTTATATCTACAAAATGGAGTACTTTTGACCTCATTATATTCTGGAGAAGTAGACTCTCATGGCTACATGTGCATGTTGTAAATGTTTCCCTTTAATCTCTTGTTTCTGAACTAATTTAAGAATTTTCTGTGTGAAATTTCTTACTCCTTTTTAATGCTTTCTTTCCCCATTAGAAGTACTTTCTCTCCCATGTGCATGTTTTCCTCTTCAGAAGTTAACATTTTATAATTGCACCCTTTAGGGTGTATGCTACAGTCTACTAATGAGATGCCTTAGAGGTCTCCTAATGACATCTGAACAACAGGCAGAGGGCATCGTTATCAGACCATTACACACATCCTTAACAATAATAAATACTCCTGCTTACTGTAATTGCATGTGTTGTCCTTTAGTGCTCAGTAAAAGGATATGGGAGGCTCCACATTTCAAGTGCAAGGTGGGGAAGTGCTGTAAATTAGCAGTATTTTAAAGAGATTTCTCTGAATGCCTTTGAGGATGTGGAAGGACACAGAGTCTGGGAAGAATTATGGTGTTTTCCTCTTGCTTTTGGATTGAAAATGTCATGAGAACTACTTCCCTGTGTGTGCACATACCCTCTGCTCTCCCTGTTGAAAATATCACACACCTTCTGAGTAGGGATGTTCTTGAGAGAATGGGTAACCATTGGCAATGGACTCAGAATTTTTTTTAAAACTGTGATAGAGGACATGGCTGTCCTGTGGCAGATCCTGTGGTCTCATGATAGAAGATATCACAGGAATGTATCCAAGAAGGTATCAGGGAAAACCCATGCACACAAATACCCAAGAAAAAGAAAAAATATTTTTGACTGCTTCCATCACCAAGGATATTGCACAGTAACCTTTGTAATACACATTGCTGGCTACTTTTCTTGTGCATGCTTCATACAGATAAGAAACCAGACTGTAAAAATGAAAAATACCTTTATGAGGGAGTCAGAGTTGTGAAATTCCAAGTACTGAGTGATAGTGAAGCTTTTCTTCTGACAGCAGGCCCGGTGAATTGTTTGGAAAGGTTTTTCAGAGCAGAACAGAATCAGTAAAATTTACATTAGTGCCAGAGGACTTAAACATTTATTAAAGCTTCCAAATAACATATTTGCTATCTAGAAGTATTTGATAGATGTACCAGTCAGCCATATAAAAAATGAGCATTGGTTACTTCCCAGAGGAATCCAGACAATTTTGCTTTCTCTAATAGGAATAAGCTAGAGGTTTGCAAAATGTCAAACTGCAGCCTGTGTAGCATCACCAATTGAAGCAGGCACCATGAGCAAATGTCCTGTTTATCTAACAAAAGCCTGTTTGTCTTGATTACTTTAAATTAAAGGGTGTCTGCATTAAAGTAGTGACGTTATTTTCCATATAGAAATGAGGAATAAGTGTTGGCTACAGTGATAAGCAGGCCTGGCTTCCTGCACACTTAGACTGATGGACCAAGACTCTCCCTCACATAACTGCTGAAGTGAAAAGTAAGTGAAGTTAATCATCACTGTACAGTAATTAACTCTTCCAGTTCTTGATGACAGGTGGTTTTGTCATATATGCTTCAAATGGCCAGAAATACCTTATTTATTTATTTTTGTCCTGCAGATCACCCAAGGAGATTTGGCTTCAGTGTTAACAAAGCAGCACTCCCCAAACATTAATGGTCTGACAGGTTAATTCCCTTCATTTAAAAATATCAATCTCAGGTGCAGACAATTAAGCTAAAGCACAGCATCAGGTATAAACTGGTGCTTACAGCAGATACATTACAAAAGATCTTACTGGCTTTCAAACAGCTCCTCTTCTTGATGTATTTGGTTTGGGTTTTCCCTTTTCTGTGGCCATGTGCATAAAGCCAAGGGAGATAGCTCATAACTTCTTGTCCATCTCCCGCTTTTGCTGTCTCTGTATTGAGGCAGTAATCCATCACTGGCAGAGTATCTGATGCTGTACAGGTAGAAGGATCCTAGCAGATCCATTGTGCCATGTTTATTCTACTGTTTGTGTCTGGCAGCACTTGAGGCTTTAAACCCATGCCAAGAAAGCACAGCAAGAAACTTATGTCAGAGCCTTTAAATGGATTGGACAGATAAGGACAGGAAGAAGTCTGTAGATCATTACAGACTTCTCCCAACATCCCAAAACTCCCTGCTGACCTACAGCTGTCCCCCAAATACTCCTTCATAGCCCATCACAATGAAACCACGCTGATCAGAGCCTTCCTGCCATTGCTGGTGGCCCAAAGGTTCAGCCCATGGAAAGAAACCTGTCATCCAACCACCCTTACAGCAAAAGTACAGGGAAATATGTAAAATGAATACCATCTAGTTAATTTTCACTAAAAACAGGGTGTTAGTTTTACCACTCTGTACAGAGTGAGTGTGGAAGTTCCTGGAGTGTCCTGTTGTGCTACCATGGAGTAGCACACACAGCATCAGGGCTCTGGGATGGGTGATTTGACCCCAGGAAGCACGAATCACACAAATGGAGATGTCAGTCATACACAGTAGGTTTGCCTTTAATTACCCTTGATTTGCTGAAGTGATGAAAAGAAATTCAAGCTGGGATTTGTAGAGAGCACCCCTGTTTTCAGGAGCGTTGCTCAGTTCTTACTATGTGGGAGTGTATCTTTTCACAAATAGATGGTTTTACTTTTTTGTTGCTTAATTTACTTTGTTTTGTTTTGTTTTCCATATTGGAAAACAGTATTATGCAGTATCCCTTATGGGTCCAGTTGAGAATCCCCAGCACCCACCTTGCACCTGCCCAGTCACTTCTCTTGTCTTATTTTCTTCTCTTTCTTACCCTGTATAAAAACTTCACTGTCTTCCCAGGCTCTTTTAATGCAGTGTTTCTCAATCACTGAAGCAGTTCATTACAGTGTTTCGGGATGGGATCTTAAGTAATGAAGACATTCTTAAGCTAATTCGTTGTTATTGTTAAAAGACCTGTATAAGGGATGTTTTCCTCTCCTGCTCCTTTCCTCCCTTGTCTGCATCTTAGGATGCAGCATCAGTAATTTAGATTAATAGCTTTCAAAAAGCAGAACAATACAATCTGAAGACAAAATATAATTTAGAGAGAGTACACAACAGTCACAGAGAGTTGAGTGTGTGTGTAAGATCACATCGCTATGTGGAGTAATAGATTTCTAGCAGAGTGAGCTGTGTTTTGAGTAAATTAATCATTAGAAACAGTTTTCAGTATAGGACTAGTGCATAATTCACTCAGGATTTCTGTGATAGTTACACTCAACTAATAGCTGAGACAAGTGATACAGGAGTTATGAGTTGTTTGCCTTGACTGCATGGTGTTCCTTCATCTGCATTGATGTTCATGACATAGTTTCTTCCCTCTAGTTTGACAATAGTTTTTAATTTTTTAACACAAAAATAACAGCTAATGCTCAGCAGGGAGAAAATATAATCAGAATAGTTTTGACAGATTTTGTTCTTTCCCAGCCTAGGCATTGCTGCTAGTTACATCTCCTTTATGCTGAACCATTTTCGGGAATGCTGTCTCAGTGATCATTGGGAGAGATGTCCTGGTGGAATGAGAGCAATCATCTACCAAATCATCTAGAAATCCCTGTCTTAGGAATGTGTTTTGGCTCTTTGTGGGCAGTGCAGTATCACCTTGCAGTACCAGGGAGGGTCTGAGCCAGCTCAGGGGGTGAGCACTGAATTAAAACCCACCCATTGCTGACTAGAAGCCAAAGGTCCTTGCAAACACAGCCACGGTCATTTTGTTGCCAGCCATGGAAGGATAAAATTCCCAGAAAAGAGAGAAAACCCGGCCATTCAGAATGTGAGCTGCCTTAGTGAGAGCTGTTGTGTCACACAGGACACTGTCCTCCTCAGAGAGGACAGGTATAACATGAGATGAGCACAACAGCAGAGCAGATCTGGAAGGTGATGTGGAATATGAGACTTACAGCTTGATATAACAGATGTATGAGTAACAAAATTCAATGAATGGAAACTGAAGCTAAACAAATTAAAAATACAATATGTTTGCTTACTGAGACTAAGTAATAATTTGAAAAATGCTCTTAAATGCTTAAGTTAGGCCTGGAAGCCTTCCTGGGTGGTGTGCTGTAGAGCAAACAAATTATGGAGCTGCTGCAGGGAAATCTTGTTGAACTCAGTGCAGAAGGTCAGAGTTTGCATATAATACCTCTTGGCTTTAAAAATCTATAAATCTGTGGCACACTGCCTAGGTGGTGATAAGCACTTGATAAATTACATTTATTGTGTGTTTTCCCACCTGCAGGCTTCCTCCTGCCTCCCTCCCTGGGGCTGCTCCTGCTCTGTTCCAAGCAGGACACAAATCTAGAATTTGCCTTTGGAAATGGCAAACCAAGTTGTAATTCTTGGGCTTCCCAAGAAAGGCTGCAAATTCATCCATCTCTTTCTGTGCATTTGGGGCTGAGGCATATGATTCATTTAGCTTTATGCATTTTGGAAGGTAATTGTTTAAGGTAGGAATAGAGTTTTTGTTTATAGAACTGGGAATTAATATTCCCATGCTGTAAGGTTTTAATATATTTTTAAACCTCACAGAGTAATAGGTTCTTTTTCTTGTAATAAAATGAAATATTGAAACAAATATACACTGGAGGCAAGCTTTAACTCTTCCAGGCTGTAAATGTCTATTGTTTAATAGTATCTAGTTCATGGCATATATTCCATTCCATTTCTGTGATAAATTTGGTGAGCTCCCAGTTGCTGCTAAATTATATATGGATACCTGAGAAAAGTACATTTTGCCAGCTGAAACAGATCCCCAAGATAAGCAAGTTAGTTTGGATTTTTATTGTTAATTGAATTTTTCAGTAGAGGCAACTGAAGGATGTTCATGAATTTGCATGATGTTAAACATCTGCTCCTCTTAGCAGGAACTTAACCAGAGTTTCACTTAACCTGTAAATTCAAATCAGGAATAAAACAGGTACTCAGCCTTTGAGGGGCTTTGCTCTGTGTAAAGGAGGCAGGCAAGTAATGCTGTGAGGGAACAGGATGTAATTAGCAGCGTTGCCTTAATGTCACATCTGTGGTGCGTGGCTTCCTCTGCACACAGAGATGGTTTTCAGTGATGTTTGGAGGCAGCAGAACGCTCCCTGTGTTGTTATCAGGTGTTATAGGAACACTGCAGTGGGGTTTTGTGCGGTGTAATTGCTGCAGAACACAGTCTGGTATTTTATAGGAAGCTTTCTCTGAATGATAAGAAGTTAAATGGTTGTTATCACAGATTTTTATATATTAAGATTGGGGTTAATTTCTCTTCATCCTAAATTGGTTTGTTCAGACCTTGTATAGAATCATGGAATCATTAAGGTTGAAAACTACCTCCAAGATCATAAAGTCCAATCTTCAGCCAAATATCCCCATTACCAGTATCCCATTGCAAAGTGCTGCATCTGCTCATTCTTTTAACTCTTTCAGGGGTGATGATTTTGCCACTTCCCTGAGCAGCCTTTTCCGAGGTTTAACCACTCTTTCAATGGAGACTTTTTTCCTAATATCCAACCAGTAGTATTTACAGCCTATAAAAATCAGAGTCGGGAAGATTCAAAACTCACAGATATCTCTAAATTGGAAGAAATTGTCAATTCCAAAAAGGTTTCTTGATGTTCTCCTCCTGCAGCTGCACTTGGTCAGAGGAGTCTGTTCATGTAAATTGTTGAGAAAAGCAGTTATTTTCTTCTTTCCAACCACACAGGAAAATTGGGAGGAAAGTCCAGTCAAACTCTCCATGCATGCACAGAAACAAGCAATTAAAGTAAGAGGAAGACAGAAAGAGACAAATAAAAAACTTTCCTCCAACTCCTTTAAATTTGCCTAGACAGTTATTTTCAGTAACGATATCTTTTATACCCTATAGATACAGATGAGAAAACAAATCTTAGTGCTCTCATATCCTGCACTGACTTTATTTCTGGAGCTTGAAAACTACCATAGGAACAGCTGAAAATTGTCAGCATGGTCTGAAAGGAACTGTCAAATAAAATGACACTTCTGATGCCTCCTGCCTTAGAAATGACACTCTTCAGCCTGCTTCAAACTGCTCTTTTTTGCTACATACGGTGATGCTGAAAGGTTGCCTAGAAAACTAGTGCCACTGGAGTTCCCCCTTCAGTGGTGGGTTATTTGGACTGGGTTGTTAAAATCCTCCCCCATGGGGACGGTGACCAGGAGCACTGTCCTGCTGTGGTGGGTGGATTGCAGACAGGTGGCAGGTGATGGTGGGAACCAGGAGCCCAACGGGGCTGGCAGCTCTGCGTGGGATGCTGGGTTATGTCCTATCTCAGCTGCAGGGCTAACACAGAGTCTAACCCTGTGTTGGGACTGGCAGCACAGTTGCAGATTTTCAAGGGCTGGAGCCCAGATCTGAGAGCATATGGACTTGGGTACCCATGTTTCAGCTGTGTGGAGATGCCACTCAGGGGAAACTTCTGGAGAGTTTTTGAAGGGTCATAAGAAGTTTGAATTTCTTTGTGTGCCCTCTTGTGTGTTTCTTGATAATCACACACTCTTATACTTAGCCTGGATGCTAATGGCTTCTCTCATGGATTTTAGGAAGAGCTGCAGGTACCACCTGCCATTCTTGCAGCCCGTGTAGTTTTGCTGAAAAATAGTTCAGGAAACAGTGGGACTCAAATCCTCTAAAGACTTCTCTGTGTGTTCAGGCTCATATCTGCTGTCAGGGGACCTGCACATCAAGGTCTCAGAGATTGATGCTCTATAGGTGTTATCAGATAATTTTTGATATTTAAAGAAGTGCTGACCTTTCAAGTAATCATTGTATTGTAAGGCACCTCACATGGTAATATTTCACTGGGAGATTAGTTTCCCCATCAAAGTGAGCTCTTCACTTCCTCAGTTAATTTTTATTTTGTACCCTGAATTCCTCTGAAGGGCACTTTGATCTCCAGCCTTGCTGTTCTTGTGTTACCTGCTTTTACTCAAAACTGGGTTGAAGATTGCTGTGGGATCCAAGTGTAAAAACCTGCAGCAATTCACAGAAACCAGGAGTAAAATTTTTAAAGAGGACAATTATTGAGGGAGCATGATTAATGATGTCATCACAACTTAGCCAAATTCACCACTGACCTTTCACAGGGAGGATGCTCTTGATAAATGTAGATCATTACTGAGTTCTGACATAAAAACATAATGGCATTCTATGTTTCTTGGCAGGCTGATCAATATTTTATCTGCCAAAGCATGCAGAAGTGCTAAACAGGATGAATTAAGTCTCTGCTGCAAAACAGAGCAAGAAACAGCATTGCTTGGAGTGAGCAGAGCATGTAAATTCAACAGTTAATTGCCACATTTTAGCAATCACACCTTCATATGCTGGATTTTTCTTTTACTCTTCTTCTGTCTTGTTTTTCTTTCCCTATCTCTCTTTTTTCTTCTTTTTTTCTTTTTCTATTTTTTTTTCAAACAGTTCCAGGCTTCACTGGGTTTGAAGATGCTCTAAACTGGTAAGAAGAGCTTGTTTCTTTGGAGATCTTCCCCAATATGAAGAGGGAAATAATGGACTAGAATGAAAGAATCAGTTTAGGGCATGACATGTTTTAGCTCCTAAGAATTTGTGTAGGTGTCTCTCTGTTGCTTCCCCAGCTGTGTGGTGGGGATGGCACCTGAGTACACACAGAGGGTTCAGCTGGCAGTACCACACAGGCACCTGGAAAACACAGAGCGTTTCTGATGTTTAGAAACAGGGAAGGGAAGAAATGCTTCAAAGCCCATCTCTGAAGAGCAGTGGGAGTCAGCTAAAATCATAGAATCAGAAAATCCTGAGTTAGAAGGAGCCCACAAAGATCATCAAATCCAGCTCTTGGCTCTGCACAGGATAACCCCAGAAATCCCACCATGTACCTGCGACTATTGTCCAAATGCTCCTTGAGTTCTGTCAGGCTTGGTGCTGTGACAATTCCCTGGGGAGCTTGTTGCAGTGGCCAGCCACTCTCTGGGGAAAGAACCTTTTCCTAACATCCAACCTAAACCTCCCAATACAGGTTGCAATTCTGAGAGAATCCAAGTCCCTGGAAAGCTCTAACAAGGAAACCAAGCTGAGAGACATCCATTAGCAAGACCTGCCAAGGAGGGTAGCCTGAGATGAGAGAAACTGCTAATGATGAGCTTGTGTTGTGAAGGAAACTGCTGGGGGCAGTCAGCAGAGAGAGAGGAGAGTGAGGATGAGAGGGCAAACAGAAAGCTTTTCTGACATTCTTTTTGCTTAACACTCATGTTTGTAACACCTGGAAGAACAGAACAAGATGTGGCAGAAGCCTAAAGAGACAGTATTTAGTAGATAAGGTTGCTGTAAGAAGATTAGAGATGTCAGGACAGCAGGAGAGGGTGAAAGGGAAGGAGAGGAAATACAGAGCTTTTCTCTGTTATACCTATAAACCAGCTCAGTGCCAGTTCTAAGGAACTTAGATTAAGAGATCAAATAATAATGTCTAGTAAATGAGGGAAGGATCTTTGCTTCAGAAGAATCTTGCTGTCTTTGGTATTGGCTTTCCAGATGTTTTGAGTAGCTTGAATGTGTCTCCTCCATAACTTGGCTGAGCAGGCAGTGTCTTTTCTAGGATGCTCCCAGCATCCATGTCTGGTCACTGAAGCACCCTAATTTGTTTGAAATAAATAGCATTAGGTCTGGTTTGTGCAGCAGCATATCAGCTCAGACATCCCCAGCATAGATAATTTCTGAACCAAAACTTTGGCCAGACTTAGTATAAAGTTACAGTTTCAGGTCAGAGTACTTCAACTGGCCTAGACAAATTTTCCCTCTGTTCTTCCACTACAGTAAGTATATAAATTATACATATATACTTATATGCATACATATATATATGTGTGTGTATATATATGTATATAAATATATATTACAGTTGTGCATTTTTCTATCAATCTTTTAGTTCAGTCAAAGGAGCAAATTATCAATCTCACACTCTGGGACAGAACTTTATTGCTTTTACTTGTGTGCTGCTAAACAGCTTGGCACTGCTGGGTTCTGATCAACTGCTTCTGCGTCACTGCCACCCTGAGCTGCCTGAGATGTCAGGGAAAACATGCAAATATGTGAGACCCATGCAGTCTGTCACATCCACACTGTCGAGAGAGGCTTGGGATCCACTTCCAACAGAGCTGGACAGTGTGATTTTCTCCAGAAGGAAGTGAAGGTAATGAAATTTTGGGCCAGATTTGACAGAGGCCAGAGGACTTTCTGCCTTCAGCTTATGTTAGCAACATGTGAAACTGGACTTATTTTTTAAATAAGAGACATAATTGTCTTACTGCTGGTTTTCTTTGATGTGTTCACCATGGACTGACCTCACCCTGCTGTGCAGGATGGTGGGCTGCTGGATCTATGACCCTGAACATAGCAACATTGTGATGGGGAAAAATGTATTAGGAGTTTATAGCAGGATTTGGAAATTGCTGCCAGCGGCTGTCACCAGCAGTGTCCATCTGTGCTTTCCTTTATTTCACTCTTAGTGCCCATCACATTTGCCTGGAAGCTGCAGCATGGCTGTCACTCCCCAAATGGGCACATTTACCCTGGGCTGGCTTGCAGCCCAGATCAGCATATAGTTTTTCAAGAAAAGCAGTTTTGTGGTGGCTTTATTTTCTGAGCATGGAAGAATCCAAAAGGGCTGCAATTCAGTCAAAGGAGATCTCCTGGCTCACACCATGCTTGAGGGAACTGGGGAGTTCAGCCTGAGAAAAGGAGGCGTTGGGGGACTTTCTCACTCTCTGTAAATACTTGAAAGAAAGTTGTAGCCAAGAGTCAATCTCTTCTCGCAAGTAGTAAATGACAGGATGAGGTGAAATGGCTTCAAGTTGTACCAGGGGAAGCTTAGGTTGAGTATTAGGAAAAAATTCTTCACTGAAAGGATTGATTCCGTCCTGCCCAGGATCGTAGTGGAGTCCCTGTAAGCATGAAAAAAACCCATGTAGATATGACACTTGGGGATGTGGGTTAGTGCTGGGCTTGAGGGGAGAAAGCTGGGGAAGCCTTGCCCAGGTAATAGCAAATATCTACAAAAAGAAGTCCCAGCTGCTGAAAACAAAACTTCTGAAGGGTGTAGGGAAAGAAGTGCTTTGGCCTGTCCTTGTGGGGAGCACAGTGTAAATGCGTCAGCCCACCCAGGTGTCTCCATGTGCGTTGCCTGTAGCTGTGCTGATGCTCACTAATGGAAACCACAAAGCAGAAACAGAAGTGGAAGAAAATTAAATCGCTTTCCCTGTCCTCATTAGCCCTAGATACATTTCTGGGATTAACTTTTGACTGAAAATAAAGTTCCATCTCAGAGAAAAAATATTATTGCAGTAGCTAAAATAGTATTTAATGAATACAACAGAATAGCTTGATTAAATGTATGCAGCAATCAGGTTTTTTCTTAAATAAGCTGGTGATTGAATGAAAAAAAAAGTTCATACTGCCTTCACAAACCTTCAAATGACATGGTTGGGAATAAAGAAGTCAAGAATAATAAATACAACTAATAGTAGTTGCATAGCCCTGCTTTTTCTGTAAAACAAGATTCATCCCAAGTGGGGCACAGTGCTTTTAGGAGGTTGTGTAGAAGGAAGGAAACATTTGTCAGCTCCTTAATATCCCTGAGCAGTAAGAAACTCTCCAAACTAGATGGGACTGAGTTCAGAGTAGTAAATAAGCCTAGCCTTGCAGTTCATGTTTATGTAGCAGGAGGGCACTGACCTGACTGGTGAGCACATGCTCAGCCTCTCTGTCCTCTCTCACCTTCTCAAGTCATGATGGTTTTGAAGTTGTGAGGACAAAATATGAAAAGTCAAAAAAAAAACCAAACTTGACAGTAGATAGGTTTGCTATCAGAGAAATGCCTCACTCCTGGAATTTTAATTGGATTTTGGTTGGAGTGGGACCAAGAGGTCCAAAATGTTGCAGCTCAGCAAGAAAAGGACAGGAACATTAGTTGTCACTGTGCCAGAGTCTTCTGTTATTTTTCAGAGGAATAATGTTTAGAGTCTTTGGGGAGCTGATCTACAAGGGTATTGTCTCTTAAACTGAGTTGGTATCATGTTCTCTTAGATTTAAAATTAAATCTTAGATTTAATCCAACAGGATCTGTGATGGGATTTAAAAGAAAAAGTTTGTTTTAAAACCAGTATTGCAGAGAGTAACGCTATTTACATTATAGGGAAATTTCATTATAGACATAAGGATGTCTGAGGGGAACAGCTGAATGTGTTGATGCTGTTGGTGGGGTGTGGTTGATACCCACAGTGTGGGACAGCTGAAGCCTGAGGGTGCTTCAGGGTCTGCTCCAAGGCTCCTTCAAGGCACCAGCAACTGTGCTCTGCACTAAAGCAAACAGATTTGCACACAAACACAGTTACCATTTCTCATTCTGCTGAGCTCTGCCAGACAACAGATGAGCAGAAAAGGGTCAAATTATCTTATACCACTTTGGGCATGAGATTATATTTCCTTGAGGAGGAGAAGAGCTGTGGGAGACCTGGATGCTGTGGGCACAGCATGAGCTTTCAGGGTCAGGAGGGTTCAGTCTGGTTTCTTCAGCCAAACCAGAGTCACTTCAGGGACAGTGGCTTGAGGATTTCTCCCTGATAACCTTTTCCTTGGTCAGGGGCAGGATAGTGTTTATTTCAGCCTGCAGCATGGAGATGGGAGCAGGCACTAGTGACACCACAGCTGCAGGGGAAGCTCATCATTTTCCTTCCTCTGGCCTTCTACCACTCCAGGCTGCCTCTAAGGATTCCTTAAGATCAGCCCCATGTTTGACATAGTGTTACACTCTGAGGTACAATACTGGAACTTTTTAAACATCATCTTCCCCAGACTTATTTTTTACTTTATGGGATACATTTATTCGTATAGAAAAGCGTAAAGCCAATTTTGTGGGAGTTACAAAGTGGAACTCTGTAACTGAAGACCGATAAAATCTGGGAGGTAACATGGTGGAGAGTATCCCTGACAGCAGGATTTAGAAAACTTGCCAGCTATTACAAAAGGTAACGACTACAGGAGCTCCTCAAGTGCAGCGCTGAGTGGAACTTAATATGCAGACATCTGTGCCTAATTTTTCCCTTAAGGACCTCAGTCCTTTGAAAAGATCAAGGTAAATGCACATGGTCCAGTAATGCTGTCTTATCTCTCAGGTGGCACCTGCACAGTGGCAGACTACAGCCAGCTCAAGAGCATCCTGCTGGACCTGCAGGCTCGCCGGCAAAGTCCACCGAGCAGCCTGGCCAAGGACAGAGTAGCCCAGAAGCGCTTCTTAATTGAAGAGCTGTTTAAGCACTTGGATCTGAACAGTGATGGGCATCTCAGCAGCTCTGAACTGGCTCAGGTGGGTTTATTGTTCAGTGAAAATGGATTTATGAAGTAGATTTTCATTCAAAGTGTGAATTGAAAATAACACAGCGGCACTTGTGTGGAAATGGTCACTTGTACCTGTCCAGTCCGCAGGAGGTAAAGGAGGAAAATCTGACACAGTCAATGAGTCTCTCTCTGCATCTCCCAGGAGTCAGTGTTGTCTCAAACATTTGAAGCTCATCTCCTCCAAACAAAAAACATAGCAGTTTTCCAGCCCCATCCATACTCCTCAAAATAGATACTAATCCTTGCTCTAATAACTGACATCTTCTGAAGTATTTGCAGTTAGCTGGCTTGGGGAGAATTAATTTAGATTTTTAGGTGCATGTAAGTAAGGCAGAAATCTCTCAGTTCTTCTCCCTGCCTTCTGGACTGTGCATTAGTATGGAGTAATGTGACAACAAAGTTGGAATGTTTTTCAAAAGGTTTATTGTCCTAAAATCCCTGGGCAGACACTAAAATGTTGATTAGCAGAAATTGATAGAAAAGATAAGAGCTTGAAAAAACTGTTATTTCTAATTTCAGGTATTCTGTGCTGTTGGAATTCATCTCATTAGTAAAGTGAATCAAACAACCATCCCGGGCACTCAATCTGGGTACTCTGTGTCCTCAACTTGCTTTTTGCACATGCAGACCTGGGAAAACAGTCCTGTAAAATGTCTTCCATTCCATTATGTAATCCATTAGAAGAGCTAGAAGCAAATGCCTCTTAAGAGCCCTTCGGAAGCCAGTCCTGTGGGACCTATTTCAGTTTCCAAAGCTGTTCCTTCATAGATTTATGGAATGGTTTGGGTGGGAAGGGACCTTAAAGCTTATCTCATTCCAGCCTCTGCCATGGGCAGATACACCTGCTGCTTGACTAGGTTGTTCAGAGTAAGTTCACCCTTGAGTGTCTCATCTGCATTCTTACTTCCCAGGGAATACAGTGTATTGCAGGCACAGGCCTTCTCCTCCCTGAACTCGCTCCTCTCCAGGACAGTTTGTGCTACATTTTAGTCCTCAGGCTGTTGACAGGATGCTTGATCCTTTCCACACAATGCAAAGTGTCAGCATAAATTATTCCCTTAGATCTCAGTGCTACGAATATATGCAATATTTCCTCTGAAGCAATGATTTTTTCATAAAGACATGGTAGCTGTAAGAAAATACTTTTATCTGAATTCAAAGCCATCTATTACATAGTGGCATCTAAGTGTCTGTTCTACTCTCAGATTTCTTTATTGGGATATTCAAACTCTCATGGAAATAAAGGTTTGTCAGCCTGCAAGCATTTGTTGCTGCAAAGGAGCACAGACAGTGTTGTAAGATCTGCCTCAAAGTTCCTCTGGGCTTTGTTTGCAGATTTGCCTGGAGCCAAGGTCTCTCCCATAAGTGCAAGCACAGACATTGGCTACTCTTATTTTAATTCTTCTCACTGTTATCAAAATGAGTAAATGTGCCTGAACATTTGGAGCCCACTACAGTTTAATGGATGAGAATAAGTTCAGCCTCAGCCAGGAGCCCTCTCACCCAATCATTCTCCACACAATTCAGCCACTAGCATGGCTGAGCTGACAGTGGGACATCTTAAAAGACAAAATAATGCCTATTAATGCATAATTTAGATAAGCCTTGGATGCTTTTAATCCTGAGCTGAGTGACTCTTGTCTTGGGCCCCTTGGTGGTAGCATGGCTGAGTCCCAGCCAGGCTGGGGACATACCTGTGGGGCAGCTCTGGACTCTCACAGCAGCAGGATTCACAGTATTTGTAGCATGCCAATTCTTTATTTTTCTCTTTAACAAGATGATCTTTATGTGCTCTTTCAAGACCAATTTATCCACCCAGGTTTCAAGGGAATTTTTTTTAGGTAATGTGCAATTTTTAATTACCTGGTTTATAGTCTTAACAGAGCTGTTCTTACCTCTTTCTTAGGTATATTTGTAATTGATTTGCATTAGCTCTTTACTTTGAAGCTCTCTGCAACTTAAAATTTCCCCCAAAGATGGGAATTTCAGTGCTCTTGGGCAGAAGAAACTGAACTGATCTTGATGTAGTGAGATCTTGTTCCCTCTGACTACTAGATAAGCTGGTGCTACACCTTTGCTTTGTTTTATTTAAAAGAAAAATAGTCTCTCAAGCACTATAACTGTGTCTGCAAGCAAAAACTCAAGGCGGGTAACTTGCACTGCTGCAGTAAAAAGTAATTAAGACCTGGAGGTGGATCTTTGGGAGGCTCATTGCAGAGGGATTCACACCGAAGGAGAGTCTCTCCAGGAGTGTTGGTCCTTGATCGATGCGTCCATTTGTTTGTTCTCCACAAACAGGCTTTGAGCAAAACAATGGCAACATATGGCCCATCTTCTATTTAGAGCTGGTTTGCCTGTCTGCTGGTAGATGCTATCCAGTATTTTCCCTCCAGACCCAACAGTGAAATTCCCATGTAGTTTTGCAACCATGGATGTATAAGACTATTAACAATGGTAGTAATTGGAATGTTATTTCCATTTAAATCTTTAATGTGTTTTAAAGCCAGATTCATAAGTCTACTAAGTGTGTCACAACTGAAGTATTTACCATTGGTTTTTTTCCTGATGTTAACTCTGAAGGACTAGTAAAAACTTGTCAGTCTTACAGAAAGTTAATCAATTTTCTATAAAATGATAGACAGAGGGAGATTTTCCATCTTTAGAGGATTGATCTTGGAAGTTGTGGTTGATCTTAGTTTTATTGAATACTTTTTACTTGCTAGGTGAAGGATAATTTTTTTAGCATTATTACTTTAAATTGCTTCAACATAATGGGTCAAGACTAGAACAGTAAATAAAAGAGTCCCTGGCCTACAGGAAAAAGCTTTTCTGTCTGGAAGATGCAACAGTTAAGCAGTTTTCTTCATGTTCTACAATAAATTCAGAGAACCCAAATGAAATGTTAAAAAAGCAAAAGAAGCAAATTGTCAGGGCTTGGAAAAGCACATCAGTGTTGAGTACACCATCCACTGTTGCCTGTTTTAGTCCTAATATACAATTTTGTCCTAACAGAGGAGAAAGGAGAAGCAGACTTTCCTTTTTCCTGCTGAATATTTATTTTTCATTCTGTTTTCAAAACAAAAATGAATTTCTTTGCTGCTGGTAAAGGAAGGAGCTCTTCAATCTGTGGTCCACTAAGTGCTGCAGGAATATCTTGATAGAAAGAAAATATGTAATGATAGATATGATGATCTATCTTTTTATCTATCTATGTTCCCAAAGGTCATTTCATGGAAAATCTGCCAGGTGAGCCAGGCCAGCAGTGGTGTAGCATTATGTTGCCTGTAAGGTTACCTGTTCTCTTTGCTACAGCTAATGAAGAAGGAAGACCTGGAAGATGATTTACTGGGTTGTACACTGGAAGACCTTCTCCAGATTGATGATTACAATAATGATGGACGCCTGACCCTGCAGGAGCTCTATACAGCCTTCCGTGAGTCCCTGATTTGGTCTGTCCTGGGTGTTTGAAGCGTGTGAATATCTGTGAGGGCACTGTTGTCTTCCTGGATGTGGTCAGCAAAGATGACCCTTTTTTGTCTTTAATGCCATGAAAACACTTTGGAAGGCTTTTTTCCAAAGGTGTCTGTGCTCCACAGCATAAGCGTGAAGCAGGAGTTGGTACAGGTGTGTCAAGTTTATTGTTTTCTTCTGTGTTTTGTTGTGCTTCTTGTTGATGGCAAGGGATAGATAGTGGCCTGGTCAAGGCCTGTAGCCCTGTGTTGAGTATGAGAAACAAAATGGAAACATGTCCAAAGGTCCTGTGGTAATACTGGTTAGTTTGCTGTGGGAAAGGTGGTTACTGAATATTTTGCCTGGAAATTATATTTTCTACATTTTGTTTCCATGTTAATGAGTATATTAGAGTGTGCAATTGTGGTATAAATCTCAGTATCCTGTGCAATGATCTGGTGATCATAGAGCTACTTAAACAGCAGGATATAATAAATACTTGCGTTATTCCATTTATCTTAATAAATTTATATTCTTGCTTTAATTTAAGCATTTGTTTAAGTCCTTTCCTGGGAAAGGCCCACACTGTCTCCTTCATCTGGGTGATAGAAAGTTGTATTGCTGCCTGTTCCTTTGGGATATTAAAGAAGAAGGGAAATGGGCCAGGTTATTCAGTAATCAGGACAGTGAGCTACAGAGAACTTGGGTGTGGTAAAGATGTGGATAAAACTGAAGCTGGGTTCAACCACGGACTCTGTTGAGTGCAGGGAAAAGGCCAATAACAAGGTGGTTACCTCTTAAACAGAATTCTTTTCTAAAGAGGGTAATATCTGTTTTCTTGATTTACAGCTTTTCATTAAAAAAACTCCAATTTAGATAATCACAGAATGATTTGGGTTGGAAGGGACCTTAAAGATTATCCAGTTCATCCTCCTGCCAAGGGCAAACACACCTGGCACTGGACCAGGTCACTCCAAGCCCTAACCTGGCTTTAAACACTTCCAGGAGTGGGGCAGCCACAGCTTCTCTGGGCAATCTCTGCCAGGGCCCCACTACCCTCACAAGGAAGAATTTCTTCATAAAATATCCAAGCTAGCCCTACGCTCTGTCAATTTGAAGCCATTCCCCCTTGTCCTATCATACCATGTCCTTATCAAAAGACCCTCTTCAGCTCTCCTGTAGGCTGCCTTTAAATATTGAAAGGCTTTTTAAAGTGCTTTAAGATTAGCCCCAGCTGTCACCATGAACCTGTTTGAACCATACATTCATTTAATTCAACACAGCAGATATACAGTAAAACATAAAAACTCATACATTAAGAAGGCATAAAGTCTATTAGCCCAGCTATAAAGGCTTCACATGCAGTTCTTTGGGAGTATATTTGGATCAATGGGTTCTCAAAGTCACATCAACTTAAACCTAAATTTCAAGAATTATTTCTGAGGTTTGGTTCAGTGAATTTTAAGTAGGCAATGAAAATAAGACAAGTACAAAATATTAACCAATTAATAATGATAGTACTGATAAACTGCAAAACTATTGTAACAAGACACAAGAAGTAACAATGACTTTGTCAAGGGAATTTTGTATCTGAAAAGAATTGCTCACCTTCTGAAGCTGAAAACCAGACTGACTTCTTCATTTTCAGTTTTCCCAGAATCCTGACTTTTATCAAGAGCAGGTAATGACTTGCCAGCTTTTAATTTAAAACCAAAGTTATTGATTGCAACTTTTGAAATTTTGGGGAACTTGGAAGCAAATCTACTGCCTGGTTAAAGTACATTTTTTCCCTTTATCAAATGCCGTAGGAAAAAAATCTCAAAAATACTTTAAACACTTAAGGGCACACTTTGGCTTATGAAATTTTTGTTTATAAGATTTCTGCTTTGTTATGAGTCAGAATTTGGCTTGCAGCAGTCACTTAAAGGTACAGCATCCTGCACATTTCCCCTACTTATTGCTTCTTAGACAAATCTTTTTGTTGCTTGAAGTTCACCCAAGCCATGAATTGTGGCTGTCACAGTCTGGCAGCAAGATATGGGCAGGGCTGCTCAGCAAGCTGAGTAACATAATTATCAGAATTCAATGAAATCTAATTTATCCTCTCAAAAACTCTGTCACATCTGTTTTGGCGCTCTGATCGAGTATCACAGTGTTGGAAAGGTTTGAAAATGACCTTGATAATGTGAAGAGCTTCCCAATTTGACATTCTGTGTTAGAAGTTGCATTTCATTTTAGAGTCTTGTGGCCTTGTCATGTGTGGTGCCCATGCCCAGGAGGGCAGATTTGGTTATTGTTAAAGCAAGAAGCCTGGCTTTGAGTCATGGGAAGAGTGGACTCCACCCCTTTGCCTTGGGGGAGGTATCTTCTAAGCCCAGGAAAGGTAAAACTCCACCCTTCCTCTAGAAAACCTACCACCCTACCCATGTTTGGAGTTCTCTGCCCATGGGTTAAGCTGAGTTTGTTCCTGTATTGGTGACGCCCCAATAAATGGATCTTTGAGCTTAAACAAGCAGAGGCCTGGCTTGTTGTGTCTCCTGCTGGTCATCAGACCTCCCTGGACTTGATCCTGCCACCATGGAACCCCACATTGCTGTAAGTCACAGAGCCACAAAATTCCCTCTTTCAAGGGCACAAATGTTTCTCTTGCTTTCCCTTGACCCATCCTCTGCCTTTAAGATCCTCAGGGACCCAAAAGTTACTTTTCTTCCCCATCATGTTGATTATCTCTAACTAAATGAAAAGTGCATGGATGAGAGAAATCCAAAGTCTTACATTTTCTGAAATGTGCTTTTACCAGTACAAGCACTACATCTAATAGGGGCTGGTTTTAATCATAACTTATAATCATGCTAATAATTTTCATACACGTTTTAATGCACAGTTTTGGATTATGGATAGAAATAGTGGCCTTCCTTCTAAACCTACCATCTTTCTTCTGATTTTCTGAAAGTTCTTTCGTTCCTTAATCCCAGAATAGAACTGTTAAAGAGTTTTCTTGCATCTATAAGGATGACTAGAAATATCTGTTAACACAGGATTAAAGTGTCAACTCTTCAAATTGCCTTAATCATACACAAGTAGTGCACGAGACAGATGAAACACTCTCCTGGCAGCTCTAGTAAGAAACACTTGTAGGTGTCTTCTGATTTCTCATTAATAAATTTCTATTGGATAAGGAGTCTCAGGACCATAATTAAAAAAAAAAAATTTTGATATGATGATCTTGATATTTTTCACATGCCAAAAATAGAGTACTAGAAAGATTATTTGTCTGTTGTCTTTTCTTCAGGTTGTCACAAAGATTCAATACATGACTAATAAATGAAAGGCTTAGTTGTCATAAGAGCTAAAGCAGTACATACATCTAATTAATCAGCATGGAAACAATTGGCGAGCTGGCAAGCACATCACCCAGCTGAGCCATACTTTTAAGAATGCTCAGATGGGTGGTTTTTGGATATACTTTCTGGCACTGTATCCAACTGGAGGTCATTAGAATTAGCATGACACTTTGGACATTCCTGTTGTCTTCCCTAATGGGCAAGTGGCAGGTTGGCAGATGTGAAAGCCCAGCTTTAAAAAAAGTCTGTGTAATCTTCTAGATCTGAATCATCATCATCATAGTCATCAATACAGACAGGTCAATTTGTAATACAGATAATTGAGAGAGAGGGAAAAGATGCATTCCATCAAAATGCCTTTGTACTGTCAATATTGTTTAGCTAATAAGTAGTTATTAAACCAGCAATAAAATCCCCTTAAATTCTAGATCATGGCCCAATAAAGTACTTTCCTGATGTCATAGCTGGACCAAAACAGCACACAAAGGAAGTTTGAAAGAAAAATACTGAATTGTTATTTTTCAGTTCAGTCGTTACTTGCCGTGGTCTATTGCATATAAGTTACATGAAGACAAAAAAAATCCTGTTTCTGTAAGAAGAGAGGCATGTAATCTATGGATATATTGCTATCTAAAGAACACAAGTAGGGATGATTTTCATGCAGGAATGAATGCAGCAGCAGCTGCAGGATTAATGTGCTCTTCTCTTAACTCCAATTAAGGAGTATAAGATGATGTTTTTCTTTACTCCCTGATTCTAAGTCAGATCTTCCTTTTTTTAATATGTCTTTAATATTAACCAAAAAAGCACAAGGAAGAAATATGAAAATGAGATATATGCACTTTCAGCAGGAGGTTAGGGAAATGCAAGGGAGGGTGGATGGTGCCAGGCCTGGGCCCTGGTGCTCTCCCAGCACCACCACCAGAGAGACCAGAATGAATTTGAATGAACTGGATGAAAAAATTAATTGAGAGCCTGGTCTGGGCATGAGTGTCAGGTAAATCACTGCCAATGCAGAGAAGCAGTGTTGGACTGGCTCCAGATTTACTGCAGTGATGCTAAAATCTCCAGTTGTATTTCCCACAGCCATGTGGTGTGGAGAAGGAAGCAATGCATTCCTGATTCCTCAGCCATCCTCCAGAGGCTCATTAGAAGTGTGGAGTATAAGATAGATTTATTTTTGAATTGTGCATGTTACTGATTCACTACAAACTACTTTAGGGCAGAGTTTTTAATTGTCCCAAAATTGTAGGCATTGTTGCTGACAGGGAAAAAGCAGAACAGGGAATGAAACACAAAAAGGGGCTTGCAGGGTCAGGTGGGAGAGGAAGATGTTGAGTGAGGAAGAAGCTTTCAGCAGAGTATCTGTTCTTGGTAGATATATCAGCATATCCAGCTCTGTGGTCTCATAATAAACAAGGTTATAATGCTAAATAAATACTGTTTGAGGAAAACAGACACCCCTATTTGCTATCTCTGTGTGTGTGTGTGTGTGTGTGTATATATGCACTCCACATACCTGTGGCAAGCCAGCTGTTCCACCAGCAATTGCACCTATAAAATCCATGTTCAGATGAAGCATTTACTCACAAATTCATGAAGGTGTTCCTGATGGCACAGCACCTGTAGTCAGGTATTTGTTGCTGTTTCCTTCCAGTGGGATTGGTCAAGCCCAGATAATTGTATTGGACAAATATATTCTGAGATAAAATGTTTTGCTTGCAGTGTTAAGGAATGTTGTAGCAAGTTATCTACAGAATCAAATCATAGTCCTAACATATTGACAGTTTGTGCCCCATGCTCTGCCTCTCCTGCTGTCATCTCCTTGGTATGTGATTTTTCTTTCATGTTGCTGCAGATATTGGTACAAACTTGGAAATAATTTATTAGCTTAAAGTATTGATTGCTTCTCCTGTGAGCAATATGATATCTCAACTTCAAACACGGCTGAGCGAGCAGGGGAGCGACGGCCTCGGCCGTTGCTTTGATGCAGTGCTACTCAGGAAAGAAATGAGGTCTCCTTTAGTTGGCCAAAGCTGCCTGTTCTTGATTGCCTTGAGGATGTGTTACTGAGGATGAAGGCAACTTGGGCATTTAGTAGTAGCCATAGTAGTAATGTTATTATTGTTACTATTATTATTACCATTCGTAGTATATTAATACTAATTTAATAATGCACTCTTACAGCAGAAGCAAAACTAAAAATATTTAAAAAATCAAGGGAAAAAGCAAATTGAAAACAATGTAGCCTGATTCCTGCAAGAGTGCCAAGTGGCTGAACAGGGATTACAGAAAAACCCAGCAAGTCACTGCAACAGCAGTTTGTCACTAGCATTCCCACAGCTGAGCCATGACACCATGATGGGTTATCAGGCATTTTGAGGATGGAGCTGGTGTGTGTTGGAGGCAGACACAACAGCTCAGCACAGGGGAGAGTGCCCAAAGACTCATGAGTGGAGAGCACTGAGCTCTTGCTTGAGGATGGAGGTGCCTTTGATTAGCTCCTGAGATCTCCTTACTAAGTATGTTTTGGCTTTAGATCATTTTCAGAAGCACCTAGCTCCTTGCCTTGCACATAAATGCAGTGTAAGATGCTTGGGTTGAGCACTAGGAATGATCCTGCTACACCTAGAACTGTAATTTTTGCCAGGTAGGGTGCCTCAGCTGGGGATATCACAGTGAGTTCATCTGTACTGCATTTTAGTGGGCAGCTATTGATTGAATGTGGAAAATTTTCTTGCTTGGATTTTCTTTTTTTCTTGTTTTTGTCCCTTGCTATAACAAAATACATTCTGCAAAGAAAAAATTTTATTTCTTTTTCTGTCTCTTTTTTAAAGCTCTCTTCACTGTGAAAACCTTTAGTACTTCAATTCTAGAATATATCTCAGGGCTCCAGCCAGGTGTCCTGCCATTGTTTGCAGCTCCACAAAACAGGTGTCAGAATCAGATGTGTTGTGTAGTCTCAATTGTTTTGCTGCACTTTGAACAAAGCAAAACATATCTTTTCAGCAGAAGAAAAAAAAAATACGAATTAATTTGTAGCAAGCAAGACAAGTTTAATCTAAGCAAAAAGGCTTCAACAGCTAAAATGTGATTCCAGAGAAAAAGTTAAAAGTGCTCAGATTAAGAATAATTATGTTGTATGTGGATGCATACTTGCCAGTGGAGACAGGGACCTGCTTTTGCCTTGGGCTAGAAAGAGAAATGTTTCCATGTTCAGACATTAACTCATTTAATCAGAGCTGCTGCTAAGCTTTGTACTCTACCGACTTTATATATTTTGGCATTATGACTTCAATTAAGACAGCTTCCTCAAATAAAATTTTATCAGAATTAATGGAAAATATAGATATAGTTAGAATGACTGTGATTTCACGTCAAGAAGAGAGGCCAGATTTTTTCATGGAAGGCCACAGATGGTGCCTGACACTGATTTGACTGTTTCCATGTCAGAACCTGCACACTCAAGGGTCGATTGCCAAACTCCAGTATTTTTTCCAATAGGGAAGCACAGAATAATTTGGATTGGGAGGGACCTTAACCTCATTTTGTCCTAACCCCCTGCCATGGGGACATCTCCTGCTAGTTAGTACAGGTTGCTCCAAGCCCCATCTAAGCTTGAGCATTTTCAGGGGTGGGGCATCCACAGTTTCTCTGGCCAACCTGCGCCAGGGCCTCACCATGCTCACGGGAAATAATTTCTTCCTAATGTCTAATCTAAACCCAGGATCTTTCATTTAAAACAGTCCCCCCTTGTTCATACCTCTCATTTCCAAAGACACCATCTGTAAAATGTCAACATCTTAATATGCAACGACTGAATAAGAGAAAGTGATTTAATTACAAGCTGTTATTGGAAATCTATTGTATAAAAATTGCAAAGAAAACTCACTAGAAGACAATGTACTGTTCATCTTAAGATGTTTTTCAGCATGCATTGATTTGTTAATCTTGGTTTCAAATGCAAGAAATTGCTATGTGGAGTAGTGCTTCAGAGGTGATATAGTATGAACCATATCAAATGTCTACACACACTCTTGCAGGACTAGAATATTTAAATATTTATGACTATTTATGCGTGACTTACTGGCATATAAATCAGGCAAATACCGTTTCTCAAAAAATTATTTGATCTGCGCCAGCAATGTTCACTGAAGCAATTTCATAAGCACAAATAATAGTATTTTGGGTTACTTGCAAACACAAAATTATGTCAGTGAAGAGAAAATACAAATATTGCTGAAATCATAGAATGGCTGACAGTCCTAGACACATGTTGAGTCACCATCAACCATTAAATGTGTATATGTGAGAACATGGTTCATTTGTGGCCTTGGCACTGATGGAATAACAGTTGGACTTAATGATTTTAGGGGGGTTTTCCAACCGAAAGGATTCTATGAATCTCTATGCACCTTAAAGTCATGTAGTTAGGTATCTAAGAAATGTAATTTTCATTTTCTATGAGCTGGGAATGAAGAACTGCAGGAATTCCTATGGCATCTTAATGATCTTGCAAAACCAGACCCCATTTCTGAATGAAAATTGGACCCAAAGTTTGTGTTGTTTTGGGTTGATTTTTTTTTACTTTTTAGTCATATTCTGTCTTTTTGAGACATTTTGAAGCAAATGCAATATTTTCATGAAGCAAAAATGACTTTTTGTTAAAAATTAGCAAAATTACAGTTACAATGCCTAAGACTTTCCATAAAGTCAGAGACATAATATGGTAGGATCCTGAGACAGATCTTGTTTTCTTACAAATAGTCTAGAACATTTTAGCTGCAGTTTTCCTGTTATTTTTTATTTTCTCTCCTTGTTTTCCAAGTGGGTTATTGCTAGAGTTTTATTTTCTTTTAAAAATCTGTCTTCATCTGAGGAGAGCTGCTCTCTATTTACATATTCTTTGTCTTTTCATCCACTGGTTGAGCAGATTTATAGCTTTTAAGGCTAAAAATGCTCCATGATATATAAAAAAAAATTACCTAATGCAGCCTCAGTCCCACCAGAGGAGATGCTGTCTCAGTTTGGAAGACAGGTATCTGCTAAGGAAGGCAGGAACCTCCCTTGAAATTAATAGAAAAATGTAAACCTCCCCACTTTTTCCCTCCAAATTATTATATTTTGAAA
>VWYI01034198.1:0-48767 GCA_013399455.1 Anthoscopus minutus
AAAATGTAGCCCAGCCATTGGTTTTATTTCTCTTAATGCTTTCTTAAATGCTCTTTAGTGCATTTAGTACTTTAAAGTACTCTTGTAAAGGGAAAACTGGGAGCCTGTATTCCTTCAGCACAGCAATCCAGCCCCAGGTATGGTCTGGGAGCTGACACTGCCCAGGAGAGCAGCTCAGAACTGCTCTGCTCACAAAGTCAGCAAGGCTCTGTGGGTGCTCTCAGGCTGGCCCAGGCAGCCCAGGTAAAGGATTTCTGATTAATCAGCATCCCCACTCCATTCCCCCCTCACTCCTGAGCACTCCCCTTGATATTTCAGTGTTTATTTGTGGGCTTGTGGGGTGCAGTCTGTCTTCCTAACCTGATCTTATCAAGCAGAAGTGCTTAACATCAGCAATAATTTACAAGACAGATAGGAAGGCAGGCAGTGGTGACAAGACTTTCTGAGCAAGTGCAATATTAAACTCAGCAAAGGGTTCACCTGGAGAAAAATGTACCACAGCTCCGAGCTGAGGCAGACTTGGGTGTCATTTCAGGTCAATATCACACTTTTTTCAGCAGTCATATGCAGAATTTGATTTATCTTGGGAAACTAGGGCTTGTTCTTGGTGATTTATTTTATTTTTTTAGACAATACAGTATTATTCCAATTGTAAGCATAAGGTTTTGCACACAGACAAAACTGCACACACCTCGTGTATATCCAATAAGTGCAAATAAATCTAATTTGAAGTCTGAATTAGTACTATGCAAAAGTGAAACTTTTTTGGTTTAAATTAATAGTCTTACATATCCAAAAATGGAACTCAGTGTGTTATCAAAAACGTGTTAATGTCTCAACACTCAGCTGCGTATTTTATACAACATAATAAAAGTTCTTGCTGCACTTTATCCTTCAAATCCTCAAATTTTTATGCTAAGTTTGCTTTTTTTCCTCAGTAAGAGTGTGAACTAGAATCTTGTTACAGAATCTCTGATGAATTAAAAAAAAAGAGTTAGCACCATCTATGATACTGTTTGCAGAGATGGCAATTAGGAGAAAAAGCCACCAAAAACAGAGTTTTTTTCATTAAACAGTGAAGAAATCCAGCTTAAAAAGAAATGCATAAAAAAAACCCTCTGCTTTTTTATATTTAATATAGCTTTTAGTATTTTTATATAGTGACTGTTATATGCTTTTAAAAATTAAGCAACTATTATAAGATGTAATTTTTACAGCTGAGGTGTTCATGTAAAAATGAAATAAATAAAATAAAACCCACATTCATCTGCTGGCAGAGATTTGTTCATCTGTGAATCCCCAACAGCCCTCTAATAAAACCAACTCAGGTGGCTCCTTGCATATCCCTGCAAACAAAACAAGTTGCAAGGCCAGGATTTGGAATTTTACAACACTATCATGCAGAATTTTTTCCTCAGTTGATTGACTTTGCATAAAACCATTCCCTTATTTGAAAGGATGCTCTGCTCACATTATTATCTCTTCCTGCAGTTGGCCTGGCCCTTGCTCTCCCCACAATTCGATGGGGTTTTGCTTTCTCCTTCGTGCTATCGCCTCTCTGCAGGTGCAGCCTGAAATGAGCTGGTCCAGGGTGCTCTCAGAGTCTTTGTTTCTGCTTTAGATCATGAAAAACTAAAACAAAAACCAACAAAACCCAGTCCTGTAAAGCCCTCAAGGCTGGCAGGCAAGCTGAGGATGAAATTTGCTCCTTCCCAGCAGTGGAGCTGCCTAGTGATGGATGAGGAGAGCCTGTCAGCTTTCCTCTGCAGCTAATTCCTTTAAAATCATCTCTGTGCTGCAAGGAGGAGGTGTTTTTTAATAGCCAAATGAAAAACAAAAGCCTATATTTTCTTGAAAATGTACCGGCATTCCTGCTTTAGTTCTCTTTCAGCTGGGAAAAAAATAAAACCACCCCAGTTCTGAAAGTGGGGAAAAACCTGAGCAGGAACTGCTCTGTGTAAAATCATAACTTTTCTTCCCTTTGTGTGCTTTGCTGAAGCACTTAAAAACTAAAATTCTTCTGGAAGCACAAAAAAGTTTCACTGACAAGTATAATAAAGCAATTTTCAGTCGACAACTCTTCATCTGTTTAGATGCAATCTAAATCTAATCTTTCTGTTTAGAGCAATCTGACCCTTTTTCGAGCCATTTCCATACCCCGAAGGTATTTTTGGGTAAGTTTGGTATCAGCATTCATTTAAAAGTTAAAATTATTCACAGTATTTGCAACACACTTAATTGGAACAGTTATGGGGAAGCTAAAGGTAAGGATGAACTTCCAAGTGCCCATTTCTTCTTGGCAGACATCAGTGCAGCATCCTAGATCTCTCTGAGCAGCCCACTGCTGGAATGGCCCATAGCCAGGGACAAAGAACAAGTCATGGGATCACAGATCCTGGAAAGTCTTGGCTTAGAGGGGTCCTTAAAGATCCTCTCATTCCAGCCCTGCTGCCATGGACAGGGAGGCTGCTCAGGGCTCCATCCAGCCTGGCCTGATCTCCTGGAGCCATGTGCAGCAAGACAGTGATCTCAGATTTTGGGTGTCTTTCCCTTCACCACGAAATGCAGGGCATTTTTCAGGCAAAAAATCCAGTGCACAGCCTGCCAAGGGGGATTTCAAAGTTGATTGTGAAGCCTCCAGCAAAGGTAGGAAAAGCAATCAGTGTAAGATTTTTCAGCAATAGGATTCAACAGGATATCTGGGTTGGAAGAAACCTCCAAAATCATCCAATCCAACCCATGCCCTAACACCTCAACTAAACCATGGCACCTAGTGCCACACCCAGTCTTTTTCCATGGGAATAGGTTAGTGAAGTCCAGGAAATGGAACACCAAAAAGGTTTCTTTTACATGAGAAATAAAAGGCGAACAGAAAACGGTGCATTTTGACCTTAGGAAACCCCTGAATAAATTACTAAAATGGCAAAGTTCCTCTGTATATTGATAGCTTTCTCTGTCTAAGGGATTGTTTGTGAAGGGCTGCTTTAGAATGCTGGAGAATTTTGGCTTTACACCCTTGTGCAGAAGCTTGTCTTTTATCTGTGTTTGCTGCTGAGGGGAGTGAGGCCGTGCTGGGCTTGGCTGAGGCACCTCATGGAACATTTTCCAGACCAAAATGTGCCCTCAGCTCATTCTTCTCACTGCCTCTCCACCTCTTCACTTCACCCCATCATTTCTGCCCCCACTGTGTGTCACCTCTTCTCCCAGCATTATAAAAATAAAACCAATGGCTGGGCTACATTTTAATGAATTTTATAAAAGTCAGTGTCCAGCTGCCAAAAAGAATTTTATCTTTCCCCTCAGGTTTGTCAAGATGGTTTGTTCTACCCTGGCCCAGATGTGTTTTGCAGCTGCAGAGTGAACTGGGGCTTGGTTTGGGATGTCTGCTGTGCAAGGAGCTCAACTGAGGCGACATCAGGGACCTCCTCCAGCCTTCAGTCCCTCTTTTGGGATGCCAAAGGTGAGGGGTAAAACCCATCATCACCTGGGGTGGCAAGTGGTGACAGTAAAACCAGACAAAGTAAATGAAGGCAGGATCTGTGTTGTTGGAAGGCGCTCAGAGAGGATGAATCAATAAAGCTTAGAGGGAAGAAGACAGCAAGGTAAATGGGAAGATCCTTTAGGGTCCCTTCTATCTGATTTTAAGTAAACAAAACATACTCCAGGATCACAACAGGAGTTCCCAATCCCCTCTGTGTGTTTCAGACACCCCTCTTTTCCTCTCCATCCTCACTGGGGTGTGCATTATTTCTGGACCTCACTGGAGAGCCTTGAATATATTCAGTTAAGGTTCCCACTTCTCCCTCTGTGACTGATGAGCTTTCATTACATGTGCAATCTCTGTTTTCATTACCAAACTCTGGCCTTTCACACCATCACATCTGGGGTGATTTTATGTCTTGACTGTGTGCTTTTCATGATTACACTCTTGCCTTGTGAAAAGCTCCATCAGAACCTTGATTTTCTTTTGATTTTTTTTCCCCAAACCAGCTTAAAACCGTAGCACTTCACTGGGTTTTTGCTAGCCATGAACTCAATCTTGAGATGGTGCTCACATAGAAACTTTGAGTTTCATTTTAGACTCAGGAGTCCCCATTTGAAACTGGTGGAATATAAAATACCTCAATTAAAGCCAAAGCAAGAAACCACAATGCAGACAGAGTTTTTAAAAACCAGATTCAAAAGCACTTTTTAACAGTTAATTCAGTACTCCCTGTCCTCCCTGATTTCAGCTGCTGGAGGAAAATTGCTTCTAATTAGAAGCTGACTGCAGACCTGAACACCTTATTTTTAACCTGTTCCCAAAGCAGGTGCTGCAGACCACAGAGTGCAGTTTGGAACAGTCTGCACTCAGCTGAGTCCACACCAGCTGGCCCAGGAGGGTGAGAAATCCAAAAACAAGTGTTGCAGGAAAGATCCAGACTGGGGAGGGGAGATGCTGCATTTTCAAGAGAGTATCTCTGGGATTATGTAATTCTCATTGGGCTGTGAGATCCTGTTTGGATTTTGGGGTCCTCATGGAGTCCTTTCCCAAGTCCAGAGAGACCTGAGGCAGTGAATAAAACACACAGCAAGGTCATTTTAATGAGCAGATTATTGTTGGAAAATTTGATTTCAGAGAGACAGGCATTTGTTGTGAATTCAGGTCTGGTGTAGACAACACCTTCTGCAAAGGATGAAGATGGAAATATCCTTTTCAGGTTAAAATAATTCCAGTTTTAATCTTAAAGAAAGATATTTAACAGGAAAACAAAACAAAACCCAAAAAAACCCAACCACAATTAAAACAAAGCAGAGCATTGTGTTTTTGCTCTGATTTTTGCCATGTATCAATCCCCACCTTTCAGAGCAGGGCAAGGAACCGCTGACATTTCTCATTTATGAGACGACTGAAGTAGGTGTGCCTACAGATCTTTGCATTTACTGCTGGCAGTCTCAGTATAGGAATTCTCTAATCCACTTCAAGCACATAATTATTCTGGGGAGCCAGCTGAGCTGGGAATGGAAAAGCCCATGGTGTGGAGGGCGTGCTGTGCTGACATTACACACCCAGCACGGTGCAGACACAGCCCCGTGGCCAGCACAGAGAGCCTGTGGCCACTTCTGCATCATCAAAGGAGCAGCACAGCTGCTCCCAGACAGAAGAAGGATTTCAAGGCTGCCTTATGCAGTATCAGCTGATAAATTCTGTGTTTATTCACCCCTGCTTGTAAAGTCTGTGCTGGGAAGTGAGTGAGCCTGCATAGTGGGATGTGACAGTGTTAAATTAAACTATCAGCAGTTGTTTTATTCTTGGTAAACTTCCTGCTCTTCTGTGATCATTGGGGATGACTTTGGGAGATGGGTTTTTAAAACTTTTTTTTCTCTTGGAACTTTTAATACAATCAGAAAAAAAAAATACCCAAACCACTGGTGAAAATAAATGTTAAAAATTTTTTTTGTTGTTTTCCTAAGCATTTCCTTGTATTACTGCTCTCAAACAACTCCTTTTCGATTTCCTATGTCTTTATAAATGCATAATATTAAAATTTAATTTTATATTAAAATATGTAATGAGTGTTATCCGTAGGCAAAGATCCAATGTTAACTTATGGAAGAAACTGGATCATAAATTTCTATCCTCCACTCCCTTGGAGGTCAGATGAGGTTTCCCTGTGCATAATGCCCTGTCCTGCCAGAGTTTCTCCACCCTCCAGAGCATCTTTCACTCCCAGCCCAGCTGAGTCACTTCACAGTCCCTGTGTAAAACTGGGCACACAGCTGACAAAGGAAGATGAATGCGTTGGGACAGGAGCAGGAATAGGAGGCTTTATTTGTGGGCAAGTCAAAAAAAGCTTCCCTTTAAGCACAACAAAGTTATTTTTGCAAGGGAAGCCAGCTCCTCACTCTGAGCACACCCAGGCAGGATTAAAGCAGGACAAAAGCAAGGGCCAGCACCAGGACTGAAGGACAGATAGGGAATTCCATGCCTGGAGCTGAAGGGGTGCAAAGCTTCTGATGTTTTAATCCATGTCATGGGTTCCTGTGCAAAATGTAATCAAAGGTGTGTTATTCCATCACCATCTGTTGGAACTGGAATGAGGGGAAGTGATGCAATCTTGTGTTGATAAGCCAGCTGATCAAAAACCAGCAAGAATAATTCCTTATGTCTCTCATCCTCCCTCCAGGGAGGAGTTTTCTGCTGATGGGCCATCGAGTCCACTGATAAACTCAATTCATCCCANTTTCTTTCTTTTCTTCCTATTTCCTAATAAATTGTATTTCTGACTTGGAGTCTCTCACTGGTTTTGCTCTCAAACCAGTACAATGCAGCCTTGCCAGGAGGGACAGGACCAGGAGTGGTGCAGGCAGAGGGGGACCCAGCACACAGACAGATGGTGTTGGAGCAGTGGGACTTGGCAGCTCCCTCCTGGCAGAACCCACGCTGCTGAGGGGCACTGGCTGCAGCCTGGAGCCAGGATTTGGAGGGTTAGTCAGGATATTTTCATTTCTGAGCTATGGCTCCAGAGAGCTGGAGTTTGGAAGTGCTGCTGATAAACATGTTGAACCTCCCAGCTGCAGATTTTTGTTAGACAAGAGGGAAGAGAAAGGGATCACAGGGATCATAATCAAGGGAACTCTGCAGTGAGAGGAAAAATGCTGCCATGTCCCATTTACTGCTACATGCCTGCTCCTCTTAATGTGTTTTATTACCTTCAGAGATCAAAGTTACCCTGACAGGGGCTGGTGCAGACAAACCTCAGCCAGACCTCATCTGTATGGTACAGCCATGCTTGTGTGGCAGTCGTGTCTGCACAGAAGAGCCTTTTGTCAGAGAATTATCAGAGAATTTTGGGAAATTCTAGTTAGCTTTCCCCTGTTCCTTTAGTGAGAAAGAAAACTGAGTATCCAGAGAGCCGCAACATCCAAGGGGTCCCTGAACAGGCTCCCAGCTAGCTGTGTGGAAATGTTGTGGGCTATTCCAGAATTCTGAAAGTGAAAAATTTCAGCCAACCATGTCCTATTCCAGTGACCCCTGCTAGGCTATAGAGATGCCTGTCCCAGCCTAGTGGAGTCATCCTTTTTTTACTCAGATCCTCTATACCACTTTGTACATCAGCTTAAACTCCAGGCCCTGGCAAATAAAGTGCCTTCCTTATTGTCTGTGGATATGAACATCTGCCAGTAAACTTCAGCCTTCCTGATTCACAGGCCTGGCCTAATATTTGAGTCTTCTTCAGTGAATAAAATCTCTTCTTCTGGAGGGAGAGGGCTCTTTTGTCAGGTTAATTAAATCCAGCAGTGCTGCCAAAGTTGCAGCTGTTAGAAATTACAAAAAGAAGCAGACTTGTGTAAGCCTAAGGGATAAGGGGGGTATTTTATGGCTTATGGAAAGATTTGTAAGCAAGGAAAGAAAGAAAAAAAATCAAAGCAGGGGGCCAAAATGTCTAAATCAAAGAACTTTTTCTGGCTGAATCTTCCTGGCATCTTGGATGTCGACCTGATGGATGCTCCTCTCTCCAGCAAAGTTGTACTGAGAATAATGGAATAACTTACACTACTGAAGAGGAAGCTGAGAAAGCTTAACAGAAAACCACTTGAAAACTCACAGTCTCTTTGCTGAGATGGATGCTTAATATATTTAATAATACTAATGTTAAGTAGCAAAATCCTTTGCTCTCCTGAGGCCAAGGTTGCTTTAATAAAGGAGAGAGAAGAGGCAGAAGATGTTGAGCCATGTCTCCCCTGCCAGTCTATCTAATTAACATGGAATATTAACTAAAATGCTAAGTAATCATCTCCAGTAAGTGACATGGAAATGAGTATGCTTCAGCTAGAGAAAATTCATTGGCATTCTTTAATATATTCATACCAGTGCTCAAGTGGCTCCACGCTTCCAAGCTTCTTTCTTTCCTCTCTTTTTCTATTCATATTGATAAAACCCTATTCCTGAATATCAGCTCTGAGTTCACCATTTTAATAGCTCTAATCCTATTTTACACCTATGTTAGTATTAATAAATCCTATTTAACACCCTATGTTAGTGTTCAGTACTTTTTAAAATAAATTCTCTTACTTTTATTGAGCTTATTCCTTTGACCAATATATTAGTTATTTGGTATTTAAAAGGTCTTCTTGAGCAATATTTTGAAAATCTATCTTCATTGGTTTCAACCCAAAATCTCAGATTACAGGTGTTCTAAATTTTGAGTTGCATCTAAACTCCTGTCATAAATAATATTTGTATAGCTTTGTGGGTCATGGACACCAGTTCCTTTAAAATACTCCTTGAATTTTAGGCATACTTGAAAAAGTGTCAATATTTCATTTGCAGTTAGTTAGATTTGTACTTAATTTTCCCACTCTCTGAGAAACAATTGAATTTAATTCAAAAAGCTTCATTGATTGCACAAACACTCAGAAGTAACCTAAATTGAGTTTCTACATCTTGGCTGCCAAATCCTATTAATGTTGTCACTTCAATGTTATTGGGCCATTTTGGAGGTAGTGTGGTGTGACTGCCTTTGAGCTTTGGAGACCTTGGCTTTATTAACCTGAGATGAATTCCTTATGTCCATATTCACCCATGCTTTAAAGCTCATGTCCACAGACAAGGAATTTGCAAGTCTGCTCAGTTTTGATGTGAATTGCAAATTCTCAGAAGTGCTTGGAGGAAGAAAGCTCTTCCAGAGCATATTTGTGTTATCTCTTTTCTCCAGGTGTCTGGTTTTTAATGTTTGCAGAAGAAACATGAATACCATTTTGTAGGAAAATTCTTAATGTCTATATTTGTTATCAATGGCTTTTATATCCACTTACTCCCAGAGCCTTTGGGGAGGATGTTGCAAGGGGAAGCACTGGAAATCCCACAGAATGACAAAATGATGGAAGTGAGATCAGTATGGGGCTGCCTTTATGGTTTTTATCATGGAATTTCACAGCAAAAAGCAAAAGGGGAGGCAACTGCACTTACAACAGGGCAGAGTGAGAGGTGTCAAGCATGAAAAATCCAAGCTCCCTTTGAGCTGAATGTAGGGAAATAATAGGAAAGATAAGTGAAACCTTTAAAAATCATAGGCATAGCAACGTGTTCTTCAAACAGGAATGATTTAATTGGAGTCCTGCGGAAATTCCTGCAAGACTCCTAGGCAGAAATTTTCACAGCTGTTTTGGACAAGGTGCAAGTGTGGAAATGTTTTATTGTCCTGCCTTACCAACCCTGTATGCCTTCAGAACCGTGGGGTAATGGGCTGTCAAGTCTCAGCTCCACACAGGGCAGAAAAGAGATATGTAAATACAAATAGATTGAAATTCAGATTGCTGGAAGCCACTTGCATCCTTGGCCATTGCATCTACAGCCCTGTACTGCATTTTCAGCATAAATGTAGCAGATCCTGGGCAGAAGTTAATCCAGGGTGGGTCTTTGAGAAAGATCAGCAATAAATGCCCAGATAATAGATCAAAAAAAGCTCTTGGCACTGCAGAGTTTCAGCAATGCCTCTGACCAAATCGAGCTCCTTCAGCTGGGTATGTGTTGCCAGCAGGCTCCTGAAAAAGTTTTGAGTGACTTTAGTTTCTTCATCAAGAGCTCAGTTCTGAGACCTTTTACAAGATCAGCCCTTGAAAGACCGTTAAATTAACTTTCTGCCTGGATGCAAGGATTACACACTACAGGAAATGTTTGCTGCAATTTCTTTTTGTGGCATAAAAATGGATGAATTTTCAAAAGTCATTATCTTCATCAAACCCAACCTGTTCTCATTAGACATACTCCAAGAAGAGTTGATGTTCATTTGTTTCTGGTGCCATCTGCTTTTACTGCTGCAACACACATTTGTGGGAAATTGAATATGGTAATGCTCCTTTTTCACCCCTTGTGTAACAAAAACTTTTTTTGAAATGCCTCCGTCTAAAAAGCAGACCAAAATAAAGGAGAAAACAAACATGCAAGAAAAAGTTATTTAGCTTTCACTGCTGGCCAGCTACTCTAAGCAGTCTGAACTAGTTTTGCATTATAGTTCCCAAATATCTTGTAGCAGTCAAAAGTCTATGAAAAAATGTCAAATTACCCATTTTATTGCTGTTAGTTTCTACTGTCAGTGTCCAATATCACCTCACTTTTTTCAACAGATCAGGATCAAGCAGGCTTTATAAGAATGCAGTTTAAGGGTGAAACTCCTCTTGTCTGCTTCTGCTTGAATTCATGTTCAACATGTTGGAGCTAAACATCAAAGATTTTATTGTAACCTTTCTTTTGGGTTATTAAATGGTGAATTTAAAAAAAATTAAATCTGTATTTTCCTTTTACTTAAAGGTTTCATAATAGAGTGGCACAGTGCATTCAGTATGGCTGCACTGTATCAACTGTAGTCAAGGTAATCGGAAGAATCATTTAACCCTTAAATATTCTCATTTTCCTCTTCTGTGTAGGTTTTGTGCTGTTAACTCAAATGGGAGGCAGCTCTTTTGAATTCTCACAGCCAGGCTCTTTGCCATGGTTTTTCTCATCATTTTCATTCTTGTGCCAACAAGAAAACTGAACAAGGGCAAAATGTCATAGGCTTAATATACTGTGGTGTCAAAAGTTATGATCAATAATAAAAGGAAGAAAGGCAGGCTGCTTATTCTGGGAACAGGATCTATATTTTAATGGGAAAGGTGAATAATGCAAACGAAATGCTATCTATGAAAGCCTACATAGGAATGTCTTGCTGTTTGTGACATGACAAAATTATTACATCTGAAAATTTGCTTTATTTTAAAGTAGGACTCATCTGGGAGACACCATTTTGAGCTCAGACACAGTTTAGTTGAGCAATTCCATAACCTCCCAAAATATTATCCTTCTATGACCTTCATTGATGGCAAACATTTAAATGTACATAGCTCCAATCCTGATGACTACAGAATCGAAACATATTTTTTTAATGACATATTTTTTCCCTCCTCTTAATAGAATCATTATTTGAAAAGATTAAATTATATAAAATTGTGCCAAACATGAGGGTGTTTCATTGCTCAAAGAGCCATAGTAGCTTTCCTAGATTAATGAATTCCTTTGAGGAATTTCCTTTTATCTCTTTATAATAAATGCATTCATCTAAATCTTTGGCTTTGGGGTGTTTTTTTTTAAATCATCACAGCAGTATCAAATCATTGCTTTGTCTATCCCACTGTTTGTCCATTGTTATTGTATTTGTATAACAAGAAGCTCTCCTTATGTCATTTCTTTTATTGAACCTACAATAATATATCAGGGTGCCTGTGTTCTCTTGATGTTAGGCTTTATAAACATAAAACCAAATGATTGAATATTCTGGAGTCATTCAAAGTTGAATATCTGCCACTGAGAGAAGAAATGTAAAGCTATAAAGCCAGAGTCTTTCAGCTGAATTACAATCCTTAATAAAATGCCAAAGTACATCCTTCTGGCTCAGGATATGAAAGTTCCCAATGGTGCTCCTTTCAGCCACTCATTTTTTATGAAATTCAGAGCCAATTATTACCAATCATAAGGTTGTGTCCAGGTTCTAGGCTGCCTCACAGAGAGGAGAAGCTGAATGGGCAGCTAAAGAACATTCTCATATTAGTGTGAATAATGATTATGTACTGTGCTAAACCCTAGGGATCCCGTCATGGGTCAGGATATATTTGCCTGATCTCAAAAGCCACCAAGTTAGATGAGTTCCACAGCTGCAAAACACACATGGAACATTCATTGCCTGCTTTTTTCTAAACTGCTGTCACTCTATTATTACATATTTGGATAAATAGATGCTGCCTTCTTGCAGAAAAAGACACCCAGCTTGCAAGGCAACAAGGTAGATCTTCTGAAAGCAGAATCTCTTTCCTTCAAGCAGCTCTTGAAATCAGGGCACAAATTGGTCTGTGACACTAGGAGGGAAGTAGCGTAAATGAAGTACATTAAATATGGGATTAAAATCTCTGCATCAAACCACCTCCTCCAGGAACTTCCCCTTGTTGGAGAAGCTAAGATTGAGAAACCCTATAAGTATGAATGCTCAGCAAAAGATTCTGAAAATATGAGACTCATAATCAAAGTAGAAATGAGGATTAGCTTTGAGACTCAGGATACTGAGTCAGTGACTCTATAACCCCTGAACAATGGCCTGGCCAGCTAAAAGAGAATCCTCTGAACTAAACAAAACCCTTTTGCTGATAGAGAAACCAAAGGTTGAAATAGAAATAAAAGTCAGTTTTACCATGATATTGATTGGCAAAAGCCTGGCCAGACAAGGAAGAATGTGAGGAATGTGAATTCAGATATGATAATAGAATCACTCGTATGGGCTGGATGTAAAACCCCTTGGATTTCATGTTATATGTTGGTTGGTTGGTGTAAACTGGAATATTCATTATAGAAAGAGATATAATATATTGTAAGAAGAACCTTTCTCTTTTAACTCTCTTAATTCCCCGCTCTCTTGACTCTCTTATTTCTTCCCTCTCTTGATCTCTTAATTCTTCCCTCTCTTTTGCTGGCCCTCTCTGGCCTTCTCTTATCTCTCTTCTCCCTCCTATCATCCTTATCCCCTTCCCTCATGGCCTCTTCACTCTTCCTCTATCTCTGAGCACGTTTTAGGCTGAGGCTGGCAGCCATAAACAGAGCCCTGTCCCTGTTAACAATAAACCCTCTTGGCGTGGTTAGAGACCCAGAACAACTACACCCCCTTTTTGCTTTTCTCTCTGCACTGAAATGTTTTCTACCCTCAGTTTTGTCTGCTTGAGGAAACCAGTTCATTCTGGGCAGTTCTGCAGCAAACGACGACGGCACAACTTTATCATTAACGAAATGTTCTGGACTTGGCTTCAGCATCGCCGACAGCGAGGAAGAAGGACAATGACAACATCCCAGCACCTGCCCGAAGGAAAAGAGCCCAGCAACAGCCTTCTGCTGCTTGCTGCTGCTGCTGCATGGGCCCTGTGCTTGTGAGCAGGCACCTCGAGCAGCTCAGGGATGCTGGAGGTGGCCGAGGGGCCTGGAGAGCCCAGCAGGAGCTGCTGGGGCCGTGCAGGAGCTGATGTGGTTTGTGCAGTGTTAATTATGGCTTGGCAAGGCACTGGGGCTGGGAGCCAAGGGAGGTTTTTGGTTCACACAGCTGGTTTGAATTTGGCATTGAAGGATATTAACCAGCCTTCTCTGCTGAAGTTTGCAAGGAGGGTTGGGCGATTTTTTTTTCTCTGTGTTTTCTGCCCTCTTTCATGCCTCACATTTTCCTTTTGTCTCCATGTTAATTTAACTGCTACCAGGTTCCTGCATCAGGAGTGTTTTTAATCTTCTCAGAAGTGATACATAATTTGTGATACTTTGCAAAAAAGCGCAATATTTTTAATAACTTCTGTTGAATGCAGAGGGCAACTCTTCTGTAATTTTGTTTACTGTGTAATAAAACTTTACAGTGAAAATTCCTTGCCATAAATATTTAAGAACCTAGTGAGGAATCCACCAGTCAGATTGACTGTCTGTAACACGTGTTGGTAGTTTTGCTTTCAGGCTAGATTTTTTATTCAGCCGTGAGTGGCATCTGAGGAAGTCAGGATGCAAATTAAAAATAAATGCAGTCTGATTTCCTAGAAAAAAAACCAAACTCAAGGAGGTTTTGAGCTCAGACCATACAGGCATTCATTTACCAACTGTTTACTGTTCAGCTCCACTGCCATCTCTCTGCATCGATTTTCTTTCAAAATTACATCCCCCTCACCATTGACAAGTCAATTCCAAACAGCAAATTCTCCTTTCCAAGTGTTCAGTCTGTGTTGCTCTTGGGCTTCAGAAATGCCTGCTCTGGTTTAATATGAGGGACTCTGTCAGAGCTCTCTGATTTGCTGATTCCCTGGGATGTTTTCTCAACCACCAAGAGAAAAATTAACTCCCTGTTCTGATGAACATGATGAAATAAATGTGGGCTGGAGTTAAATGAGTTAGCTCTCAGCTTTCCCATTTCAAGGTCAATTATGAAAATACTGTTTTTTCCTGTGCTGCCAATGACAGTGTTTTCAGGATAGTTTTTCTTCACTTTCATGCCTAAACAAAATGTTAAAAAAAAAAAGAAGGAAATTCTTTATGTCAGGTGAATAATTTTTTAAAATTTCTTTTTTTTTTTTGAGACCTCTCAAAACCCTGGACTATTGAAACAATTATATCTGAATTTTATGTGTGGACCACGTTTTGTCCTCAAACTTCTTTCTATTTCAATAAGATTGTTGTCAAACAAGTGATGTGTTTTCTGGGGATAATTTATTACTCCTGAGCTTTCAGATAGACGTGGCTTCAGTTCATGGCTCTACTGGATCTGAGCTCAATGCAATAGCTGCACTGAATTTTGAGACAAACATTTAATTTCAGCATATGCTTAGATGTGGAATTGTTTCATTTTCTTGACCTACAATTCCTGTTTGAAATCTCCAGGCTCAGCTCAAGGTGGAGCCACATCTGAGCCAACAGGTCTGAAACACCTGTGGGTCACCGAATAATTCACTCCCACCCCAGCACACCTGATTTTAGCACACAGATCTCCCAAACCCAACTTCTCAGCGCTTTTCTTTTCCAAATGGAAATTATTCATTATCTCTGCCAGTGGAAGAGGTTTCTGGTGGCAATCTGGGGCTGTGTGAAGCAGCAAAGCTGCAGACACGATGTCTGCAAAGCCAAATCTCATCTCGGGCGTGCTGGGGCAACGCGGCTTCTGCAGGGGCACCTGCCCCGGGTTTAGCACTGCAGGGAGCCAGACAGGACAGCCCTGACTATTCCCCAGGCATCTGGGCTTATTTCAGGGGGAATGGAGACTCACTGGTGTCAAACTCCAAAAGACCAGAAGGGGTTGCACAGTTGCAGTGTTAATTTGTCACTGATCTAAGAATAAAGGCAATTGATGTGAAGTTGTTGTTTAATTCCCTGCCTCCTGCAAGCCAGAGGAAAATGCAGCATGCTGTTTTCTTGAATATGACACAAGAACTTAGGAGAGTCATTTAACTCAAAAGAAACAAAATGGTACAAGTCTGGAGGTGCCTGCTGAGGGCAAAAGCAGGAACAAACAGAGCTGGAAGAATTGCTGGCATGGTTTAAGGTCTGCAGGCGAGGTGGCTGATGGAGACCAGTCTGCACAAGTGGGAACCAGAGAACTTCATCAGGGGGAAAACCTGAATATTCTGAAAGTGTTGTGAGAAGCAGCAATGAAACAAGCATTAACAACAGAAGTGTACTGCCAGCAGGGGACTTTCATCTCAAACAGGCTACAAAAGAGATGGGAAACAGATAAATATGATGGCAACACAATCCTTTCAAAAGACATTTTTCCTCCCAGTTATTCTTTTTCAAACTAGCACTGATATAAAAATATCTGTTTATGGTGGAAGTGAGAGGAGGCTCCTTTAGCCTAGAGCCACAGCTTGCAGCAATATTTGACTCTGATAGAGCAGGGGAATTGCACGGAGAGCTGAGAAAGCTGCTGCAAACCACTCTGGCAAAGAGGGAAAGTGAGTATTTCAAAACATATATTCCTTCTGCTGGGTTCCAGGGGAATCAAAGAACCTTAATGAGCTGCAAGGACTTCATGAATATGTGCTAAGCACTCCGGGTGTTTGAAGATCTGTCAGAACTGATGAAATAAAATGTCACAGAGAGCTGTGTGCCCTTCCCCTGCAGCCCTGAAGGTTTATTGCACACAGAGGTGAGGGCAGGAGCTCTCTGTGAGGAGTGGCAGCGTGCTCAGAGACAAAACCACACCTGGAAAACTCAGCTTGCAGAGAGGCAGAGGAAAATTGGATCAGATAGCAGTGGTGAGGGGGGATATTTGTTAAACATAAAAAAAGCTTTCTGGAGATGCTGCCCATGCCCTGGAGGAGCAGCCACACGCGGGTTAAGCACATGACGTGTACATGGGATAACCAGACAGTTTGTTTGGGGTTTTTTGGGTGTTTTTGTTTGTTTGTTTGTGTGTGGGGTCGTTGTTGTTGTTTTTTTAGTGGTTTTTTGTTTGTTGGTTGGTTGGTTGGTTTTTTGGTTTTTTTTTAATGGAGGTGAAAATTTGACTATGTTTAGTGGAAGGCCTTCTGGAAAATCCACCTCAAACTTGATCCCAGACTTGGTTCTTTCTAGAGAGGTGCACTGACCAAAGCATTTCTGTCAGTAAACATCTGCCAATCACAGCATGTCAATAAATAGCCACAAACATTCCTGTGAGACCACTACACCTTTACCCTGGGCTACAAATATTCACTAAATTAAACCTAGTCTCAGTATCAGGTGGACTCCTCGTGGTGGCCCAGACATGTCTAAAGCTCCTTGGCTTTGCCAGAATTTCCAAAACTCTCTTGCTCTCCTCACCCCCAGCGAGTGTGAGTGTTCCCTGCTGCAGCCAGAGCAGAATTTCAGCCACAAACCCAGGGCAGGCCACAGGTGGGACCCAAACCCCCAGAGCAGAGGCACAATTTTGATGTGGAGTGCAGGGAACAACTGCTCCAAAAATTGGGCAGCTGAAACCACCGTGAGCCCAGCTGTGCCAAAGAGCACCCAGAGCAGGGTTAGAGCTCTCCAAGGGCATGGATCACCCAGGAAAAGTCCACAGCTGTATTTATTTTTCTGTTTTATGGTTTGTTTGGGTGTTCTTTTGTGTGAGCTGGGTTTTTTTTTGTACATATATTTTATTTCCTTTAATTAGAACATTTAAGATTTGGGTAACTTTTATTTTATTTTTAATTATGTTCTTTTGAGTGGGCTTAGTGCTGTTGCTTGTTTTGGAACCAGCACAATAGCTCACCCTCCTCCTTCCTTGGAGGCTGTATCTAACAATATAACTTTGAAGCAGCAGTAGAAAAAGAGTAAGTTCATTTTAATTCCATATATACATGATCTGAAAGCAACAGGGATGGGATTTGTCTTTCTACTGAGCTCTGCATGGGTGAAAAAAACCCCAACTTTTCTTTCCCATGTTAAGAAGGAAAAATAAATCTCAGTGGTTTTAACACTGTGTATGTTGATGCCAGCTTAAGAACACTGCCTTCCTGCAACTCCTTTCATAGAATCTTGTAGATTTTCTGGGGACAAGAAAAGTTCCATGGGGGCAAAAGGAATTAAATTTTATGAGCTGGTTATTAATTTTGAAATGTTGTACTTGTGAGTCATGTAAGAACTAAACAGAAAAAAAGAAATATTTTCTTTCCTTCTTCCTGTCTTTTGTTATATATTTCCTTTTTGTGAAGAAATAAGCTCACACTGCTTTTCCCCAACTGTTCTATCCTTCAGGCCCCTTTCTCTGTTTTCTTCAAATCAAGAAATTCTGCTTTGTCCTTGAAGTTTTGGGTTCCTTGTTAGATCATATTGAACAACCAATTCAGCAGATGCTGAACATGGTGGAGTTTGATAAGATCAGAAGCTGTGGGACAAACCAGGGAAAAACTGAAATGCAAAATGAGCTTCTTCAGTGGGGAATGAAGCTCTTCGAAGAATCCTGAGGAATGGAAAGTGACGGCAGATTTAATTTTCTGCTTGGAAAACTAGCCCTAGTTAAGCATCTTTTAAAATTATTTTAGTTTATCTGCATTTTTTTTCCTTGGAGCAGATTTAATATGTGGTTACAGATGCTTCACACCTCCAGGGTTTGAAAGGTTTGGATAAATTGAACCTCAACTTCTTCGTTTGTGTGGGGATATTTTGAGTTCTAGAGATGCAGTATCTGTGTAACTCTTACTGTTTAAAATGTGCTTTAAAATCTTAGTTTTCACTGAGTCTGATGAGGAGGTTGGTCACTTGTGAGCTCAAGTGGGTGGCAGATTTGTCAGATTAAATAGAAATACTATGTTTGGTTTTGAGGGTGGGGTTTTGTGGGTTTATTTTTGTGGGTTTTTTACTCCTGAACCTGTATTCTGCAACTCCCTTGCCATTGCACTCAGTGTTACATGCCCAAGAATGTGCCTGCTTCTTTTGGATATATCAGTTTATTTTTGGATTGCACCAGTTAGTGCAATAAAAGTTATTGCATTGTTCTACAACTTGCTTGTTTTAGTATTCAGAGGACACCTGAAGAGGGAAATAACAATAAAAAAGTTGTCTCCTTCTATTTTTAACACTCACTTTCAGATGCTACACCAGGAATTCCAGCCTCTTCTTGCTTTACTCTTGATAAGGCTGTTTGAATAGAAATTAATGTGATTAGCTCCAGATTTCAAAATATCAACATGTAGAATTGCTTTTGTAGGCTCCAAATGAGTGTTGCTGAAAGAACAGAGGCAATAGAGGATGCTGAGATAATTTCCACTCACTAGGCAAAGGAAAATGTTCAGGGACTGAAAACAAGTTCAAGCTGTATCTTTAAATGGTCTTAAATGGGGGAAGTCTTAAAATAAAACCATTATACTGAAATACAGCCAATATACTGAAATACAAACAGTCCAGCCTCTTGATTAAGAGACAAGCCAAGCTCTGCTATTGATTATTTCTAGCTGAGTGTATTTACCTGGTGAAGCCGTGGAGCTGAGACCCTGGGCAGGTTCAAAGGATTGCTCTGCACACTCTGGTGGAAATGTGTGGGTTTGGAGCTGCTGCAGGGTTGGATGTGAAGAATAATCCCGTGCCTGAACTCCCACTGGCAGAGATCCCAAGCTGCTACACAGCCCCTGAGCCATCAGCCAGCTCAGCCTGGTCAGAAAAGGGTTCATTAATTGTTTCAATTTGCTTTGAATTCTCTTCCTTTTGTTTCCCCACCCTCTCTGGACCTTTTTTTATCCAGGGTTCTCAAAACTGACCTCCTAATTTTGCACCTTATTGGATGATCCAAGCTCTTCTGTGAGTCTTTTACCTCACAGGAAGCTGTGGTGGTTGCACAGAAATGATCCCATCTGTGTAGAGCACACAGCATCTCAGGCACCAAAATCCTGAATCCTGGCTGTGACAGGCAGGAATAATTATAGTAGAGTGTATAATAATAGCTATTACATACTTGTTTTGGTTCTAATTAGCACAGATAACAGATTAAATGAAAAAAGTGGAGAAATAGAGGGCTGAAAGAAGAGTTGGCTTCCATCATTGAAATTAATGGACCTAATTGGAATGGAATTAATTGGAATAATTAACCTATTTTACTAGAAGCAAAATAAAGTTAAACCTAATATTATGAGTGTTACACATAATAACAACAATGTAATATTGTGATTGGTCATAAGAATTCCTCTGGTGTGAGGCCAGTTAGAGGAGATTTAACAATTTCTGCTGTTAATGGTCTGGCCAGGGCCACTGGCAGGGGAGAGCTGGGCTGCTCCATACTTGGAAGGCAGCAGATGATGGCTGGATTGGCCATTGCTTGGAAGTTAAAAAAGAAACCCATAATGGATGCAAAAAGAGATTTCCATTCTGTTTTCATTTTGCATGCCCTTTTGGAAGGGTGACACTCGCCTAACAGACATCCTGGATCTTAAAAAGGAACTTTTTAGAAGGTGGTTTGCAAAGGTGAAACTTGCACTGACTGTTGCCCCAAGCTCTTTATTGTGAGTTACAGGGGTATTTTATAACAGAAGCACCTGAAATCTTTGTAATGCCAAGTAGGTCAGTTCAAATAAAATACTGGGATGAAAGGTGGAAAATGATGGAAAATGGTGCTCTATGCCCTCATGCTTCCCTTTGGCTGCTTTTGAACCTGCCTGCTTATTCAGCAGGATTCTCACCAGCTTCCTCCTGCTGCTGATTTCCAGTATTGTCCTACCAGACATTTCCATTTCCTTCCTCACTGGGAAGTTTGCAACTTTCTGACTGTTATCTAATAGGATAATTATCCTATGGGATGGCTGGAAAGTGCAGGTAATGTAACTGTTTTCTTATTTCTAAGCATAATAAACTGAAACCCTATGTAAACCTTGAGTTGCACTTTGACATTTTCATAAATATTGGCCTGTGTTGCTCCTTAATACAAACCAAAAGAGGAAACCAAAGTGGTTTATGTTTTGAGTTAAGGGGAAAGACCTGATTTAGGACAGAGTGTTTCTGCTGCCCTGTGAGAAGGATGAGAGACTTTGCTGGAAAAAATCCTCATCCAAGCTGAAGAGTCACAGAAATGGGATGTTACAGCTCAGTGTCTGAGATACATGTGAGAAAGAAAGAAAGAATGAGCAGGAAGTTTATTTAATTGACAGAATTGTGCAGGGAAGAGAATAAGTACACTTACTGCATGATAATTTGGTACCTTTAGAAGAAATAAATAGAGAAGTTTTATTGGTACATATTCCCTTTGCTGCACTTGTTAATAGAATTAAGTTTAAGAGCTGGTTGTGGCTCAGATTCCCACAAATCCTCCAGGAATCCCTTACATAGATCAAGTGATGCCAATCTTTGTTTCCGAGCTGAGAACCAACAAAATAAGCAGTGGATGGTGAAAATGTGTATATGATTTGCCTGGCTGAACCTGGGAATGCTGTAGCAGAGGTTCCTGGTGGAATAGGAAAAAGCAAGAAATTAAAAGGGGAAAAAAAAGACCAGTTCTTCATGACTTATTTAAACCTTTCCCCCAGTGTTTGTCATGGAAAGTTACTCTGGATGCAGAGTGGAAAATATTGTTCTCCTTGCCATATTAAACAGATTAAGTTTTATGGTATTAAAATGCCGACCAAACACTTCCAGCCTCTTAAATGAAGCTGTGCTAACATGATTCTTTGGAGGCTGGGGGTTTGTGTACCATCTGCCCTGCATTGTCAACAGGCAGTGTTCCACGTGGATCAAGAAAGAGCTGAGTATTAAAGCCTAAGATTTAGCCTGGGTAATCCTATTTAAACTCCTTTTGAAGTTTGCTTTTTCTGTTCATAAGCAAAGTTCGGGAAAACTTCAGGGTTTTAACTACACAAAGTAAAGAATCCTAATAAATGAAAGATTCGGGTTTGTTCGTTTACAATTTTACATCTACTTTATTAACAGATAGCTCTGAAAGGTCGATTTCTTGAGTGGTTTTCCAGGTTTAATGAGTTTTTTTTTCTTGCTACAAGTATGTCTGTTGCTGTAGATGTTGGGTGCTCATCTAGGTCATGGGGTCTAGGTAGGACAACTGCATTTGAAAATATTGGCACAAGTGGCTGGCTGAAGGGCACAGAAAAACCTCACAGCAGAGCAGGAAAGTGAGCATTGATTTCCAAGCACTTTTCCTTCTGCTTTTAGGATGGGAATTTTTCATTTGTGAGATAAAAAAACTAGCCAGTGAAAAATATTGACCAAGATCTGGTTGTAAACCAAAAGGATATCAATAGTCTGTATAAAAAAACATCCATTTTTATTGAAATCGACTTTCCCTTCCTTGTACTTCTCCATTGTCAAATTTTCTTTACCAATTTTTTTCTTATGTCACAATCTCTTCTTCTTCACCTTCCAGTCTGCTGTCTCATAGCTATCTCTTTCACTGCACCCTTCTATTACCCAAGCTCCCCAATTGCTGCTCTGATCTGTTCTTTCACACCAGCTACTCTCTAAACTCAGAATTAATTTTCTAAATCTCTGCTATCTATCACTAGAGTGTTAAACAGACAAGCTTTAATTCCACCTGCTGCTGCTTCCATCAATTAAATTTCATTTTCAGTGACAAAGAGGAACAAAGCCAAGTTTTATGGTAATTCCCATCAACCACTAATTTGAACCTGTCAGTGTAGCAGCACATATTGACAAAGATTTACCCCTGGGAAAATCTTTGTCTGCTTTTGTGCTGAGGACAAGGGATGACAAACAATAATGAAGTGTACAACGTTGTCAAGAGCAGTCACAGAAGATCATCTGTTAATTGTTTCCTTCTGGAAAGCTCTTTATTTTTTTGCCAGACAGTTTGAATTGGCTGCTGGGTGGAAACAACATCCTGATATCTGTGCAGAATGACCCCGATTAGAAAATCGAATATGCACATATTAATGTATTTTAGGACAGCCAGGCCAATGGAAAGTACAGTGAAGTATTAAAAACAACAAAAGAAAGGTGGTTCTATTCTGGTTTTTGACCTCTTCCACTGGTCAAAAGGTTCCTTGTATTAACTTTTCTGATAGCATTGCCTAAGACAGCCAAGGGTGTGGTGGGAGATGGATGGGCAGGACAGAAGGAGGGAATGTCAGGGCATCCTTCCCTGGCAGTGCTGCTCCCCAGGGCAGGGGAAATCCTCCCAGTGCTCAGCTGTGGGAGTTTCTGCAGCAGCCAGGAATGCTCTCAGCAGCTCTGGAGAAAGGGCTATAAAGCACCTGGCTGTCCCCAGAGCTGCAGCAAAGGTTTCCTTTTCAATCAAAACAATTAGCGGGAAGAGAAAAGCCATGGATCGCTGCAGCACCAAAGTTTTTCACCCACTTTGAACTATTTTCCATAGGGCAAATCCAAACGGTGCTTGTCAGAGGGGTACAAAATGCTGCTGCTGCAGCCTCAGGCAGCGATCTGTGGCTGGCTATTCAAACACGGGCTGATACAATGAGATGGGGCTTTGTCTCAAGTGTTTTTGTTCTTGGATTCCATCCAGCCCCAGCACTTGCTTTCTGTGGTTGTAATGAATCACATTTGTACCTGAAAACTGAAGCTCTCGCTTGGTTTAAAGTGAAAGCTCATTGTCATTAGCAAAAGCTGCATCTGGGAGAAAATGAGCTGTATGAAATGCAATGACAAATAATATTCTGAAAATCTCTGGGGTGGTTATGAGCACTGAGTATGAAATGCTGAATTTGGCTTGTTCTGTGCTGATCAGAAAGGGAAAAGCTCTTTGTCAGGGATTCCCAGACATCCAGACAAATGTGACCTCTGAAAAGCACATTTTACTGCATAATGACAAGGGGCAAGTAAATGCATTAATTGGCCATTGGAATGGCTTCACTGCCATAGCTCACTGGAAGGGAAATCTTCCAAATGCAATTAAAATATCAGAGTTAATTTGGAATGAGTTAATGGCTTTCCAGAGCCAGGGAACTGAGGGACAGCAATGATGGGAAATGATTAAATTTGACTGTGCTGTGTGTGAGCTGGGGAACTGTGGCTGTCTGAAGCAAGGCAAGGGAGAGTGCAGGCTGGGAAGACCCTGGAGCTGAATCAGAGAAAGGAATTTTATGGGAATTCTGGAAAATGTCGGCCATGGCATCCTGCTCATGGGGCTACCTGGGAGTGAAGGAATGGCCAAAAGGAAAGGCAACCCTTGTGCCCTCACCTCCCAAAATCTCCACGGGGTGCAGGTGCCCCAGATTCAGGGAGGGGATATTGATTGATCCATTCTGCCACCCTGGAAGAGTGGGATTGTAGTACAGAGGAAACCCAGCTTCATATCCAGTTTAAATTGTGGAAGTAGTTGGGATTACAGAGCCATGCCCTGCTAAAAACTCTTTTTAGCAGAACTCCTGTTCCACCCCTGTGAGCTGTGAACGTTGGCTTGGAGATGAGCTGGGATCTCTGAAGTGCAGAGGAAAATTCTCCTAGAGGAAATGAGCCCTCACAGGAAAATCTGCAATGCCTAGAGAATAAATACACCAAAACATTAATCATGCATCTTAATGGATTGTCTTCTTTATTTTTTTAGACAGATGCCTGCAGGAGATTCAGGAATTCAGGAGAGACTGGGAGCTTTAACCCTGACATTAAATTCTCCCACAACTGCCCCTGTCTTATTTAGATTTTCCTGATAAACAGTCAATTAACTTATATTGCCTATGAACAATACTTTAGGCAAATCCATCAGTTTAGTTGCTTGAAAGGATTTAAACAAAGAAAATAAAAAATATATATATAAAATAAACCTAAACCCAGAAACCTTATTCACAATGAGTCTGCAGCCATCTGTGGGTTATCTGGGGGTGTGTTGCTAATCACTCTCATTATTTAGTTGAGAAAACCTCTCCCTGCAGAGGGCTGTGTGTGTCTGAGGGCTGTGAAGGTGGCAAACACCTTCTGACAGGCTGCTATGCAGGCATGAACACGAAACATGGCTTTGCTTTATGTCTCTTTTTAGATGCATGGGATGTTGCACCCATAAAGCAACTCGTGCTAATAATGTTAAGCAAATGAGTCATCAAATAATTGCATTTACAGTTCTGGATCTGTGTGCACCTGATTGTAAAAGCCCTCAGCAGAGCATGTCTACACCTGCTCATGCCATTTTTGCCTTCCATCAGACATCAGCATGTTTAAATTCAAGGTATCCTGAAAATCTTCCCTGTGTCAGGAATTAGCTGTTAATGATCAATGAGAGTTAATTAAAACACAACTTCCTCCTTGTCTTGGTACTTCTATAGCTCTTTACTTCAGGTTTAATACTTCTCTACATTATTGCTCTGTGAAAGAACAGACTGTTTGCATTTTTAAAATTTGTTTTCTTCAAGAATAGAAAGGACTAACAAAAGTATATTTTAAATAAGCAAACATAGTAGTTAAATATGCTAAAATTCATGAAATACCTTTTGAAACCTGAAGGCACATCATTTTCTGTGTGTGGTAGTCACAACCAATTGCACGAGACTTTTGCTCTCAACACAGTCTGATTTTGGAAAAACACCACTGTAGTACCTTGTTTCTTATTAGCACCAGTGAAAGCTGAGACTTGCTTTGCTTTTTATTTTATTTATTCTTTCATTTATTGTTAAATTACAGCGACTTCACACATTAATTTGAAAATAAGATCATGCAGACACTTTATTGCAGGTAGTAAAATGACAGCCAGAGCTAGGGATGCTGGGAGGCAAGCAAGAAATGCAAGTTTTGCCAACTGGGATTATCAGAGTTGATTTTAATTTAATGGAAAGGGGCAACGTGTGAAAACAGAAATAAGAAAGAAATTGTCTTTATAATACCAGAGTCCATCATCAGGCTTCAGGAAGATTCTCCTATTGAGTTTCATTTCAAGGTTTCTCACTTTCTTAGTCTGAAGAGAGTGAGAGTGGTAAATAAGCTCCATCCTTCTATAAAATATAGTGCAGCACACTCTGTCCTCCCAATCCAAGTTTCTGATATTCTTTCCTCTGCCTCAGCACTTCTTGTTGGTTTACTTTCCAGTTCTCTTTTTTTGGTCTCCTTTTCCCTCAGGGCATTTTTGGTCTTGTGTACACTTCATTTCATCATTTCTTCACAATCTTTCAAGTACATGGATTTCTCTTGTGTTTTTTATCTTCTCTGCACAGCAATTTTTCTTTCCAGGTATTTCCTTTTCGTTCTTTAATGAGAATTTTTGTTTTCAGGCATCCAGTCTAGATTCCTTCCCTGCACTCTAGTAAGGATGTTTTTGTCCATGTAGCTTTTATTTCTTTCACCTTCTTACTCCAGGATGTCCCTGTTGTCCTTTTTTTTATTTCCAGATGTGATTAATTTTGTTTTGTCTGAGTTATCTCATTTCAATGCACTTAGGTAACTTCAATGTTCTTTCATTATCCATCATGGTCATCCTAGATGAAAACTGCATTCAATAACTAAAAGATTTCTAAAGATTATTTTGAATTTCACCTCCTTTTCTTACCTTCTATTCTTCTGTTTATTCTTCCTAACAAGGAATGGGCATTTCCTATCTAAAGGTTACTTTGGTGTCCTCAGAACCTAAAGCTTCACCTCAAATCTGAGACAATCAAAGGGAGATACCTGTGTGACATGTGGCTCAGGCCATTCCTGAGATTAAGGCTCTCAATTATCTTGGGAGGAGGGGCAAAAAAAAGGGAAAAACAGAGTGTGGAAACTGTGGGCAAAATGACAGCTGTCCTGTGTTTTGTAAATCAGTGAGAATGTGATAGCCAACAGCCTGGAGCATAACGCTGCAGGTGCAGAGTGCAGGAGAAGAAATCATTCAGTGTGTTGGTCTTAATTATAAAAAGAATAGTGTGTCTTGGAGCTAAATCCAGGTTTCTCCTGGCTGCTGGAAAATCAGGCTGATAAATAAGGGTGGTTTGATGGGTAACAAAGGGAATTTAGTGATCCAGATGCAGACTTGATAGCCTAAAATCGAAGAAACAGTTTTGGTCTGATCTGTAAGAAGTGATTACATTATTATTTTGGCTTCCATTCAATGTATTAAAATCTGATATAAGTTCTGATACTGGTTGATTGATTTTGTTTTGTTGTTTTGTTTTTTTTTCCTTGAAATTTCAAGATGAGATTCTTCCTTTCGAGTGCTCTACCTGCTTCATAAATACCAGTTTAGGCTGTGCAATAGTTCTGGTGATCAGCTTTCCTTAGTTAACCTGTGTGAATATTTCTATGTGATGAGAAAGAACAAAGTGGAGCAGCTTTTCTCTTTATTTTATGTCACTGAGGCATCAATCCTTCACTGTTATTTAAACTGTGACAAGGCTGTGTCTCTAGGGCCATGGCCACATTGTTGTGTTGGACAAACTGCCACAGATATTCCCTGCTTGGCCCACAGCTGAGCCCAGCTCTAGAACTGCCAGAGCCTGGTGAGATCCTAAGCCTGTGGCTGCCTGAAAATCTCTGTCCTCAATCCTCCTGACACCTCCCACATGGCTTGCCCAAATTAAGTCACTCTTGTTGTGTACAGGAGAGCAAATCTGGTGGTTCTCATCTCATCACTCATAGCTGGTGCCCAAGATTCCTGATTTTAGTCAGGATGGAAAAATGCAGAGCTGTGCATCCCACTGGGAGGTTCAGTGTTCTATTGAATGTAACAGGGCTGGAATTGTACAAAAGGTCCATTTACAGTCAGGTAAACACAAAGAAGATCTGTGGTGACTTTCCTCCCCTTCTCTTTGCCAACTTCAGTGAAAATTACTGAAAATGTCTTCAAACAACAACATTTGGGGATTTAACTTGCAGGAATTTTTAACTTGCAGGAATTTTGTTTTGGTTCTGACAATGAAAGGTAGTGGGAGCTGAAAGTCAGTTGCTAGTGAAACTAGCTGCTGACTTTTATGCTAGTCAGTTCTGTGAAACTTTCCTGAAGAGCCATTTCTTCTAGGATTGTAATTCTGTTGCTCTCTAGCAATCATTTCAGCATATTTGGTACTTAATCTTCTGTGTCAGTGGTGAAAATGTAGCTTCTATATTGCCTTGTGGCTCATTTTTAATATTCCTGTCCTTATGATGTCTGCTCATCAGGGCTTTTGTGTGAAAGTTAAGGCAGCATTTAGAGAAGTATTACCACATTCTTAAAAGGAGAGATAATAAAGATACAGTCAGTGCTAATTTCTCCAAGGTCAGGAAGCAAGTGCTTATGGGGGGTGGAGAAGCACTTAAAAAATCTAGAAATAATAAAGTCAAAGGGATCCCCTACAGGTGAATTTAGATTGTTCTGTTAAAATTACAAATTGGCAGGATCACTAATGCCATTTAGCCTCTCTGGAAAAGGCCACGAATGGTATCACTCACTGAAAGCTGACAGGTACCCTTTGAGCCTGACCTTTTGTTAGACCAATTCCCCCTGACTTAGACTGCAATGCATCAACATTTCCCATTTCAGAGAGGTTGATGTAAATAGTCCAGAAAATTAATAAGAGTTGGAAGAATGTCTCCTAGAAAAAAGAAAACTTTCTGTGGTGACTGCTCAGTTTTTTACAGGCAGGTCAACGTTACAGTTTCAGTTCAGGTGAGGACTGAGCTTGTGGAACAGCTCAGTTTTTTGGGCTGCATGGACACACAGGCAAAGAGCAGTTTCCAGTGAAAGCTGCTTCTTGAACAACACAATTCTCTGTACAAAACAATGTCTGCAAACACTCAAAGGCTGAGCTTGAGCTAAAAGCAGAATTGCAGCAGAGGTATCACAGGTGATACCTCATGGCATGAGCTTTGTTAATTGGAGAGTGCGTTGAGTGCTCACCTGGCTGACAAACAACATCGACTTTTGGCGTGTTTGGAACCAAGACATTTCATTAAGTGCTAAAAATTAATGATTTGAATAATTGGCCTGAGAGAGGAAAGAGATCAGCATGGATACAAAGAATGGCGCTGGTGCCAGCACTGTAAAACTGCAGAAAATAAAGCCAGGCCTTGAGAAACTCAGAGCTAGGAAGGCAAAGCTGAGAGTGCAGTACCTTCTGTTAGAGATACCTCTGTGAGGTTACACCTTCATGCAAGAGACATTCTGGAGAAGTTGGATCTGTAACAAGCTCCAAGTAATTTACTGCCTGAATGCCTTTATGTAATTTATTACAGTCACAGGGATGTTGCTAAGGGCTGCTCAGGATCTTCACAGATTTTTCTTCTCCCTGTTAAACCCTTGCAAACAGCAGTGAGCATTGATTTTGTTACAGCATCTCATTTTAGGATGATCATCATATTACAAAATGTAATATTGTGCTTATCAGAATCCCATAACTTATATTTTTCATTGTCTTTGTCTAGTTTATCGTTCTTTTCTATGTTTTTATAATATTGTTTTGCAGTGCATCCATGCTTAGAAATACACATCTGAAGAACACTTACATTCTTTGTGCTAAGCAGATTATCAGTTATTAAATCTTTCCAAATCTCCCTGCTTTACAATGAAATCAGAAGAGTTCAAGTTATGCTTTTATAACTCTATTAAATTGGAGACTAATTCTTGGGGAAAAGAAATATTAACTGAGGCAATTTATCATGGAGTCTGAGAAGTAATCAGCTTCTCTGAGAACAGCCATAAATACAGGAGTAAAAAGGAGACTTTGGGAACATTTGAAAACATGGGGAGTGAAGGGCAAACATCAGAAGGTGCCTCCTACAGCTGCTGATGCTCCAGGGATTTCTCCTTCTCCAGGCTTTTCTGCTCCTCTCCTGTGTCTTTTACTTGTGGGACTTCATTTCTTCCATACCTCTGCTCCTGGCTTTTTTCTTATGGCTTCTGCTCAATAACAAGGAGTGTATAACTCTCCTGTAGCTGTATTTCACTATAGAGGGTCTATTTTAAGAAAGCATTGAGGCTGCTCATACTTTGGCTTACAGGAAAGAAAAGTCAGTGTTTAGAGCAATGTCTGATTTCATCTACTTGGGTTTTTTTCTGTTATCCTGTTTTCTGTTCTCTCACTTTTGCTTGGCTGAGATGTTCTATTTTATTTTATGTTCCAGCATGGTCCAAGTTAACAATATATATCTTTATTCCATTCTTCTCCTTGCAGTTTCAGCTTTAATTCTGAAAATTTGGCCTGTAAGCTTCAAGAGAGATAAAGAGAAGAGCCCCCAACATCAAAGAAGTGGTAGGAGATGAAAGGAAACTAGAGAATGCCTTTAGGGATTAACAAGGAGTCCTGAGGAAAAAGGCCCTGAATATACAGTCAGTCACAACCAAACCATGGAGAAAAATCTCTGTGAAAAAAGCAGAATTATATGTGGAAGAATGGTTGTAATTATTAAGGCAAAAACTGAATTTCTGATGGTGGTGTGAGAGAGAACACATAGGACAGAAAGTTGGGGTTTGCCATCATCCTATGGGTGAAAACTGAAATAGTGACATTCAGTGACCCTGTGCTAGGGGATTCATTATTTCCAACTCTCTTGAGACAAATGTAAAATACTTCATGTTCCTCATCACCCCAGTGATTTGAAGCAAAGGGAGTGAGATTCCATTTCTAATATTCTCTGGCTGTGCCTGGAAAAGTTACTGTGTCTGTAAGGGATGTAGCAGAGTTGTGTGAGCAGATGTTTCACTTAAGTGTGGGTAATAACAAAATCACACCACAAATAATAAGGAAATGCTGGCCAGCAATAAATCATCTTTGCAAACAGTGTGCTTAGACAACGAGCATATGAAAATACCAATGTGGAGCCTATTTACTGTATGGAAATGCTATGGAACAGGAATAAATATCTGCTACCAAATTCTGTGTCACTATTACATCTTTCTCTGGCATGTAATTCGAGAAACTTCCCTTAGGAGAGCATGGCTACAACCTGTTGTACTTTGCTGGAAGTGAAGGGTCTAAGAACTTGGCCATGTGGCAGCTGAGAGCATCCTCACTGAGCACCCTGAGGCACCAGGACCTGAGCAGGAGCTAAAACAGGGCCTCTGACTGTCCTAAACCATTTGGTTTTGCCTTGTTGAACCAGCCCAGAACTTTCATGGCTGAATCATTCAGTCACTTTTAAAGTGGAGGTTAATTCATGCAATCAAGGGCTCTTTTCCAACAGTGAATAAGTGCAAAGGATTTAGGCTACCTAAAAACTGCAGCTACTGCTTTGAAGTGGTTTTAATTATTTGCTGTGTGCACTGTGCTGTGAGTCTCATGAAGGATATATGAACAATGCACTGTTTTGTGTGCCTTCCATCACAGAAAACATTTTAGTTTTGTTCTGTTCAGCTCTAATAATTAACCCTTTTCTACACCTCACAGTCAGGGTATCCAAAGGAAGGAGCTCTACCTAAGTTAGTAAATGAAAATTAGCCTGCAATGAGCTGAACCTGCAGCAAGTCAGACTTGAGTGTGTGGAAAGATTCAGCCTGGGCCAGACTGGTCTGCTCAGTGAGGTGAGAAAATGCTGGAAGGGAGTACAGTGACAGAACATTTTGTGTGGTTGGATAAGGAAGAGATGGGGGCTGTTGGATTAGGAAGGTCAGAAAAACTTTGGCAGAGAGAACAGGCATTGAGAGCTTGGTAGATGGGAGATGGGCAGGCACTGAAAATGAGGAGGTGACTCCTGCCCAGCTGTAGGTGAAGGTTTTATCTCAGTCCTTGCATTTTGCCTCACTGCTTGGCCCTCCTTTACTGCAGGAGTCAGGAAAGACTTCAGTTTTAGCCTCTGGGAGTGCTGGACAAATTTGAGAGGTTTAATAATGTGATTTTCCCATGTTTCTGGAGTGCACTCTGATTTTTCCATAATTATTCATGGCCCCATGATGCCATCAAAGCTTTGTGGCACCCTGGTTCTCATCACTCATGAAACTGCTGGCATAGCTTCTCACAGGGTGCAGTTCTACTGCATCTTGTAAAAGTCCAGGCTAAACTGGTGTGGGAAGGTCCCTTCAAGCCTGAAAAATGGATGTTTACAACCAAAAATGTCATCACAGACAGCTCTCTATCCAAGCACTGTTGACTGCCTGCTGCAAAGGCTATGGTGTTTCCTTTTGTTGGGTGTCCTGGGAGAAGAAAACAGCCTTGCAAAAATCAGTGTTAGGAATTATTTAAAGGAAATACCAAAGCAATCCAAAACACACTCTTCATGGGTTATTACATTACAGTAAAAACATTAGTGCTGCACAGATCATTATTTTATCATTAGCTTAATGTCAGCAGTTAATGAAGACACAGCCATGCAGCTCTCAGATGAGTTTCACTGGGCTGCCCACGCCCACAGAAAAAAGATGCAATTAAAATGCTACCAAAGTCATCACCCTTGTGAAAAGCTTTGTGTCTGTGATGGTGGAAAATATTTTTAATTTTACCCATATGGGTGTTTGTTTCCCACTACCCCTCATTTTGCCCATAGCTTTAAGATAGAAAACTTCCTATCAGAAATGATTTACTGTTCTTGCAGTATTGCCCCTTTCTCTTTCCATATTTCAGGAAGGTGCATTATCATGTCCCCGATAAGGAGGAAATTAAATAGAAAAGGAATCAACATCCACACTATGACAGCCCTCTAGTGAAATTATTGTGCTAATTTTCAATTATTTTTTTCACTTTAAAACCCCTTGGGACTACAATTTGTTTCAACTGCAGCTGTATCAGAGTAAAAAAAAAAACCAAACAAAAAGCTCCTAACCAATCCTGCAAACTGAAGATTTAGCATCTTTCTAACAATAATGTACATTTTTATCAAAGAACTAAGTTCAGTCCTAATTGCATTTCATTATAGGGAGGGTATGATTCATGGTGGGAAATGTACAAATTAATTACTCCTTGGGACTGTTCCAGTGGATGTGAGTTCCTTTCATTATTTAAAGAAGGGTATTCCAATGAAGTGGTTAACATTTGCTCCAGTTGTTAATAGCACAGAGAGGCACTGGTGCAGCATCCCTGGAAAACTCTGAGCATCAGAGCAGCTCCTGAATGTCTGATGCCATTTCAGGCACCACAAAATTGCCTCCAGGCAAATCTTATAAAGCAATGTCAGCTGCAGCAATCCCCCCTCACTTCCCAGCCTTCCCCTGCCTAGCCTGTAGAATAAAATATAAAATAAAATAAAATAAAATAAAATAAAATAAAATAAAATAAAATACACATTAAAAAAAGTTTCAGACTCAGTTTGACTCTGAACTGTTTCAGAAATCAAAATCTGCTGTTTGATTTTCGGAACAGACTTCTGTTGAATATTCAAATTGAGGTGAAATCACAATGGGTACAAACACAAGATACTGTGCTTGACTCATAGGCTTTAGCCAGTATTTTGAATTATATTTTCACCTGTTAGTGTTTTTCCTGATGTTGTCTCTTCTGCAAAGGAGTTCATGATTTCAGATTCATGTTTTTGGGTGATGTCCTACACAGAGGTCAGTCTACCTTTTAAAAGCATTTACAGAAGTTTTCAGGACATTAGTTGGACTTTCATTTAGGACCCACTGGACATCATGGATTGAAATCCAAGGTTTAAAATTCCTGCTCCCTGTATGTAAATTACTCTGAGTCACCATTTAAAGCTGAATCCTTGATGATTGTTTAGCAAAAGGCTGACACTGAGTATGTGCTGTCCTTAGCCCAAGATTGAACAGAAGGCTTCTCCCATCTCTGCCAGGGCTTCCAGCACAAATCTGTGACTGGGCAGAGCAGAGCAGCTCTCAGGGTCACTGCCAGATTCTCAGTGCAGCTTCTTTCAGACTGCAAAACTTCAACCACACAATTTAATAAAGAACTGTGCGCTGCTTGGGGATGCTCTTTTCATGGGGGTCATGAAGCATTTCTGGAGAACTTGCAAATCTATTTGGACATTGTTGCTCATCCCATATAGAAGAAAATGCTGGAGTTTTGGAGCTGTCAGCTGAGAGAGCTGTTCCTTGAGCTGTTTGCAGGAGAGGAAATGGAGATGAGGGCTTCATGTGTAGAGTGTGCATTATTATTCATGAATAATTCATCAGCATCATCTCTCCCTCTTCTGTTCCCTGTTTGCACAGGCCTTGAGTTAGGGATTGTGTGCAGCCACTGTTCCCTGGACCATTGCCCTTCCAGTGTCTCCTGCCCTCATTGCAGGAGACAAACCATGTCCTGAGGCTTTTAGCAGCTCATCTCAGAAATGAAAAGCGAGGATGTTTTTTGACAGTCTTGTTATAAGTAAATAATTTTTATTCCTAGGGTTCTTCCTAATTTAAATTGCTGGATTTTATGACTTTGTTGAGATGCTTGCCACATGGCCAGGACCACTGACTCTCCAGACTGGCAGATGCTTCTCCTCATTAACCCAGCTTTCAGCCAAGGAAGGAAGCCAATGTTTTTCAGGCTTGTGTATTGAAGACCTATAAATACCCAGTGTGTGGATTCAGACAGGACAGTCTGTTTCCCAGAGGCATTAAGCAAATCAGCATTTTCTAATTTGAGGGAAAATCAGGTCATTTGAACTGGGGAATCAGGTGTGGATTCCAGCACGTAGAAAGCTGCTCTGAATTGATAGCAAAGGGTGGAGGAAAGGGTAACAGAGGAACAAACTCACCTGGGTGCACCCTGTGCCAGCAGAACCATCAGTGGGATCCTGGTCACCCTCACCTGCAAGGTTTGCTTGGGCTGAAATCCCTGCCTGGGCTGACAGCCCTGAGCTGGACAAAGTCATGGTCCTGCTGGAGACCTGTGCTGAAATGAAAAGCAGCAGTTCTGAATAGTTCCACCCTCCCCTTTTTAAGTTCAGGAAGTTACATGGACTAGAAATTAATATGCTGTTGTAAAATTTATGCCTGAATTTGTTTGAAAATCACAACAGCAGTGTTGTGAACCAGCTGAATTTCTACTAGCATATTAAAACAACCTCAGTGAGCTATACAGCAATGTACTGAAATTAAGGTAAATTTAGCTCCTTAACTAAAAATTTGTATTCTACCAACAATGTGTCTGAGTGGATTTCTGTTGAGGGCAATTTGGGAGCAACTACTCCTCAGGTGTAGTAATGAACACAAATGCAGGACAAAACTTCTCTAGGAATCTTGAAATTGAGTCAGTTTTCCAAGATGTTTAAAAATCTGCAGTAAGAATCCTGTTTTCTTTATTGTTTTGGAGGAGTTTCAGACCTTCATCTGTGAGAGAAGAGTCTTGTAAAGTTTAGGTGCTGTCTGTTGGCAGTTCTTAGCACCTTCTATAATTTATTCCTCAGTGTAATCCAATTTCAGCAGTCTGAGGAGAGAACCAGGCTCTTGGAAGAAAACTGAGATGTTTCAACTAAATTTGCCAGACAGACATGATTTCCAGCTCTGTGGTGAAATTTTATTTTACATTTTACACAAATGAAGATAAGGGCAGTGTTTGCACTGGTGAGCACACCTGTATCCCTAAGAAAGCCAGTAAGGAAGGAAAATTCAATAAATCTTTAATTTAGAGAAAACATCAGGTTTTAAGTCTGGCTCATCTGAAAATGTAATCCAGCTGATGTTTATTCTCATTGCAGATGCTTAAGAAATGCAAAGACAAGAATGAGTGTTCAGGGTTCTTCTAGGGAAATAAGGATGTTTGGGAACACTTGGAAAACAAAAGGAGAGTTTTTATTCTGGTCTAGTCAAGGGGTGACTGGTGTGAGTCTCTGCTGTTCTCATGACACTGAGAAATTCAGGTTTTTATTTAAAGAAGGTTGGAGGGTTGGCTGTAATCTCCAGCAGCACCTGGAGCTCTGCCTGCAAGAGGAGAGGACACAGTGGAGAAAATGTCTCATTGAGCAAATGCCCCTGAAAGGGGTTTGCTTTCCAGGTAAAAATATATGTGTTTTTAAAGACAGACAAGCCTTGGAAACTCAGGATTTCTTGAAGTTCTCCAGTGGTGCCTAACTAGAATAACTGAGAAGGCTCAAACCACCCCTACTTAAGGAGTGTCTCACTCCCAAAAGTGTGTTTGCCTGGCAAAGTGAGGTGTTTGCAGCCCCTTCCTGAAATGAAAATGTGCTGGGGAAATACATTATAAAGAGTATTGATTGGAGTGTGGGACAGCGCTTTCTCTCTGCTTCCTGCTCCAGGAAGGGTTTCATGGGGTTTACCAGGTGTGGGAGATATCAGTCAAGTCCACAAGGGACTGTGGTCAGGAAGGGCTGGGTTCCACTTTTTGCCCTCACTGGAATCTTAAACCTGGCATCCCTAAAATCTGAGCAAATTCTGCCTGCTGAAATGCCATCATCATTTCTCTCCTCCACTTTCACAACAATCAGTTAATTTATACCTCACATGACTCAGCAGAGCTGCACTCATTTCAGTAGAGGAGCATCATTTTACACTCTGTAAGCATCAGCTCATCACATCCTCTCTGGCTGAAAACAGCCATAATGTGCATTATTATTACAAGTGTAATATTAATAAAGATCTTGCAGGGTACTCTTACAGTGAGCTGTTTTTTTCCCCTCTGCCTGATCATTTTGGTGAAAGGACATGCTTTTCTTCCTAGAATTTTATTTCTTCCACACTTTAGGGTCTGTAGAATTGGGTGCTTTGGACAATATTAGACTGAAACTGCCTGAAATAATTCATGCCCTGAAGCCCATGCTGACCATTTTTCCATAATTTCAAAGAAAACTCTCTTCTGATTTGCTGAGAGATATTTAGTTTGCATTCAAAATGAACTCTGGAGTGCCCATTTTTCTGACTTGTGCCTATTGGATTTCCAGCCTGAGGGAACTGATTCCCTGTGACTTGAGAAGGAGACAGAGCAGATCCCATCATCCCTCTTGGACTTCAAACCTGTGGGAGGAACAGGAGCAATTTGGTGAAACTGCTGCTGGCCTTTTTAAAAAGCAGCTATTTTAAAGCCTAAGTTAAGAGGCTTTACCAAAAAAGTTACCTACAGAACAGAGAAAACTAAATAAAACTCATGAATATAAAATTCATATGTGAAGCATGTGTTGTGAAATGCAGAAGCAAAACATGGACTGAAACTCAGCAAAAGGAAGAGACTTCTGGTAACCAAAACTTTCAGCTCTAAGATATTAGGAAATAGTTACACATTTGTGTAGCAACACATTTTGTAGTCCACAAAACAGGATTTTTTACCCAAATAGTTTCCACCAATTACACAGAAAAATGGTCAACCTCTTGCTGACTTGAAGTGTAAAACAGAGCAGGGAAATACAGCAGACATAAATTTACCCTAGGCTTATAGAAACCTTTGTCTCTACTGGATGCGGCTCAAATTTCATTCTCTAGTCCTTTCTCTCTTGTTTTTCTTTCCATTTCTGCTTTGTTCCCAGTTTCTGATATTTCTTTCATGATTTTTGACTTTAGGAAGACCTAGCATATAAAAACCCAAGAGGAATAAAACATAACAAAACCCAAGTCAAGCTAATTTCTAAATCTTTTTTTTCCTTCAACCATGAAATTGTGGGAATACATTTTTAATATACTCAGAGCTGTTTGTTAATTATGAGATGTCATTGCCTTTGAGGACTGCAGGAGGTACAATCCAAAGTGTTTGCATGCTTCGAGACAGCTTTGAAAACACATCCCTACAGTGACCAAATGGATCAAAATATGTAAAAATAGAAAAGCTACTGGGGGGCTCAATTGTTTAATCAAAGAGATGGAGAGGAATAACAAATGTCTGAGAAACTGCCTTTGGGAAAGGCTTCAGTAAATATGGCAGAGCCCTGCATGCAAATATGCTGACAAAATCCCCTTCCCTGTAAGAGACAGGTCAGCCCACTGGTGATATCTGTAATCTTTGTAAGGGCTCTAGAGCTGATTTTTATTTATTTTGTTCTTTACCAAAATTAAATCTACATTTTAAATCTTAACTTGTGTCATCTTAGTAATTAGTTTCAGCATCTATCTGTGCCAATCATTGCCACCATTATTTTTGTTAATTAAAATCAGTCATGGCAAGGGGAAATTAAAAATGCAAATGCCTCAAGTTTTACACCAGTGGCTGTCGTGAAAATCTAGAAGCTTTGTTTGAAAAGGCAACAATTTTTCACTGAAATAATTGCGCTGCTGCTGTTTTACTTTTGTAGCAGAGTATCAATCTGATGTTAATTAACATTATAAATTCTAACAAGTAGGCTGTGTTTTGGTGAGCCAGGAGCAAATAAATCAAAGGCTGCTTCCAGGAACCATACTTTTCTCTGAGAGAGGGATGGGCCAGAGCATCCACATCCCAGTCTGTGCAGGCATCAGAGCCTCTTCCACCAGATGTGCAAACACCAGCAGACCTGGAACAGCTGGTCTGCTCTCACAGGGGGTTTTTTGCCACTATTTCTTCTCACTGCACCTGTTTTCTTCACTGTTGTTAAGAGAGAAAAGGCAGGACCGAATTCCTCCTTGCAGTAACTGCACTGATGTGAGCCCATGTTAGAAATCTTCACTCTTCTCAAAGGCAAAATTAATGCAAGCAGCGAGAAGGGTTTGGTGCCACATGAAGGCTTTGTAGAAGAGCCAGGATTCTCATCCTTTATTAATAAGGATTTTCTTTTGACAGATGTTCTTTGTATCCCAGTGGCTGTAAGTGGTTTCAGTGTTACTGGCACTTTTATGGGAAACACTGGTTACTCGCAGCTAAACACTGATTTTCAAAGAAGGGTTGATGTGAGATCCACAATGGAGCAGTTAACGAGGAGGTTTTGCTGTGAAGCCTGCTGCTGTTTGTGAATCCTTTTATTTGAGGATCACAGGGCATCAGACTGAGACATAAAACACTCAGGTTTTTCCAAGCTGTGCCACCAGTTTCTTGGGTGACTCAGATGAGCTTCTTCATCTTCCCGCGACACATTTTTTCCTACAGCAAAATAAGCTATAATGTGGTAAATTTTATTTTGAGAAGTTGCATGGCGAGGAACGTTCAGCGCCCTGCAACAGGTAAGCATTGCTATTGCAGTTATAACAAGATAAACTTTTCCTTTTCAAAGCAGCTGTCCTTGGCTGATCCCTCGCTGTGAACGCCTTTGCCAGGCCATTAACGCTGATGGGTATCAGCAGCAAACACTTCACAGGATTAATTACCCCCGCAGTCATATCTTGTGAGGAATCTCCATTAATCAGAGGAAAAACTTCTTGCTGTTTAGGGTACTGCAGAGTTTGGAGCAGTCATGGCTTTCTTTGTGTAAGTGAAAAGCAAAGTGTTTGGGTAACATAGTTTATCTTCCTCCTTCAGGACTGTTTTTGAACAAATCCATCGTTTCCCACCCCTGCAAATTTACCCGGATGTTGTGATCTGTCTGCAGCCCAACAGTGACTCACTGAACTGATCTGGAAAAATCACAAAATCCGATTGTTTTCAACCTAAATCAAAGATGCAAGAACTCATTTTGCCCCAAAGCCCTTCTGAGGGCTGAGGAGATCAACATGGAAATTGGAATTAAAATGAAAAAAAAGGTTGCTGACTGAAAAATAATGCAGTTATACTTCTCATTGAATTTTGTAATGAAATGAGGAATGCACTTAATTATATGATCCCAATGGTAATACCTGAAGTAATCAGGTTTCTATTTGGTTCTCTTCTTATCCCTCTCTGCCACTTTCCTTGTGTAATTTCTAATCTTGCTACAATAATTTTTAAATTACTGCCCAAAAATCAGTGCATAAATAAGAATACAAAGAAGCCCAGAAGAGTGTAAATATTCATTGTGTCAAATAGCCTTGCCTGTTACAGAAATACTCTCCAGAAAGTCACATAACTAGTCCTTCAAAAGTTTTAAAAGATGGAAAATAAAACAAAAACTGAAGTAAGGTGATGTCTTTTAAAGGGGAAAGAGAACTAATTTTTTTTTTGTGTTGGTTTGTTTTTTAATCTCTAAAGGAGCACTTACCCCTCAGTAAATTGTGGCACAATGGATTAGTCATGTTTGTCAACATCCTGCAAAAATCAAGCCCATGAGATTAGCTGTGTTTAAATTACTTCACAAAAGACTACAACATATCATGAACTACAAGATTACATTCCAAAACCGCCTTTTTTCCTTAAAAATATGCAAGAAATAATGACTGTTGGCCAGGTAAATCACCTGCATCTATCCAATTTGTTGTTTTTTGCAGGCCAATCAGCTTTTCTAATCCCTGGAAATTTAGGGGAACTTCAAATCCTCTGGAAAACAATTTTAGAAAAACCTTATGGATTTATGTCTAATTTCTACACCTCACTTTGTTTGCTCAACACATTTACATTTGTAGGGTGTGAAAAAGGTTCTTGTATTCAGGCCAAGTAAGAGGAGGATTAACTGAGGTCCTGTATTCTCTGTTTCTGGAAGGTTTCTCCTCCTTTCCTGCAGAGGGAAGGAAATTGCTGAGGACAGGAGGGCTGGGGCTCCCACTACTCTGCAAGGGCTGTCACGTGTTTTACTTGGTTTAAAAAAGTTTTATTAGTAAAAATGCAAGTCAGAAGTTGTAAGTAGTATGTATTCATATTTTAAAGCTACATTTACAAAAAGTTAGGAAGTTAGGTCTAGGAACTTGAGGAATATTTTTGTTAATAGGTTAAACAGTCTTCTTGTGCCAAAATCAAGAATGCTTTGCAAATATCACTCCTCTGGCTCTGAGTCTCCTTTGGTTTTAATATTGTATAACTCATGTTAAATATTTAATTTTTTTTATGTTTTCTGCTCTGAAACTTTCAAGTCTAGGATCTGATTTGGATTGATCATTCTGTCTTCAAATCAGGAATATTTTATTTAAAATTCTGTGGAGAATAGCAAGCTTGGGAACTGTTTTATTATGGAAAACTCATCTACAAAAAATCCACTATATGAAAAACATCTCAGTTCCCCACTATGAGCAAAATGCAGCAAAGAGAGACAAAGAGAGGGAACATGAAAATATAAGGATGAAGATGGAACAGAATTGATAAGCAGGGGAAAGGTGCTTCGGGCAAAGCATTTTTAGATCTGTTGCCCTTGTCAGTCAAAAAGCAGATGTTTAATTTGTATTAAAACTGAATATCAGCTCCTTCTCACAGCAAAACTTCCAGAATTGCTGCAAGAAACAGTTTGCAGGAGAATGGGGGGGAAATAAAGGAAGGAAGACTTTCAAGAATAGCTGAAGACTTAGCCTGTGAAAATTGTGTTTACCACAGACTACTTGCCCTGGCTGGCAGCAGCTGAGCTCTGAGCTGTGACCCTCAGGCTCATGGGGATGGATCTTCATTGCTGTCCTGTGCTCCTTCATCTCCCCAGTTCCTCTCCATTGCTGCCATAAGCAGCCACCTCCTTTCACCTGCTGAAATTTTGAAGATGGGAGCTTTGGTGACAGCAGATCCTGTGCTTTTAATACTGATATCTAAACCTTGAAAATCACTCTTTTCTTTTTTTTTTCTCAAAGAGTTCAAATATTCTTCTCCCAGCATCCATCAAAAGCACTGCCAGCCTTAGAAAAGTGTTCTCTCAAATTCTGAAAGCCTAAATTCTACTGAAACCACGTGGTCATCAATATAGACACTTACTGAATTCTATACATTAACAATTAAGGAATAAATAGTCCTTAAATCATGCAAATTTTAGAGCAGGAATGTTTTTCAATTAATTCATTCTCAGGGGAAGATGAATTTATGTCATGTCCCCAGTAAGAGAATATTCTGGCTCCCCATTACAGGAGATATTGTGGAAATCCTATTATCAGAGATCTGGGGGATTTTAGCAGAGTGAAGAACAGAAATGTTCCTCTGAAGAACAGAGGAAGATAAACAGGTTTGGTTTTGACTCAACCTACTGTCAGCACGGTGATAATTTAGGAAAACAACCTGGAAGCTTGTATGGGCAGGATTCAGGGAGCTCATCCCAAGTGTGCAGCACAAAGAGCATTTCCTCTGGGATGGAGGTACAGAAATCAGCTCAGAGGCAAAAATTTCAGCTGTGCTTTGATGGAAATGAGCATTTCTGCCAGAACTGAAGATCTGGCTTACAGTGAAATTTGTTTTGTTGTTTTATAGGAAAAGAAACGGGACATGGATAGAAATGACAACATTCAGAAGTATTCTCACAATTTATGGCCCATCAAGAATGCCAGTCATGAGTATAGTATTTTAAATACATCCTGAGCGAAATGGCTTCCAACTGAATATATTTCACTCTTCCTGCTCTCCCAGGAGCCCTGCTCTGGAGAGCAGAAAAAATGAAATCCTGAACCCAGCAGCACAGGAATACAGGCACTCCTTAAGGGCTGAGCTTCAAGGCAATAACCTGAAAATATTTTGAAAGAGATAGAGCTACATTTCCTTATGGAAAAAAGAATCTAACAGATTTTAAATTCCCCAGCCAAATTCTCTCTGGAAAAATCTGATTTCTTAAATTACCTCATACAGTGGAGCTTTCAAAGGTTATTTCCATTTAAGTTTGTCGTGACAAAGCTGTTGTCAGATGCTTCCAAATATTATTTGTGTGATAAAATCACCACACATCTGTGAATTTGTGTATAAACTTCCTTGTTATAAGTTTAAGTTCACAGATGCATTTCTTACAGCTCTGCTTGATGACCCCACAATGAGTGATGTTATTAAAAAAGATAAATTCTTTATTGTTTTTGACTTTTTTCAACACTGACTCATTTCAGGCAAGCTTAATGAGGTTTGGAAGAACGCTGTAGAAGCCCTGGATTTCAGGGATGCAGTTTCCTGCATTTCATCATAATCCCCACTTGAACTCACACCTCTCTGGCATGAGATGTCTTTCACTGATTAAATTCCTAAAAAGACTTTTCATGCCAGCTCCTGAAGGCCAGGTTGGGTTTTGCTGGGATTTGTACATGTGTCTGTGAGTAGGTTGTGGTGATTTTTGTTTTTAATTGCCTTTGCTTTTCTTGTGCTGAAGAGAGAAAAGTCAGAACTGGAAAGGTAAATAAAAAAACATAAAATTGAGTATGGGAAACTTGCCACAGTGTGGAGGGCCTTAAAGTCAATTTATCACAACAGAAGCCAGTCAAAATCTCTCTTGCAAATATGAGAATAAACTAAAGCAGCAGATATTGTGATTTCACTGCATGCTAGAAGAGCAATTTCACATTTTAAGGACTCATCTTTAAGGAAGAGGATGTGAACATTGCAGAAAATCACCAGTAAAGCAAAGCCATAACATCTCTCTTCACTACTTTCACTAAAGGGAAGAAACAGATGGATACTGCTAATGCCACAGAACATAAACCAACATTTACAGCTCAAAGAGTGCTGTTAAGAAATACATTTTATTCATGGTTGGTGAGGCAGGGTTGTGATCTTTACCAGAAGATCTATTATTTTTTTTTCCCAATGTACTCTTCTGAGGATGATTTTCATATATATGGATACATTGTATTTGTCTCTTAATAGATTCAGTATTTCAGCCAAGTCATTTCCTACCCTGCAGCCACTTTTAAGGACAGCACACTTAATATGTCAAAAATGATGAGTCTTATGAGAATTTTTACCTCTGCACTGCCTTTATCAATGGTCATAAAACTTGCTTTTTCAGCACTATTTCAAAGTCAGATCAAATATTTATTGTACTTATGGGAAATATTTACATAAGCTCTTTAAAACCTGGAATCTGAAAAAGAATTAAGACTCATTTGATTTCTTTCTGTAACTCAATGGCCCCTGAGAAACTGTTTAAAGTGTGAAAAGCAGCACTGGCAGGAAGCAGCCTTGAAGAAGCTCCTGTGTTCTACCTTCAGTGCACTGAGCTAAGATTTTTCTCTTTCTTGTGGTTCCCAGACTTTAATTGCTGTCAACAAGAGCCACCAGAAACATCATCAGTGAACCAGCTCCAGAAGCTGATTTCTAAAGTATCTTTATTTGATATTTTGATTCCAGCAGCTGTGTGGAATTGCTCTCTGATACAAATCTATGTATTTTTTTTTCTGCTTGCTGCCACCCTGCAGATTGCAACAGATGATAATTTTGTTCTGCCAGACTGCTGCATGATATTCTGCTTCTTAAAGACTGGTTCCTCAGTGATCACTCCTTCTTTTATTTAAGCTGGAAAAGTGGAAAAATCCCAAATCAAGTTATCTGGGAATTGTGGTGCACTTAAACCTTGTGTTCTGAAAACTGCATCTTTTCTTCCTGCCTGTGATCAATTTATAATTACTTCAGAGGAAGAAGAAATCTTGCACAGCTAGAGAGAAGTCACAGGTCATGACTGTGCTGAGATGGAAAGCAAGCTTTGTGCATCATAATAATGGAATTTTCCTGGAACATCTATTTTTTGCCCCTGTTTACCTGCTAGACTCAGGCCCTCCACTTAATAAAAAGTATATCAAAGTGACCAGAGCATTTTTCAGGATGCTTTACAAAAAAGAGCAGTAAAATCCACCAAGGAACTCAAATCCCACGGCAGAAACATTGCGTAACGCTCTTAAAATGTATTTTCTTAGGGAAAAAGAGCGATTATAAAACTCCTTTAAACACTGAATAGGCAATGCCTTCTGAGAAACAACTGCCTGGAGCAGCTGCTGCCTCTCAGAGGGGCTGTGGGAATGCACAGGAACGAGTGCCAGCCCAGGAGCCCTGGAGGAACAGCAAACGTGGTGAACAAAACCTGGCTCCGATGTCACTGTCAGCCTGCTAATGCTGCTTGTATTTACAGAGGGATTTTGTCTTTCACAGCTCATCCTAGCATTTTATTTGATGCTTTATATTGTTTTATCAAGCCAGGATTTAAGTACCTTCAGTGTCCCTTGAGCTCATAAAAGACTCAAAGTTTCACTGCATCATAAACCATGAGAACGCAGAATTCCCACTGCTTTTTCTGGAAGAGAGGCACTGGTGAAGGAATTGCTGTGGTTCAAGTGGCTGATGTGCCAGGCTGGTTTTTTCACTTCCCACATCCAAATTTTAGTGCTATATACTGAATTCTATACATTTATTTTCCATGTGTGTCTTCCATCAAGAGCCTTGAAGCAGGGCCCCACATTTTGACTCCCAAACTCCAACAGGACATTGGATATAAACAAGTCCTAATATGGAGTTTCCCAAAGAATGTGAAAACCATTTAATGAAAATATTATACATCATGAAATAATTAAGGTTTATGCTCTCATTAGAATTATTTCTGGGCTGCATCCAACCTTAAATATTAATGTGTTGGTTATATAACGTGCAGAAATTAATAACACTTTACTGGATATACATGGTTACCATGGTTTCTGGACATTTGAATTTTTTTAATTTAGTTTATAAGAACTTGCACAACACAAAACATTAATAACATGGATTAAAACTTTTTCCATCCATTTAATATGCAATATACATGAGGAAACTTCTGTTTCTCGATATGCACTTTATCAAACTCAGTAAATTACTGTGTTCACATTTTCATTAGTTGTAGTCATGGACTTTAAATCAGTTTTTGCTTCATTTTCCATTACTTTTTCAGGAAGCCTGTCTTCTTAGAGACTTCTTTCTCCTTAAAAATTTATGTCATGGAACCTCATGTTGTCAGGAACACTGATTGATTCATCAGTGTTGAGTATCCTGCATTGTTTCACACAGATTTCAAATCCCAACTTCACACCACTGTTGCTCTCATCCTGTATCTTACAACACAATGCACTGATGCTGATAAACTACTTATTAGCTACCAGAAAAAAAAATCCTTTATTGGTACCTTATAAAACAATAACCAAATGCTCTCTCAGGTTGCTAGGATGCTTCCAAAGCTATGAAACACTTCAAGCTTCCCCCCTTTATCCCATTTGTTGGATCACAGTGCCTGGCAGTCTCCATGCTTTCCTAAAGTAAGAGCCAGTGTCTGAACTGCAGGAATACTCACCACTAAAAAATCTCAGGGTTCTGCTAGTGGAAATTCTGATTTCTCCTCTTAAGAAAATCCCCAGTTTTTGAGATCCAAATCGATCAAATTGGATGCTGACATCTGGGATTGGCATTCTTGTTGCTTCTTTGTGTCTGAGAGGGATCACATGCCTTTCAGACCTCAGTCTTTTTTTTCCTGCACTACTTCTTCAGAGATTATTCACTCAGTTAATTCCAGGGAGGTGGGTAAATGTTCATCTTCACATTCAAAGAAAGGACCAGAAAGAAATGTGAGGGCCAGAGCTCCTCAGTGATTGCGCTACAGCAGTCATGGGTAGGATGAAATTAGAAAGAAATGGCACAAAACTGGCACCATTACTTAATTCACATAATTTAATATGTGAATTAAATAATTCTACACTTCATCATCTTTTTGGATCCTTAGGAAAACAGAGATATACAAGGGAAAGGAAAATATTTTTCAGAAAAAAAAACACAACAGATTTTGAGAAATTTTTCCTTTGATAAAACTTGGTGAAAACAAAATAAGGCTGCAAACAGTCATTAGAGTCTCTTCGTAGTTCACTCCTTGAGTTCACACTGAGATTTACATTTACATGTCCAGCAGGCTCAGTGGAACTGGATTAGACCATCTTCACTTGGAAGGAAGTTTCTGGATAATTTTAAACTTTTCAGTTGAAAGCATTTGGAAAGGGAGCTGAGTGTCTGAGTCTTTGATTAAAGCCATCTGGTTTTGCATCAAGCTGATAGAGTTCTAGAAGCTAAATATTCCACACTCTGAAATTCATACATTGGTTATATTTTTGTGTTAAATTTAGCAGAACTCTGATGCTTCAGAAATAGAATCTCCTTCATCAATACTTTTAATTTCATCTTTTTCTGAAAATACAACATGAAGTAAAATGATCCCTACTGGGATTATGAAGTTAGACAGTGGTTGAATGAATCTTGACTTTAGATATATTCCCTTTGCAAAAAGAAAAGGAAAAAACTCCAAGTGTCAGGCAAAACTCAGCTGTGCAAGTCTCTTGCTCTGTGCAAAACCTCAGATAAGAAAGGATGGCATCAGTTTTGTCAGCCCTTTTCAACCAGGGACACTTAACCAGTAGAAAACTCAAGCTTTAAATGCATGGAGCAGAAATGGCACCACCAGGGCAGTAGCAGGGTAATTTGTAACAGAACCCTGCCCCATGGCACGTGAGGGCTGGTTACACACCCCCATCTAAACTGGAGTTTGTATAAAGAAATGCAAAGTGGATCCAAAGCTCACCACTGGATCCCAGGAGCTCCTGCAGCTCTAACTTAAGGCCATGGAAATCAAAGAGGTCCCAGAAGCTTTCACAGGAATATTCTTGCAATAATTACTATGTAAAGGAGAAACCTAAAAGGGAGACTCTGCTTCAGTCCCACTTTCTCTTGTTTGAATTCACAGAAAAATCATTTACAGTCATGACCCAAAAGCTATGTAGAATCATACTTCTCATTATTTATTTAATTATTAATTTATTAAAATGTTTTTTTATGAGCAGCCAGAACTTCATTCTCCATGTGCCCTCAGTGAGAACTATTGGAGTTGTCTGCAATGAAGTCTCTCCCACTGCTTATCTTGGATACTTGAGAGGTTTTTGGTGGGTTTAATGGCATTACTGACTACACAGTCAAACAGCTGAAAGCTTGGTATTTGCTTTTGCTATAGCAGCCAAAAATGTATCATTATATTTACAGAAGAGTGAGAGAACAAAGTGCCTTGATGTACTTTGCATTCTTGCTTGGCAGTGGTTTAATTTAACAATAAGATGTGGAAAAGGACATCCAGTTAACCACCCCAAAATAAGAAGTGCACATCTGTGAACATCTTTAGTTCACATCCATTTGCTGTGTACTCAGTGTTGGTGAGTAGCTGTGGATCAGAAGTGGAATTAAAAGTTCCCTCAGCACACGTTCTGTTTTCCTCTGACAGCTCACATTTCTATTCCTTTCAGCTCTTCCAACGATCTTTATCATTGTTCAAAAACCTTTTCCTCATCTCCTCCCTATCCCTCTGATGAATCTTCAGTATATATTCACCTGGCTTGAGCACCCTGATTTTCACCCTATCTGACTCTGAAAACCACTCAGATCTGTTGTTTTTTCAGCCAATTTGGTGACACATTTCCTCTTTTGCTTCCCTTTTTATGGCATCTGTCCTTATCTTCAATGGCCTTAAACTATCTATTTCCTTTAGGCATTTCATTTATTGCTTGGTTTTCTGATGTCAAGAAAATGGATGGAAAGCTGTCAAGAAGAGCTTTTTTTTCTATTGTGCAATAAAAGTTCCAAAAAACTCTTCTCACCAAGCCCAAATCCAACAAAGCAAGAAAATAACCAAATTCCTCCAAAAACGAGCAGCAGCACGTTGCCCCAGGACACAGAGTAAAAACACACCATTAGCAAAAATAACTAAAATTAATGAAGCTAGTAGCTGCTCAGGCTCTTACAAAATTGATCTCCAGAGGTACAGATCACACAGTCCTCAAATAATGAGAAAGAAAAGGGAACAAAAAAGCTTTCTGTTTCTCCAAAGAGGTATTTTTCAGTTTTAATAGTAGAGAGAGATCTTTTGGGACAGGAGAGTTGCAAGAAATAAGTTCCAATGTTAGGGTGACTTGGAAGTGGCAGTGAGTGATGCACTGTGCTTCAAGAGCAGATTTCTTCAGAAGACAGCTGGAAAAGGCACCAGCTGCAGGTTGTTTCTTGAGTTCCCACTTGCACAAATGCAATTGTGATTAGAATGAAAAGAGGAAAAAAGAGGATCAACATTATTGCATCTTCTGTGACAAAGTGATAGTCTGGCAAAGTATGAGGGAGTAGTTGGCATTACATTCTTACCATCTCTGGCCATCTAGTGGCATCTTCTTCTCCACTAAATATAAAAATAAACAATTATTAATTCAAAGAGAAACAAACACTCCAACAGCCCATGCATGTTAAATAATGAGCGTGCAAGTACATAATTCCTGTTATCTTATTAATGCTGTGGCACAGAAAATTGGTTTAGAAGCTTCACAGAATCACACAGTCAGGTTGGAAAAGGCCTTTGAGATTATTGAGGCCAACCTCAATGCTCTGCAGCCCGCTGCGCTCCAGCGAAGATGCCCAATGCTCCTGCACAGGGATAAGTCATCCCAAATGACTTTGCCTGGTCTGAGTGACAGCTTGGGGACAGCTGCAGGATGGGTTGGTGCCTTATGGTGCAACGTGTGCTGCTGCTGCTGCTGCTTTTGAGGGTACCAAAAAGGTCTTCACTGTGTTTTGTCACTGAAGAGGTACTTTGGAGCAGAAATCACTAAGGTGAAAAAAAATGTTCTGGCTGTCCCGCAGCATCCAAGCAGCTGGAGATGGGACATGGAGCCCTTTCCCAGAGAGGTGTCTCAGGCTGCAGCCTGACAAGCAGCATAAGCATCCCTGGAGCTGGAGTCTCTGGCATCCCGCGGTTCCTTTGCCCTCCCAGCCATGGACGTACAGCCAGCACAGCAGCACCGTGGTCCTGGCCATGGCTGGCAGCTCTGGAAGGTCCCTTCTCTGTCAAACCCTTGGTTCCTCAGTGCAAGCCACGAAGCTGCTGGGATGGTCCAGCAGGGCCACAGAGATGATGCGGGGTCTGGAGCATGTCTCTGATGAGGAGAGACTCGGGGAGTGTTCGGGCTACAGAGGACTGAGAGTGGATCTCACCAGTGCAATGAATATCTCTGAGGGGTGTCAGAGGATGGTGCCAGACTCTTCAGCGGTAGCGACAAGATAAGGAGCAACGGCCACAAACTAAAATACAAGAAATTCCACCTCAGCATGAGAAAGAACTTCTTCGCATTGAAAGTGGCAGAGCACTGGAACAGCTGAACAGGGAGGGAGTGGAATCTCCTCTCTGGAGACAATCCCAAACCCACCCGGACGCGTTCCTGCGCCACCTGCCCAGGGCGACCCTGCCGCGGATGATCTCCAGAGGTCCCTGCCACGCCGAACCGTTCTGAGATCCGCGTGTGGGCCCAGACCCCGCACAGCCGGGCAGGGCCGGGCCGGGCCGGGCCGGGCCGGGCCGGGCGGCGGAACCGCTTATTGGAGTGCCC